>JAGXJF010004000.1:0-238684 GCA_019208055.1 Stipa capillata
CTTGGAACTTGTAATGCCCAAATTAGACGCTCTAGGTTTTCGACTTGCATTCATGCATACATAGCATTCAGCATCCTATAAAAACACCCACACACACACACCTGATTAAAACTAAAATACTATATGTTGAAACTTTATTGAATATGTACATATCTCATCCTCGGTGGATATTCTAGCCAACACCAATCAACTTATTGGAAGTATCGAATAACGATGTTAGCTCTAATAGGAAGTTGGATCCACGATTCCCTCTCGAGGAGCCACTAGGTTAGCTTCCCCCTCTTCTCCCCGGAGTCTTCACCTCAAGCCGTCCCCAAACTGCTACTAAACTCCCAGTCTGATAGAAGTGTTCAACTCCAAAAGCCACACGTAGTGACAACTCCATCGAGACGTCCGATCTCAAACCCTAAAGTGTCGAAGGTTAGGGTTAAGTGAAAAGAGCAAATTCCAGTGGGTGCAAAGATCCCAAGTTGCATAATTAGCTTTCAGAATAGAAACCCTAGTCTCTTATCAATTTACAGCAACCTTGGAAATATTTAAAGTTGAACTATAGTCTAAATCCAATATGAAGCCCTAAATTCAAAATTGAATTCAAACCTAGACCAAATATTGTCCAAACCCATTCAAATCTCTCCAGTAGGTCCTTTATAATGTTTTGAAGACCCTGTCAAAATTTCAGAATTTTTGGAGGTGTTTTGGAGCATGAAATAACAAGGGGAATAGAGCTGGTATTCAAGAAATTAAAAAGGAACCGGAAAACCCTAAATGAGCTCGGGCCGAAACCAACCAGGCCGCCTGGGCCGGCCCGCTAAGCTCCTGCCGCACCCTCCTCTCTCCCCTGCCATGCGCCCCCACCCGTCAGCCCCTCACCGTTCCTCCCTCTCTCCTGCGCGTGGGGCCCGCTGCCAGAGCTCCTGCTCCACGTCGCCGCCGGCCAGAGGCCGAGCGGGGCGGTGCTCCCCGTTCCGACCAGCCCCGCCGCCCCATAAAGCTCCTTCGGACAGCCCTTCCCCATCCACTCCCACTCCACTCCTCGGTCCGAAGAAAAACCCTAGCCCTTCCCGGTTCCTCCATCGCCAAGGCTCCCGCGTGCCCTTCTTCCCCAACTCCGGTGGGATCTCCGGCGAGCTCACTCTTCCGGTACAGTGCACCCTAGCTACCCATTTTCTTCCCCAAAGCATCCCCTTTTCCCTCTCTTACTTCTCTTACTTCCCTCTATGTCAGATCCGTGCTTGGAGAGCTCCACAGTCGCCTTCTTCTCCACGGTCGGCCATTATTCCGGCGAGCAATCGCCGCCGCTCTGAAAACCCCCTTCTTCCGCTCCCTCTGCCCCGAGCTCCCACACTCTCCGCCTAACCTCCCCATCTCTTCATTGCTGCAGTTCCGAGCCGGGAGCTACCTCTCCACCGTCCACCGCAGTTCTTCACCACCGGCTTCCCTCGCCAGCTCCATCCCGACCGCTCCCGTCGCCGCCGAGCAGCTCTCCGAGCTCAGGGTGAGTCCCTCGCTCTTTGGCTACTCTTCCCGGGCCCCGGCGTGCCCCGTTACTCCCTCCGATGAGTTCTCCGGTGAGGCACCACCGCCGGAGCCGTCGGCTATGAAAGAGAGGTGAGAGGAGAGAGAGGGTGGGCACGTGTCAGCACCGGGTGAGCTAATGAGCCCTCTCCGGCTGACATGTAAGCCCCACCAGCCAGTTGGTGCGGTTATGAGTGGCTATTTTGGGGTAGAGTCTCGGGTGAGTTTAGTGAATAAAAGGGGTAGCGCAGAGAGAGAGTAGAGAATCCCCGGGTGGCTGTAGCAATTAGGATTTGAGCAGATTAGGGTTAGTTTGTAGGAAAACTTCAAATCGCGATAACTTTCAAACCGTACGTCGGATTTTGGTAAATTTTATATATCTGGAATCCTCACGAAAAGCTCTACGAATTGGCTGGAAGAAAACTTCAATTTGAGCACATGCACAGTAGGTCATCTAGGGTTAGTATGTTCGGTCGTCGGTTTAACTGTCGATCCTCTATCCACCCTAGCATGGCGACCCCAACTCCGAATCGAACAATTTTTGTAGCTCTGGAGCACTAGTAGAACCTTTCACCATCTTACTCAAGCACAGTGTCCAGACCTGTTCGCACGAAATTGGATCCGTGGAACACCTAGGTAAAGTGGAGTCGCCAACCGCACTTACGTGTGCGATAAATGGATGCTTTTCGAGCAAAGCAACAAAGGATAACTATCGTACTTACGCGTACGACGAGCGATTGCTTTCCGAGCAAAGCAACAAAGATCTTCTTACTTACGTGAAGAAGAAACGACTGTTTTACGGCGCAAAACAGCAAAGATCTACTACTAAGATAAAAGATAAAAGGTAAAAGATTGATTTGATCGATTGTTGGATGTTTTCAATCGGCCGTCACCCTTTACATATTTATAGGGCGGCTGGTCTTCCCGTAGGAGGTTCGGACTCCTAATCCTAATCTGATTACAAATATATCTCTTTCCTTGCTTAAAGGATCTGGATTCTACCGTACATGTAACTTTCCATACAAACCAAGATAGCTTTCCAAATCTTAACTGCTTCGGACGCCGACATCCGGACTCTTCTCGGCGCACGGGATATCCTTAACACACTGGATAGACTTCCAAATCTTGTAGGACTCTCCTTGATTGCCTCGCCGCGTTTCTTGCGCCTCAAGCTGAAGTCTCTGGCGTCGGGTAAGTCTTGAAGGATAGTACTGCAATTCAGACTTGCTGAAGATGGTCCTTCGCGGGTGCTCGGGGACGAACTTGGACCGCTCAGGAATCCGCCGAGTGCTCGGGGACGAACTCGGACTGCTCGGGGATGAACTTTGCACCGCTCGGGAGTCGGCCGAGTACTCGGGAAAAAACCCCTCGGGGCTGGAGACCTTCTCGGGGCTGGGCCACTCGGTATCACCAATACTCGGGGTCGATGTTGTTCGGGGCCGCCACTGTTGAATACCCAGAGGTACCGCTCGTGACTTGATGGCGTAGTGCCCGGGGCGTGGGCGCTCGGGGACACCTCCGACTGCTCGGGTCTTCAGGAACTTCTGCGAGCACCTTCGCACTTGGGATATGATGACTACTCGGGATGCAGTGAGCACTCGGGGGCACTCAGAAATGCCGCGAGCACTCGGTATCAAATATACTGCGAGCGTCCAGGCCACACGGCTGTATTAATCCTGCGTGTAAGAGTAAATGCTGCATCCGTACTGTTAGTTTCATCATCTCAACTTCCAGCAAACCTAACACTTAATTCGGCCAACTGAATAAATCTTCAAGCCAAATTACGCTGTAAACACATGCCCCCTGCTTTTTGGCATAATTGCATTTGCCAAAAACACCTTGAACTAAACTGTTGCTTAGGGCGATACTTATAAAGGACATATCGGCCATAGAGTTTTGCTTAAGCTACCTGCCACACACTCGGGTAATACTTTTTCAAATATTTCCCGTTAAGAGCCCTAGATAGCCATTCCCCTTGCAAAGATTCTACCAAATAAGAGTTCCCGGGGACTATCTCGACAACTCTAAACGGACCCTCCCAACTCGGCGACCATTTGCCGAATTTGTTGTCCCGAGTTCCGATAGGTAAAATCGTCTTCCATACTAGATCTCCTATCTGAAACGATTTTTCCTTTACTCTTTTGTTGTAAGCCTTAGCAACTCTCAACTTCTCCTTTTCGATCTCTCGTAAGGCTTTCAACCTTTCCTCCGCAACATCGTCTATCTTATCTATCATCAGGTGACTATAATCCTCAGCCGACAAGTCGCCTTGTCTGGCTATTCTAAGAGCTTGTAATTTAACTTCCACGGGTAACACTGCTTCCTGCCCGTATACCAACTCGAATGGTGTCACTCGGGTGGCCCCATGTTTAGATATTCGATGGGCCCATAGTGCTTCCGAAAGAACTTCATGCCACCTTCTCGGATGTTCCTCAATTTTCTTCTTTATCAGCTTGATCAAAGTCTTATTGCTGGACTCGGCCTGTCCGTTAGCTTGGGCATAATAGGGCGACGAGTTCAACAACTTGACCCCAAAGGACTCGGCAAACTCACTAAATTGGTGAGACATAAAGGACGCACCCTGATCAGTTGTCAGAGTTTGAGGGATGCCGAACCTATGAATGATATGTTCTAGAACAAAGCTAACCACTTCTTTATGAGTCATATTTCTTAAAGGAACTGCCTCGGTCCATTTAGTGAAATAATCTGTAGCTACGAGGACGAAACGATGACCTTTCGACGAAGCAGGATGTATTTCCCCAATGAAATCTAAACCCCATCCTCTAAATGGCCACGGCTTTATAATAGGGTTCATCTTAGCCGCGGGTACTAACTGTATGTTCCCGAACTTCTGACATGCTTCACACCCTCTATAATACCGAAAACAATCTTCTAACATAGTCGGCCAATAGAATCCTGCCCTCTTCAACAACCATTGCATCTTGGGAGCCGACTGATGTGTTCCACATATCCCTTCATGCACTTCTCCCATAGCTACCCTTGACTGGTCGGAGTCTAAGCATTTCAATAATACTCCATCTATTGTTCGGCGATACAACTCGTCGTTAAACAAGGTGTACTTTATAGCTTGCCGCCGAACTTTCCTATCTCTCGTTTGACTCGGATTTTTCAAGTAATTAACTAAGGGTGCCCTCCAATCATCGACTTCCAAACCGCTCAACGACTCGGCAACCTGTGTTAAACTGTTGCCCCCCGAGTCGGAATTGGATCTACACGAGTCGGCTTCGACTTCCAGTAAGTCGGCCCGGCCTTTGACAGCAACGAGCATCGGTTCTCTGGATACAAAAAACTTTCCTCTTCCGACTTGGTACCCGGATGCTTGCTGTGCCAAATAGTTGGCTCTAGAATTCTCCTCTCTGGGAATGTGACTGATACTAAAGGTATCTAACAGCTTGACTATATCTAAACATCGGTCTAAATAGCTATTCAGCAACCCATCGAAGCATTGAAACTCTCCATTGACTTGCTGAACTACTAGCAATGAATCTCCAAAAGCATCTACATCTCTCACACCCATGTCTATTAAGCTTTGTAAACCAAACAACAGTGCCTCATACTCTGCCTGGTTATTAGTGCAAGGATACTCTAGTCGGACCGATGACTCATAGATAACACTACGTGGTGAAACTAAAACACTGCCAATGCCTTGCCCACTTCTACAAACCGATCCATCAAAGTAAAGCTTCCATGGACATATGCTAACATAATCAACATCTTCTTCATCATTAACCCTATGATCAACAATGAAGTCGGCGACAACTTGACCTTTCGTGGCACGCAACGACTCATATGTCAAATCAAACTCTATTAAAGCATAAGCCCATTTGCCAATCCGTCCGCTAAGAATCGGTTGTTGCAACATATACTTGATCACATCGACTTGGCAAGACACTGTGCATGCACTCGAAAGCAAATAATGCCGAAACTTGGTGCATGCGTAAAACAAGGATAAGCATAGTTTCTCGACGAACATGTACCGACTTTCGGCGTCGAGTAGTCGGCGACTTATGTAGGCGACGATGTACTCCTTCTTGTCGACTTCCTGAGTTAGCACTGCGCCGAGTACTTTATCTTGTGCAGCAATGTATAGTCGGAACGGGACTCCCGACTTGGGTGCTCGAAGTACTGGAGGGCTCGATAAGTATCTCTTGATACTATTGAAGGCGTCTTGCTGTTCTGCCCCCCCAAGCGAACTCGGCTTCGTTCTTTAGCCGGAGCAAAGGGACAAACGATTCAATCTTACCCGCCAGGTTAGATATAAATCGTCTTAAGTAGTTTATCTTTCCTAATAAACTCTGCACGTCCTTCTTGCATGTCGGCTCTCCTAACTTTCTAATGGCCTCTATCTTCTTAGGGTCAATCTCTATACCTCGTTCATGAATTATGAACCCTAAGAACTTTCCAGCCGACACGCCAAACGCACATTTGAGCGGGTTCATCTTCAACCCATACCGACGCATCCTTTCAAAGGCTAGTCTCAAGTCGGCCAAGTGGTGTTCACAGCCGTCCGACTTGACGACGATGTCATCAATGTAGACTTCTAACACAATGCCTAAGAGGTCATGGAAGATTAGGTTCATCGCACGCTGATACGTGGCGCCTGCATTCTTTAAACCGAATGTCATGACAACCCACTCGAACAATCCGACAAAGCCGGGGCAACGAAAGGCAGTTTTAAACATGTCCTCTTTGGCCATAAAGATCTGGTTATATCCGGCATTGCCATCTAAGAAACTAAGCACTTTGTGTCCGGAGGCGTCATCTATCAACATGTCGGCTATAGGCATCGGGTACTCATCTTTAGGTGTGGCTTTGTTCAAATCCCTGAAGTCTATACATACCCTAATCTTCCCGGTATTCTTCTTTTCGACCGGCACAATGTTTGAAATCCACTCGGCATACCTGCATGGCCGAATGAACCCTGCCTTCACCAGTCGGTCGACTTCCTCTTTGATGCGATCATACAAGTTAGGGTTGAATCGTCTAGGTGGTTGCTTGTAGGGTCTGAAGCCGGCCTTGATAGGTAACCTATGCTCGACCAGGCTTCGACTCAACCCGGGCATTTCTGTATAATTCCAAGCAAAGCAATCTACAAACTCTTTGAGTAGCGCGCATACCTTATTCTTCTGGCTGACTTCCATATTGGCGTTGATGAATGTTGGTCGAGGCGTGCCTCCATCGCCAATATCGACTTCTTCAAGTGGGTCGGCCGACGAGAACCCTTGTCCGAGCTTCTCCATATCGTCAAAATCTTCGATAGTCTCATGCATATCGTTCTTGCCCGAACGATATTCCTCGGTACGCTTTTGTAGCCATTTAACGCTATCTTCTTTATTCATTTATAAAGATAAATTATTAAGCCGAGCTATACAAGCCGGCTGTGCTTGTATCGGTACAAACCCGTCTTTACCGATACTGACATAGTCGTAGTCGGATAAATTCCTACCCGACAGACACTTCATGTCACCGTGCTGCCAGTCGACCGTGGTCTCAGCTAAAGCAATGCAAGCCGAATTGTCCGCTTCAATTACTTCGACATCTTCGTCTACCCACTGGACTAAGCACTGATGCAGGGTAGAGGGGATGCAACAATTGGCATGTATCCAGTCTCGCCCCAAAAGCATGTTATATCGGCCTTTGACGTCGACCACGAAGAAGGCAGCCGGTAGGGTTTTGCTTCCGACTGTAAGTTCTACTGATAATATGCCCTTGGCCTCGGATAGCTCTCCCGAGAACCCGCTGAGTCCCATGTTTGTCTTCATTAACTCGGACTCCTTTCGGCCTAACTTGGAGAACACCGAAAGTGGCATGATGTTGACCCCAGCGCCGCCGTCGACGAGCATTCGGCCAATCGGTCTTCCGTCGATGTGGCCTTTGATGAATAAAGGCTTCAGATGCTGCCCATGCTCCTCCGGCTTCTTGAATATGGCGGCACTCGGCCCGAGCAGAAGCTCTGCGACTTCCGACTCAGGAGCGCGGAACTCGATCGGTAGTTCAAACACCATATTGATGTCCATGTCGGCGGGTACTTCTCCGACATCCTTGCTGGCAGCCTCGTCTTCTTCCTTCGCGATGCGCTTCTCCTTCCAGGTCATCTTCACGGGCTTCATTGGTCGGGCTTGGTTGAACCATTCGTCGCGCTTCTTCTCGACGAGCTCCTCCCTGAGCTCGAGGGCTCGCAGCCGCTGGACCCTCCGCTTCTGAGAGTGCGTGAGTCCTGTGGGGCACCATTGCGGCTTCGGTT
The DNA here is from genome assembly GCA_019208055.1 of Stipa capillata. NCBI lineage: Eukaryota > Viridiplantae > Streptophyta > Magnoliopsida > Poales > Poaceae > Stipa > Stipa capillata. Next base: position 7,781 of record JAGXJF010004000.1, read on the forward strand.
TGGTTCCTGGTTCAACCGACTTGATCTTCTTCGCCTGCTGACTTGGCGTGGATTCGACGCCGGGTCCCGCTGCATTGCTGGATTCTGGCTTGTCCGAGTCGTGTACCGTGCCGAACCGTACACGCCGAGTCCCTGCTGGTGGAGTCGAATTAATTTGCGAGCTAATTAACACGGCTGACCGTTGTGGTCGACTTCCTTCTGAGGCTCGGCTGATGCTCATCTTGTTCGACTCGGGCCGGGTCGTGGTGTGCTCATCGGGTTTGGACTCGGCGTGCTTGACTGGTACCCAGACTTGCCTAGTCGGCGAACTCCTTGGGGTCGCCGGTCGACTTGGTACGTCGGGTGCCTTGCGCCGAGTGGCGAGTCGGTTCCATGGTCGGATTCCCGACTCGACCCGCGTCCTCTTTCCGTGGGGCCGCTCTCCGAATCCAGACGGGATCCAGTTCGGCTGAAACATGCCGAGTGGTCCAGCCGGATGCGGCGCCCAAGGGTTGAAACCCCATGGAGGGCACTGTGGGTAGAAAGTGTGTGCGCCTCCCCAGTACGCCGGACCTGTTGCTAAGTATGGTGGTTGCACGTATGGGCCCCCCTGCCAGTACTCGGAACCACCGAAACCTTGTCGGGGAGGAGACCTGGGGCGCTTGGCTCCTCCAAGCCGAGTGAACACATTGTTGGTTGTGTATTTGTTCAGCAATTGTTTCACTGTCGGCTTTGGCCTCGCGGGCTGACTCTTCCCTCGATTAATCTTCCAGACGCCGACTTCTGGATTCTTTGGCTTGATCATTTTTGGAGTCGGCGAGGAGTTCGAGTTGGTTGTTTTCGGAGTAGGAGAGGGACTCGACTTGATCATCTTCGGAGCAGCATTGTCGTCAACAATGACGTTCTTTCCTTTTGTGGACTCGGCCTGATGTGACCGAATCAGCACTTTCTTCTTCTCCAAGTCGATTACGTTGATTGGGAAAGGATCACTGTCAAGCTTCATCTTGGAGCTTTGAGCAAACGTCAATCGTCCGTCATTAATGGCCGATTGCACCTGTCGACGAAACACATTGCAGTCATTAGTAGCATGAGAAAAAGAGTTATGCCACTTACAATACGCTCTTTTGCCCAATTCGTCCGCCGATGGGAACACGTGCCCTTCCCTCACTCGGATCATGTTTCCCTGCAGGAGCATATCAAAAATCTTGTCGCATTTGCTAATGTCAAAAGTGTACCGCATCTCCTCTTTCCGAGTGGGTGTAGGTCTGAGGGCTGGACAAGCAAAGGGTTTTGACTTAGGAGCATTAACCCACTCGGCAATGCATATGTCAGCGTCGTCCTCACTGTCCGAGCTGTTTTCATACGTTATAACATTGATTGCCGACTTCTCTTTGGCCTTGCCCTTAGCATCCCCGAACCGGCTATACGTTTTGACCTCTTTAGCACGGTTCTCCTGTGCTACAGCCCTTTGAGCGACTTGGCTAATGGTTAGGAATTCTTGGCCCTCTAGTCGGTCCTTAATATGGGCGAGCAAGCCCGCAAAGGCGAGGTCGGCAAGATCTTTCTCATTTATATTCAGGCTAAAGCATTTGTTCTTAACCTCTCTAAATCTTCTAATGTAATCACAGACCGGCTCATTGTACTTTTGTTTAACCACTGTAAGGTCCGAGAGCCTGAGCTCGGTCTCACCACCGTAAAAGTAATCATGGAACTGCCGCTCTAAGTCTGCCCAAGACGTAATAGACCTAGGAGCGAGCGAGGTGAACCATGTGAAAGCAGTACCCGACAATGACAGGGGAAAAAGTTTTATCCTATAGATATCCGACGTGCCGACTTCACTACTCTGCGCTAAGAATTGCCCTATATGCTCAAAAGTCGACCTATTGTCTTCCCCTGTGAACTTGACGAAATCAGGGATCCTGAACCCGCGGGGGTACGGCATGGTGTCGTAGCACTCGGGGTATGGTTTTAAGTAACCACGAGAGCCATCTTTAGGTATTACGCCGAGTTCTCTGAGTACTGCGGTGAGTTGGTCTTTATAGCTCATATCGGCTAGCGGGGTACGCGAACTCGGCTGTGGTAACCCGGGTTGGATTTGTTGCGAGTTAAAATGTGCCTCCGGAACCGGTCCATGAGGGACTCCGGTACCGAGAGGTGGAATCGGTGGTGTGCTATACGCAACTGTTTGATAGCAGGGTTGTGGGATGTTCGTGCTAAGGTTTAGACTTCGGTCATTATTGGGAGAACTCTGGGACACCGAAGTCGGGATAACAGAAGTCGTAATCACGGGGGCGACCTCTACCCGATGATCGACTCGGTTATGGTCAGGGTACATCGGTTGTTTATTCCGATGTTCATCATTGACTTGTAAGACTGTAGATCTAACCTGACCCGGCAGACTACTCTGTAAGTCTTTAGCGATTTGCTCTTTCAACTCGTCAAATCGGCTGTTCAATACTCGAGCGAATAATTGCGCCGATTTATCCATCTCAGTGCCATATCTGCTAGCTACCGACACGTCAATTAGATTAGCGATTTCATCAGAACATGTCGGTTTACTCACCTCGGGTTTAGGCGCAGGAGGTGGACTCGGCACGACTACCTTTTTGATGACGCCGTTCCTCGTCTTCTGGTAGCCGGCCAATTTTTGCCGGAGCCGCTCCGCCTGCTCCTCTTCGAGTTGTCGTTCAATCTCTCGCCGTTCATCTTCGGATAGATCGTCGAGTGTGACGGCGATGATGTTCTCCGGGTTGACGATGCTTCCGTCTTTGGAGTCGGAATTCATCATGTAGTCTTCTAATCTCTGTCCCCAGCGGAGTCGCCAATTGTGTTCGCACGAAATTGGATCCGTGGAACACCTAGGTAAAGTGGAGTCGCCAACCGCACTTACGTGTGCGATAAACGGATGCCTTTCGAGCAAAGCAACAAAGGATAACTATCGTACTTACGCGTACGACGAGCGATTGCTTTCCGAGCAAAGCAACAAAGATCTTCTTACTTACGTGAAGAAGAAACGACTGTTTTACGGCGCAAAACAGCAAAGATCTACTACTAAGATAAAAGATAAAAGGTAAAAGATTGATTTGATCGATTGTTGGATGTTTTCAATCGGCCGTCACCCTTTACATATTTATAGGGCGGCTGGTCTTCCCGTAGGAGGTTCGGACTCCTAATCCTAATCTGATTACAAATATATCTCTTTCCTTGCTTAAAGGATCTGGATTCTACCGTACATGTAACTTTCCATACAAACCAAGATAGCTTTCCAAATCTTAACTGCTTCGGACGCCGACATCCGGACTCTTCTCGGCGCACGGGATATCCTTAACACACTGGATAGACTTCCAAATCTTGTAGGACTCTCCTTGATTGCCTCGCCGCGTTTCTTGCGCCTCAAGCTGAAGTCTCTGGCGTCGGGTAAGTCTTGAAGGATAGTACTGCAATTCAGACTTGCTGAAGATGGTCCTTCGCGGGTGCTCGGGGACGAACTTGGACCGCTCAGGAATCCGCCGAGTGCTCGGGGACGAACTCGGACTGCTCGGGGATGAACTTTGCACCGCTCGGGAGTCGGCCGAGTACTCGGGAAAAAACCCCTCGGGGCTGGAGACCTTCTCGGGGCTGGGCCACTCGGTATCACCAATACTCGGGGTCGATGTTGTTCGGGGCCGCCACTGTTGAATACCCAGAGGTACCGCTCGTGACTTGATGGCGTAGTGCCCGGGGCGTGGGCGCTCGGGGACACCTCCGACTGCTCGGGTCTTCAGGAACTTCTGCGAGCACCTTCGCACTTGGGATATGATGACTACTCGGGATGCAGTGAGCACTCGGGGGCACTCAGAAATGCCGCGAGCACTCGGTATCAAATATACCGCGAGCGTCCAGGCCACACGGCAGTATTAATCCTGCGTGTAAGAGTAAATGCTGCATCCGTACTGTTAGTTTCATCATCTCAACTTCCAGCAAACCTAACACTTAATTCGGCCAACTGAATAAATCTTCAAGCCAAATTACGCTGTAAACAAGACCGTCGATTGCCGTTCCGACCATCTTAGTCTAAACCCTAATCTATTCCATTTCATGCGAAAGCTATTCTCTAAACCCTAACGAAACCACTATAGCTCCAACTTGTGTAATCCCAACTGTGTAAGTTCATGTCTGCGAATGATGTGTAGATATCCACCTTAAACTCCAATCACCCACTACTGTTCCCCCACCTTTAGCCCTAATTCGAAACTACACAACGTTAACATGCATGCGTAAATGGATCAGCCACTTAACCCTAACCGACTAAACTGTAAACCCAAAGACCTTATCGTGTGAACCATAACATACATAATGTATAGAACCAGTACCTAGGGTCAACATGTATCACCCCACACCACACTCATTTATTCTTTTATCGCAGATCGACACGAACCCTAATTCGATGGTCATAACTCCGAGTGAGATGATTCTGACCGCTCTAAACTTGTAACACATAATGTACCCGGATAATAACATGATAAACCCACTTGGTATTTTTAGATACTGAGATAATATTGAGAATAGGATAGACAACATCTTGTCCTTACTAAGAAGAAGACAGGAAATGCTAAATATAATAAAACTTGTTAGAACCATGATTCAAGTTCCACACATATCACCCAACATAATGCTTGTTAGCCCCTTTTTCCGTAGATCGACGCAACCCTAACTCATCGAAGCCTCTTAACCTGCCATGCATGCATTCTAGCTAGCCACCACACACAAGTCTCCGATGAGTTAACCTAAAACCTTGCACATAGTAATAATTCCTCGACAACCACGATACATCTTATGCACCTATAGTTCGCATCGTTCATACATGCATACATGCTGGTTGTTAAATATCCCTTATTTATCCTTTTCCGGTACCGCTCGCTTCAGAGCCCGAAGGAGAACACCACCCGGCTTACGACTCCCCGCAAGTTCAGTGGCAACCAGATCAAGGCAAGCAGAGCTTGTTGCATTTTACTTTCCGTACTCTTGTGTATACCCTCTCTTATGTGTGCTTGTTTGTGTCTGTCTCCGTTGTATGTCATATGGGTATGATCAGTTTGGAGGTCATTAGGAGATGTTAAGCACACTAATACAAGCAGGATGGGTCTCACGTTGAGAACATCTGTGGCTCTTCAACCAAACCTTTAAGTGAGTTGTGAGAGCCGAGGGCGTGCACAATGGGTACGGTTGTTGCTAATAGCGGCGGGAAGGTGACCCAGGTGTAAGTAGAGTTTTGTCACCGCAGCAACCTTATCTTCAGCGTGTCACCATCCCTTATAACGCGGGATCGTTAGCGAGAACCAACACTGAGGTATAGATGACATAAGCCTCCACGCCCCTTGGAGGAACATTACCTCCTTGCGGTTATGCACTCATTATATCGGCAGGGGTTGGGTTGTCGGTAGCGATCTGAGAGATTAAATCATCATGTGTCTGTGATGGATTAAGTCGGATTTGGTAATGTGTCTGTGATGGTCCAATTTGGATTGGTATAGGGGTTCCCCTTTGGATTGGAATGGTTCAATTTGGATTGGTATAGGGACTCCCCTTTGGATTGGAATTTGTTAACTAAGTCGATTGGATTGCATACATGGGTTGCCCCATTAGATTGGATTGGATGATTTGGATCATGTGCTGATTTTTATGACATGCTTGCTCTCCGAATTAATTTGTTATTTACTTCGTCATTATTTTCCCGGTTAATGCCATGTTATTAATTTTGTATATTGTTCCTCTGAGAAGCATCATGTTTACTTGTTGTTACCCTAGTATGTGTAGGACATTTAATCAAGCACGATTAAGTCTTGCGAGTACTTTTGTACTCACCTAGGTTATTCCTAGAGCTTGCAGGTGAGCCGGTGGTTGAAGACTATTTTGAATACCGCCTGAAATAGTGTTCCCTCGGTAGTGTTCGACGCATGGGATAGATGTGGATTTTGGTCAGCGGTCACCGTGCCGCTGTGGGTTTCACTTATTTTGCTTCCGCTGTCGTTTACCTTCTCCGTACTCGGATATGTGTTTGGATATAACAGACTATTGTAATATGTCGTCCTGTCGTGGGCAGTTATTATTAATATCGTAATGTAGAGTTTGTACTGTGGTATCCGAGTTGTTACTTGCGGTTGCCCATGTACAATGCGTGTATGTGATGAAGTATATGGGCAACTGTGCAGCGGTATTACTGCGCGTTAGGATTGCGTTTCGTGATGGCAGAGGTGAGCGAACCACTAGTCCTGTGTAGCTTTGGTTGGGCCGATCCAGGGGATTCGTCCCGTACTCGCTAAGCCTCCCATGACCGTCACGCCTCGCGCTGACGGCAGAGCAGAGCTGGATCCTCCCAGAGTTGCACCTCGTGGCTAGGTTAGGTTGAGGGGATGCATATCCCGAGCTCTAGTCCTCCTATGACTATCGCAGAGCGCAGGCCTATCACGCGGTATTACCCCTTCACTGGTATTTGGAATCTCCTTGTGGCTTTGGGAAGATTGGTCGCTTCCGGCCGGCTCGCTTGTGGCGGGTGTCGGATCGTTCCGCTTCGGTGCGTACGGCGCAGGTACCGTGCCACCGGGCTGACGAGTCCTTCGGTCCTTGGCGGCTTCTCGTTCCCCTAATCACAGGTGGATTCCGGGTCCGTGACAGCTTGGTATCAGAGCCGAACTGACCGTAGGAAACCAATTGCAGGTGGTCGTTAGATAGGAGCTCCCGCTGCGCCTCGCTGATCGGAGCCACGCAGATCTGTGCCTCACCACTTGGCCAGCAAAACTATTTACAAAGTTAAAACCTATGTTTAAAACTAATAAGTAGATTGCTATTTATTCCTTAACCTCATCGCTCTTAGTTCCGAATTCTTCTTCCCTATTGCATTTGTTTTCGGTGTGTGACTGACCTTAACCTATTCCTTGTTTGATTAGATGGAATTTCCTCAGTTGGTGCATGCTACCCATGCCTTGGATGTCGACGGGTTTCCGGAGGTGCTTTTGTACATGCTTCGGGAACTCGGATTTCCCTATCTCCCAGAATACCTTGTGCATAGAGCCGACCTAGGGTTTGGCATGTACGAGTATCGAGCGCGCGTGTTCATTCACCCGCGTGCGCAGGACCCTCCCCACCAGCCATGCCTCTTCGATGGCTATGGAGCAGAATTGGAGTCCGCGGTCCAAGATGCAGCATATTCAGCTATGTGCCATCTTCGACATGAGCTCCCGGGTCTCGTTGGAGGCCCCTTCACCTACTTTCCGACATGGACTCCCATGGAGGACGTGGCGCCATCTGAAGACTTCACCCAGGAGAGTAACGTGGCACTAGCCCATTTGGGTCGCCTCGTCCGGTCCCTGGACATGGCATATCGTGCCCGTGGATTCGAAATGAGACGGTATCGCCATCGTCTCATCAGCTCTCTTGAACTCGCTCATCACCAACGGAGAGACTTCGTCGCACCCCCTCATTTCTGGACCGGTGAGGGCAACTACTCAGTCTATGAAAGAGGCCCGTGGGAGTACCACTATCCGTCGGTGGGCGGAATGGAGATTCGTTTCCCACCAAATTCGTTGCGTCCACAAATGTCGGTGGGCAGCATTCGTCGTATTCCTTCTGTGATCCCTCAATTTGGACACAGCATTTCCTTGTTTCATTCCATGGTTCCCCTCCCTACTGAGTTGGAAGTTTATGAGATCAATCGTCGTAATGAAGGAGCTCCATACAGTCCTTAGTGTGATTGTATTGTGGAATGTAAGGTGAATCCATAATGTTAGGACTTAGGCCATCTTTTGGGAAAATTGTAATCGAGTATTTAGGGCTGCAATTTTGGAACATTACCCGTTTATTTCACTAAAAGAGTGATCTAAACCGCAGCTTTCCTATGAACCTCTTGATCATATTAATGCGTTCGTGTGTTAGCGTCCATTTACCTTGCAATTGTTTTGTGCTCCATTTTCTTGAGGAAAGGCGTATGAAATGATGTGCCTTATCTTCAGTTACCTTACTATACCCTGCTAGAAACATCCTTGGCTTCCTAAAGTTTCCCCACTCCATTATCTCACTCGGTATCCTCTGATTCGGTGCAACAGTATGGCCAAGAAAAACCGTGGAGCCAACCGTGATCGTCGCCGGGGTGGTCAAGACGAGGTGCCATCTCCACCTCAGCAAACCAATCTTACGGATTTAATTGTCGCCCAGAACCAAATCATTCAGCAACTTGTCCGCAACCACGCCGAGATTACTATGGTTATGATGCGCAACTCTCAGTATCCCGCGGGCCAGGCGACCGATGAACAAGCAAAAGAGCCAGTCCCCAACAAGTCTCGCAAGCGCAAGAGTGAGATAGCCGAGTCAGCAGAAAGTAGCTCGCAAAGGTCGCGATCCCCCGTGGATTGGAGCAAGATTAAATGCTACAATTGTGGGAAGGTAGGACATTTCGCCAACCGCTATTTCTCCTTGCGCACCGGGCATATTTTCGCTCCTAAGACACCGCAAGATGATGTTCCTCGCCTTCCGCAACTGGAACATCCACCCCTTCCCCAGAATGAACCACCGCAAGCCCTATTTGATCGAAGCCAGATTCAATGTTACAACTGTGCAAAGCTGGGACATTTCGCTGATGGTTGTTCCCTTCCGCGCACTGGTTACGCTCATGCTCCTGAGGCATTCCAAGGTTGTGCTCCTCTTCCTCAGCAACCAGAACATCAGCCTCAACCCCAGCTCAAGCAGCCACAACCCGTCAAGGATTTGAGCAAGGTGTCATGCCACCACTGCGGAAAAATGGGGCATCGTACCAAGCGTTGCCGTCTTCTGCGTGCAGGACATCTTCTTGCCTTTAAATTGCGGCGAGAACAAGCAAGCAGAGGTCTCCAGGCGCAGGAGGTACCAAAGGAAGTGTTGGGTACGCCTCTCCTTAACTGAACTCCTGCTGCCATTCTTCTGATTTTAGGAGCATTCCACTCGTATATACCAGTATGTTGCACAGAATAGCCATATTCCAGCATTAGCATTGCATTATTCCCGATTTGGTACCCTCAACCGAATAGGAGCTTACACCGAGCTGAAGACGCCCCGTTCCCTTTTTAACCATTAAGTTCCTAAACATGCTTGGAAGATTTACTATCATGTTTGACACAATATCGTCGGAAGCATTTCAGAAGATAGATGCATGCCATGTAGCCATGCGTGACAACACCCTCCCATCCACTCCCAATGAATCCCCACCTTAAGGCCGCCAGCCTTGATGCCCCTGAGCAACCCAGTTCCTTCCTCCTCTACTGTTCTAGGTATAGCTTGGTACAGTTTGGTATCATCAAGCACCTTCTTCTCTACGCACCCTACGTGACCCAAGTACATCCACCCTAAATCTTTAGGAAGACTTCTTGTATAAGGATAACCATATCCACCTCTTTCCACGTTCCCCCACCACGTGGATTCCCTATCCCTAGATAGTCCACTCGTTTAATGGTCAACCCTATGAATCACGTCCTCGCCGTTTCAAGTCTGAACCGGAACACAAAGACCCTTAAGCATACTGTCCAATGGACTCTGCCATCTCCTAATCCTTCCCACCCAGTTAATTACAAGAACTTTCTCTTCTTGTTTTTACTGAGAAAAATACAACAAAGATTCTAGAGAATCTAGCTTAACAGCCAAATTAAGAATAGTCGCATCATAATTCACCCTAAACCCCGTACGACGAGTGGTGTAGAAAAGACAAAGGCAAACCCCGAAACAGGACACCCCGAAGAATCAAGCACCCTTCATGTAGTGAAATAGACTATGAAACTTGGAAGGGTTTCCTGATGCCTCAATCCTACTTCCGATCCTTCTTCCCAAGTAATCATAAATAGATACTTCAATTGCTTCGAGTCTCTACTCTCACTATCTTGACCAACCCTTGCTGGGACAGAGATTGCTGGTCATACTGACCCCTCTCACTCAAATCAACGATCTTGAATTCTGAATTTGCAGGACTGTCAAGGTCCTCGCACCCCTCTTCCCCCAGAATACGGTTATTTTAAAATAACAACTTGATCTGGTTTTCTCTTTCCAGAACTGGTGTAGAAGTTAAATAGTAAGCAGCTTGGTATCCCACAGACTTCAAGGCTGTCTCCTTAATCACTCGGACATATCGAAGCTTGGTATCCAGCAGATGCGTCATAACCCTCCTTGACCCCCACGATGGAAGAACTACAAGAAGGTCTCCTCACAGAATGGAGCAATCACACCGACGCTGAAGCTAAGTAGATTGGCTCAAGACCGAGCTCCCATCTTTGTTTGCCGAACGTTAGAGATCTCGGGTCGAGATCTTTTTAAGGGGGGTAGGTTTTGTAATGCCCAAATTAGACGCTCTAGGTTTTCGACTTGCATTCATGCATACATAGCATTCAGCATCCTATAAAAACACCCACACACACACACCTGATTAAAACTAAAATACTATATGTTGAAACTTTATTGAATATGTACATATCTCATCCTCGGTGGATATTCTAGCCAACACCAATCAACTTATTGGAAGTATCGAATAACGATGTTAGCTCTAATAGGAAGTTGGATCCACGATTCCCTCTCGAGGAGCCACTAGGTTAGCTTCCCCCTCTTCTCCCCGGAGTCTTCACCTCAAGCTGTCCCCAAACTGCTACTAAACTCCCAGTCTGATAGAAGTGTTCAACTCCAAAAGCCACACGTAGTGACAACTCCATCGAGACGTCCGATCTCAAACCCTAAAGTGTCGAAGGTTAGGGTTAAGTGAAAAGAGCAAATTCCAGTGGGTGCAAAGATCCCAAGTTGCATAATTAGCTTTCAGAATAGAAACCCTAGTCTCTTATCAATTTACAGCAACCTTGGAAATATTTAAAGTTGAACTATAGTCTAAATCCAATATGAAGCCCTAAATTCAAAATTGAATTCAAACCTAGACCAAATATTGTCCAAACCCATTCAAATCTCTCCAGTAGGTCCTTTATAATGTTTTGAAGACCCTGTCAAAATTTCAGAATTTTTGGAGGTGTTTTGGAGCATGAAATAACAAGGGGAATAGAGCTGGTATTCAAGAAATTAAAAAGGAACCGGAAAACCCTAAATGAGCTCGGGCCGAAACCAACCAGGCCGCCTGGGCCGGCCCGCTAAGCTCCTGCCGCACCCTCCTCTCTCCCCTGCCATGCGCCCCCACCCGTCAGCCCCTCACCGTTCCTCCCTCTCTCCTGCGCGTGGGGCCCGCTGCCAGAGCTCCTGCTCCACGTCGCCGCCGGCCAGAGGCCGAGCGGGGCGGTGCTCCCCGTTCCGACCAGCCCCGCCGCCCCATAAAGCTCCTTCGGACAGCCCTTCCCCATCCACTCCCACTCCACTCCTCGGTCCGAAGAAAAACCCTAGCCCTTCCCGGTTCCTCCATCGCCAAGGCTCCCGCGTGCCCTTCTTCCCCAACTCCGGTGGGATCTCCGGCGAGCTCACTCTTCCGGTACAGTGCACCCTAGCTACCCATTTTCTTCCCCAAAGCATCCCCTTTTCCCTCTCTTACTTCTCTTACTTCCCTCTATGTCAGATCCGTGCTTGGAGAGCTCCACAGTCGCCTTCTTCTCCACGGTCGGCCATTATTCCGGCGAGCAATCGCCACCGCTCTGAAAACCCCCTTCTTCCGCTCCCTCTGCCCCGAGCTCCCCCACTCTCCGCCTAACCTCCCCATCTCTTCATTGCTGCAGATCCGAGCCGGGAGCTACCTCTCCACCGTCCACCGCAGTTCTTCACCACCGGCTTCCCTCGCCAGCTCCATCCCGACCGCTCCCGTCGCCGCCGAGCAGCTCTCCGAGCTCAGGGTGAGTCCCTCGCTCTTTGGCTACTCTTCCCGGGCCCCGGCGTGCCCCGTTACTCCCTCCGATGAGTTCTCCGGTGAGGCACCACCGCCGGAGCCGTCGGCTATGAAAGAGAGGTGAGAGGAGAGAGAGGGTGGGCACGTGTCAGCACCGGGTGAGCTAATGAGCCCTCTCCGGCTGACATGTAAGCCCCACCAGTCAGTTGGTGCGGTTATGAGTGGCTATTTTGGGGTAGAGTCTCGGGTGAGTTTAGTGAATAAAAGGGGTAGCGCAGAGAGAGAGTAGAGAATCCCCGGGTGGCTGTAGCAATTAGGATTTGAGCAGATTAGGGTTAGTTTGTAGGAAAACTTCAAATCGCGATAACTTTCAAACCGTACGTCGGATTTTGGTAAATTTTATATATCTGGAATCCTCGCGAAAAGCTCTACGAATTGGCTGGAAGAAAACTTCAATTTAAGCACATGCACAGTAGGTCATCTAGGGTTAGTATGTTCGGTCGTCGGTTTAACTGTCGATCCTCTATCCACCCTAGCATGGCGACCCCAACTCCGAATCGAACAATTTCTGTAGCTCTGGAGCACTAGTAGAACCTTTCACCATCTTGCTCAAGCACAGTGTCCAGACCGTCGATTGCCGTTCCGACCATCTTAGTCTAAACCCTAATCTATTCCATTTCATGCGAAAGCTATTCTCTAAACCCTAACGAAACCACTATAGCTCCAACTTGTGTAATCCCAACTGTGTAAGTTCATGTCTGCGAATGATGTGTAGATATCCACCTTAAACTCCAATCACCCACTACTGTTCCCCCACCTTTAGCCCTAATTCGAAACTACACAACGTTAACATGCATGCGTAAATGGATCAGCCACTTAACCCTAACCGACTAAACTGTAAACCCAAAGACCTTATCGTGTGAACCATAACATGCATAATGTATAGAACCAGTACCTAGGGTCAACATGTATCACCCCACACCACACTCATTTATTCTTTTATCGCAGATCGACACGAACCCTAATTCGATGGTCATAACTCCGAGTGAGACGATTCTGACCGCTCTAAACTTGTAACACATAATGTACCCGGATAATAACATGATAAACCCACTTGGTATTTTTAGATACTGAGATAATATTGAGAATAGGATAGACAACATCTTGTCCTTACTAAGAAGAAGACAGGAAATGCTAAATATAATAAAACTTGTTAGAACCATGATTCAAGTTCCACACATATCACCCAACATAATGCTTGTTAGCCCCTTTTTCCGTAGATCGACGCAACCCTAACTCATCGAAGCCTCTTAACCTGCCATGCATGCATTCTAGCTAGCCACCACACACAAGTCTCCGATGAGTTAACCTAAAACCTTGCACATAGTAATAATTCCTCGACAACCACGATACATCTTATGCACCTATAGTTCGCATCGTTCATACATGCATACATGCTGGTTGTTAAATATCCCTTATTTATCCTTTTCCGGTACCGCTCGCTTCAGAGCCCGAAGGAGAACACCACCCGGCTTACGACTCCCCGCAAGTTCAGTGGCAACCAGATCAAGGCAAGCAGAGCTTGTTGCATTTTACTTTCCGTACTCTTGTGTATGCCCTCTCTTATGTGTGCTTGTTTGTGTCTGTCTCCGTTGTATGTCGTATGGGTATGATCAGTTTAGAGGTCATTAGGAGATGTTAAGCACACTAATACAAGCAGGATGGGTCTCACGTTGAGAACATCTGTGGCTCTTCAACCAAACCTTTAAGTGAGTTGTGAGAGCCGAGGGCGTGAACAATGGGTACGGTTGTTGCTAATAGCGGCGGGAAGGTGACCCAGGTGTAAGTAGAGTTTTGTCACCGCAGCAACCTTATCTTCAGCGTGTCACCATCCCTTATAACGCGGGATCGTTAGCGAGAACCAACACTGAGGTATAGATGACATAAGCCTCCACGCCCCTTGGAGGAACATTACCTCCTTGCGGTTATGCATTCATTATATCGGCAGGGGTTGGGTTGTCGGTAGCGATCCGAGAGATTAAATCATCATGTGTCTGTGATGGATTAAGTCGGATTTGGTAATGTGTCTGTGATGGTCCAATTTGGATTGGTATAGGGGCTCCCCTTTGGATTGGAATGGTTCAATTTGGATTGGTATAGGGACTCCCCTTTGGATTGGAATTTGTTAACTAAGTCGATTGGATTGCATACATGGGTTGCCCCATTAGATTGGATTGGATGATTTGGATCATGTGCTGATTTTTATGACATGCTTGCTCTCCGAATTAATTTGTTATTTACTTCGTCATTATTTTCCCGGTTAATGCCATGTTATTAATTTTGTATATTGTTCCTCTGAGAAGCATCATGTTTACTTGTTGTTACCCTAGTATGTGTAGGACATTTAATCAAGCACGATTAAGTCTTGCGAGTACTTTTGTACTCACCTAGGTTATTCCTAGAGCTTGCAGGTGAGCCGGTGGTTGAAGACTATTTTGAATACCGCCTGAAATAGTGTTCCCTCGGTAGTGTTCGACGCATGGGATAGATGTGGATTTTGGTCAGCGGTCACCGTGCCGCTGTGGGTTTCACTTATTTTGCTTCCGCTGTCGTTTACCTTCTCCGTACTCGGATATGTGTTTGGATGTAACAGACTATTGTAATATGTCGTCCTGTCGTGGGCAGTTATTATTAATATCGTAATGTAGAGTTTGTACTGTGGTATCCGAGTTGTTACTTGCGGTTGCCCATGTACAATGCGTGTATGTGATGAAGTATATGGGCAACTGTGCAGCGGTATTACTGCGCGTTAGGATTGCGTTTCGTGATGGCAGAGGTGAGCGAACCACTAGTCCTGTGTAGCTTTGGTTGGGCCGATCCAGGGGATTCGTCCCGTACTCGCTAAGCCTCCCATGACCGTCACGCCTCGCGCTGACGGCAGAGCAGAGCTGGATCCTCCCAGAGTTGCACCTCATGGCTAGGTTAGGTTGAGGGGATGCATATCCCGAGCTCTAGTCCTCCTATGACTATCGCAGAGCGCAGGCCTATCACGCGGTATTACCCCTTCACTGGTATTTGGAATCTCCTTGTGGCTTTGGGAAGATTGGTCGCTTCCGGCCGGCTCGCTTGTGGCGGGTGTCGGATCGTTCCGCTTCGGTGCGTACGGCGCAGGTACCGTGCCACCGGGCTGACGAGTCCGTCGGTCCTTGGCGGCTTCTCGTTCCCCTAATCACAGGTGGATTCCGGGTCCGTGACAGAACTGCCGCTCTAGGTCTGCCCAAGACGTAATAGACCTAGGAGCGAGTGAGGTGAACCATGTGAACGCAGTACCCGATAATGACAAGGGAAAAAGTTTTATCCTATAAATATCCGATGTGCCGACTTCACTACTCTGCGCTAAGAATTGCCCTATATGCTCAAAAGTCGTCCTATTGTCTTCCCCTGTGAACTTGATGAAATCAGGGATCCTGAACCCGCGGGGGTACGGCATGGTGTCGTAGCACTCGGGGTATGGCTTTAAGTAACCACGAGAGCCATCTTTAGGTATTACGCCGAGTTCTCTGAGTACTGAGGTGAGTTGGTCTTTATAGCTCATTTCGGCCAGCGGGGTACGCGAACTCGGCTGTGGTAACTCGGGTTGGATTTGTTGCGAGTTAAAATATGCCTCTGGAACCGGCCCATGAGGGACTCCGGTACCGAGAGGTAGAATCGGTGGTGTGCTATACGCGACTGTTTGATAGCAGGGTTGTGGGATGTTCGTGCTAAGGCTTAGACTTCGGTCATTATTGGGAGAACTCTGGGACACCGAAGTCGGATTGACAGAAGTCGTGACCACGGGGGCGACTTTTACCCGATGATCGACTCTATCAGGGTCAGGGTACATCGGCTGTTTGTTCCGATGTTCATCGTTAACTTGTAAGACTGTAGATCTAACCTGACCCGGCAGACTATCCTGTAAGTCTTTAGCGATTTGCTCTTTCAATTCGTCAAATCGGCTATTCAATACTCGAGCGAATAATTGCGCCGATTTTTCCATCTCAGTGCCATATCTGCTAGCTACCGACACGTCGATTAGATTAGCGATTTCATCAGAACATGTCGGTTTACTCACCTCGGGTTTGGGCGCAGGAGGTGGACTCGGCACGACTACTTTCTTGATGACGCCGTTCCTCGTCTTCTGGTAGCCGGCCAACTTTTGCCGGAGTCGCTCCGCCTGCTCCTCTTCGAGTTGCTGTTCAATCTCCCGCCGTTCATCTTCAGATAAGTCGTCGATCGTGACGGCGATGATGTTTTCCGGGTTGACGATGCTTCCGTCTTTGGAGTCGGGATTCATCGTGTAACCTTTGCTTCTCGTCCCCAGCGGAGTCGCCAATTGTGTTCGCACGAAATTGGATCCGTGGAACACCTAGGTGATGGGAGTCGCCAACCGCACTTACGTGTGCGATAAACGGATGCTTTTCGAGCAAAGCAACAAAGGATAACTATCGTACTTACGCGTACGACGAGCGATTGCTTTCCGAGCAAAGCAACAAAGATCTTCTTACTTACGTGAAGAAGAAACGACTGTTTTCCAGCACAAAACAGCAAAGATCTACTGCTAAGAAAAGATAAAAGATAAAAGGTAAAAGATTGATTTGATCGATTGTTGGATGCTTTTCAATCGGCCGTCACCCTTTACATATTTATAGGGCGGCTGGTCTTCCCGTAGGAGATTCGGACTCCTAATCCTAATCTGATCACAAATATACCCCTTTCCTTGTTTAAAGGATCTGGATTCTAACGTACATGTGACTTTCTATTTAAACCAAGATAGCCTTCCAAATCTAACTGCTTCGAACGCCGACATCCAATCTCCTCTCGGCGCACGGGATATCCTTTCCAAACAAGCTGGATAGACTTCTAAATCTTGTGGGACTCTCCTTGATTGCCGTGCTGTGTTTCTTGCGTCTCAGGTTGAAATCTCTGGCGTCGGGTAAGTCTTGAAGGATAGTGCTGTAGCCCGGACCTGCTGAAGATGATCCTTTGCGGGCGCTCGGGGACGAACTTGGACCGCTCGGGAATCCGTTGAGTGCTCGGGGACGAACTCGGACTGCTCGGGGACGAACTTTGTACCGCTCGAGAGCCGGTCGAGTACTCGGGAGCAACCCTTCGGGACTGGGGAGCTCCTTGGGGCTTGGTCACTCGGGGGTCACCAGTACTCGGGGTCCGTGATGCTCGGGGTCGCGAGTACTCGGGGTCGCGAGTGCTCGGGGCCGCCACTGTTGAATGTCTCGCGGCTTGATGACGTAGCATTCGGGACGTGGGCGCTCGGGGACACCTCCGACTGCTCGGGTCTTCAATAACTTCTGCGAGCACCTCGTATCTCCAGGATGCAACGGGCACTCGGGGCACTCGGAAAATGCCATGAGCACTCGGTATCAAAGACACCGCGAGCGTCCAAGCCACTCGGCTGTATTAATCCTGCAGTCAAGAGTGAATGCTACATCCATACCGTTAGTTCCTTATCTCAACCTCTGGCAAACCTAATGCCTAACTTGGCCAACTGAATAAATCTTCAAGCCAAATTACGTTGCAAACACGGGCTACTCGGGGCGCTGCCAAATTACGTCATCAACAGTACCCAACCTGGCTTTTCTGTGCCATTTAAGAAAGAAAACACTACCAACACCTACAACCCATGCACGGTCAAAGTTTCACAAGGGGCTCTTGCCTATGACCCGTGTCGTACCCGGCCTATCTTTTCTGTGCTCTTTTCATACGATCGCACTTCCGAGTTTCACGTTTTCTTTGAATTGAGTTTGTAGCTTCACGGTCTTCGAATGGCGTGCTCTACTTGGGTCTTGGGTGGCACTCGGGAGGCCTACGGTAAGTTGGGCTGAGTTGGCGCGTACATGGCTGTTAAGATTGAAGAGAAATTTGACTAGATGTCTGGATGGCTATGCTATATAGAGGTCCTATGCGTCGCGTGCACGGCGCGTACCAGGTGATACCTACCTTCCTTTAGGCCTCCTCCTCTTCTTCCCGCATCATTGCCCCGCTGTTGACGAGGAAAAGCGGAAGGATGTTGGACTTACGTTATGTAGGCAAATTTCCACGAAGTGATGATGGGTAGTACTACTACCATGTATTCGTGCCCAAGATGGTGTGTCTTGGTCAGAATTGGAGAACAACTCTCGACATGCCCTCGGGAGAAGTCCAACTCGTGTACTGCGAGGACTCAAGATATGACATTAAGGAGGAGTCCGATTCGTATACTACGAGGACTCGATACAAGGTTACCGCCTTATTCCGCCTATATAAAGGGCACAAACCCCTCCAAGAGGGGACAAGTTCAATTGGATCGGAGAGCCAGAAGCTACGCTTGATCTCATAACCTTACTCGACTAGCCACCTTCGAGAGCCCTTAGTCTCGAAACCAATTTTGCCGGGTTCCCTACCCGTCGAGTTCCTCCTGTGAGCAAGATCTCGTCGAGTTCTCTACTCGCTGAGTCCTCTCTGTAATCCCCTGTACTTCATATCGCATATCAATGTAATCCCCAAACTTAATGATTAAGCATTCATGCATACATGGCATCACCCCGCACTACCTCATTTAAACTCGAAAAGGGTATAACTGTAATTTATAGAATATGTTAATATCTCATCCTCGGTGGAAATTCGTACAAACACCAATCAATTTATTTGAAGTATTCGAATTAACAAAATCGTCGTTAAGGGTGGTGGAAGTCATCGAACCTTCGGTGAATCCTCGTCCCTAACCCCAAACCCTATCGGTGCCAAAATTAGGGTTTCGACGACAGAGTAGTTTCCAGTGGATGCAATCCTCCCCAAATGGCACAAATAATTTCTAAAGTAGCAACCCTAGCCCTTGCTAAGTTTCAAGATTTTTGAAATAGTTGAAACCTACTTTCCACTCAAAACCCTAACTCGGACCCTGATTCAAATTTGAACTGCACACCCATTCAAATGAGCTCCAAATCGACTCAAACTGCTCCAGTAGCTTCCAAATAATATATTAGAGCTCCTGTAAAAATTTCAACTTAATTGGAGAAGAAATTGTACATAAAATATCGTGGGGAATGACCCTGTATAAAATAAAAACAAAAACAAAAACAAAACCCTAAACTACTCGGGCCAGTGGCCTGCTCGGCCGGCCCAGCTGGCCGGCCCACCTTCACTCCGCGCGCGCCTCTCCCCTCTGCTCTCGCTGACCGCCCGGGCCCGCTTGCCAGCCTCCGCTCCCCCTCACTGCCGCGCCCCGGGCCCGCTCGTCAGCTCCTCCCCCTCCACGTCTCACCCGAGCACTCGCCGGCGTGGGCGGTGCTCTGATCCCGGCAGGGCTTGTCCGAGGCCGTCGCCGCCCTATTTAAACCTCCGCTCGGGCAGCCTCCTCCTCCTCCTCCTCCGTGCCTCCCCGAAACCCTAACCCCTTGTCCCCTCTGCCTCCCCGTTCCCGAGCTTCCTCCGCCGCCTCTGTCTTCGACTCCGGTGAGCAATTCACCGCATCCCGGTGAGCCCCGAGCCCCAATTCTTCTTCCCGACAGTCCCCTCCCTCTCCCTTACCTCCTTCCTTCTTCCATTTTGTAGATCGGCGCCCGGAAGCTCCCGTCGCCTTCTTCGTCTTCAGCTCCGACCAGAACCACGACGAGCCTCCCCTCGCCGTTCCGGTCTCCCTCTCCCTTCCTTTTCTTGCTCCAGAGGACCCGCGCATCTCCCTTAACGCCTTGGTATGCTTCCCTTCGCAGGTCTCCGACCAGAACACCCCCGCCACCGGTGACCGAGCCTCCCCGTCGCGCCCCGCCGTCGTCAACCACCTTCCCGGCCTCCTCTGCCCTCTCCGAGAACCGAAACGAGCTCAGGGTAAGGTCCCGAGCCTTTAGCCACTCACCCCGAGTAGATCCGAGCACCGGAGCTCGCTCCGGTGAGCCCTCCGGCGAGGCGCCGCCGTCTGGATCGCCGCCGGCTTCGGAACAGAAGAGGGAGCGCGAGAGAGAGAGAGAGGGTGGGCCGCGTGGCGCCTTCCGGTTGGCTCCCGAGTACTGGGCCGGATGACAGTTGGGGCCCACGCCTGCTGACGTGGTTTAGTGGGTGGGAATGCTGGGGTGCTTCTCGGGTGCACTCAGGGATTACCGATTTGGCTGGGTAGACGTCGGGTAGGTTTAGCAATTAGGGTTAGGGTTTGTTAGGGCAGATTTTGCACCAAAATTCAAATGACCATAACTTTTAAACCACAACTCCAAATTGAAATATTTTTATATATTTGGAAACCTCATGAAAAACTCTACCAGATGGCTGAATCAAAAATTTATTTTGGTTACATGCACAGGGTGATATTTAGGGTGGAAGTTTGCTACGTCCGAGAGTCCGTTAACCCTAGAATCTTCACCCTAGCTCCGATTTCGACGATCTTTACATTTCTGGAATCCTCGCGAGATATCCTACGACATGGGACCACTGAAACTCCAGTAAAGCTACATGCACGATAGACTTCGAGTTGATTAGCCTTTTATCGTCGTACCACGTAAACCCTAACTCGACAATTATAACCATAATTGCATTGAACCCATGACTTGTACTACAGGTGTTATACTAACCTAACCAGCACATTGCCATGCCTTGTCATCAATACTATTAACCCTAATCCATCGAGACCCCCTTAACCTGTCATGCATGCATAATTAGTGTTCCCCGTAGCTTCGACAAGATAACCTAACACCATGTGTTCTAGTAGTAAATACCTAACCCTAACTCAACATAAAGGTTAACATTACATACATGCATGCGCCAGGCATTAGGATAACATCAACTGCTTAGTTGTATATACCTTGTCGTAACGAAACCCTAGTCATCCAAGCATCGCCATGACATGCATATGCTACCTAAAGATCATGCATACATGCTGAATCTTAATATTTCCTTATCGTTCTTTTCCGGTTCTTCGTATTGCTTATAAAAGAATCTGAAGAGGAAGACCACCAGGCTTACAGCTCCCCGCAAGACCAGGAACAAACCGAATCAGGCAAGCAGAGCTTGTTGCATCTTTACCTTCCGTACTCTCGTGTATGCCCTTGTATATGTGCTATGTGTATGATTGTTATCGTTGAGTCGTTGCAAGTTGTGCACACTAGCATGTGTAGGATGTGCCTTACGTCGAGAACATCTTATAGCTCTTCAACTAAATTGTTAAGTGAGTTGGGAGAGCCGAGGGCGTGCACAATGGGTACGGTTGGTGTGAATTGAAGCATGACGGCGACCCAGGTGTATGAAGGTTTTTGTCGCCATACCAACCCTATTTCCAGAGTGTCACCATCCCTTATCACACGTGAACGCTAGCGAGAACCAACACTGAGGATAGCTGGGGTAAGCCTCCATGCACTTTGTGAGGCTCGCTACCTCCAAACTGTTATGCACTCACTATGCCTGCAGGGGTTGAGTTGTCGGTAGTAGTTCGAGAGATTTAAAATGAATATGCGAGGATTGGATCGAATTGGAATTGTTAACTCATGTATGGATTGGATCAGTTTGGATTTTACTTAGGGGCTGCCCTAATCGGATCGGATAATGTTTAATGGATTGAATTGGATTGGATACACGGGATGCCCCGATGGAATTGGAGTTGATGGTTTGATTTGGTGGTACACATGGGTGTGATGTGTTGTGTTATGAGTTAGTTGGTACTTAGTTCGTCTTACTTCACCTTATTAATGTTATGTTCTTAAGTTGTATATTGTTACTCTGAGAAGCATTCATGTTTAATTAATGTTGAACTAGTATGAGTAGGACATTTAATCAAGCACGGATAAGTCTTGCGAGTACGTTCGTACTCACCCAGGATACCCCTGGAGCTTGCAGGTGAGCCGGTGGTGGAAGATTATTTCGATGATGCTTAAACTTGCTGTTTCCTCGGTTGTGTTCGATTGATGGGATAGTTGTAGCTTTTGCTCAGCGGTCGCTAAGACGCTGTGGGACCCATTCACTTGTTTCCGCTGTCGTTTAATTTCTCCGTACTCGGATATGCTTTCAGTTATGACTGAATATTGTAATGTGTTGTCCCATCGTGGGCAGTTAATATTAATATCGTATCTGTAGAGCTCTGTTATGATATCCGAGTTGTTAATCCCAGGCTGCCCTTACGCAATGCGTGTATGATTTGAAGCGTTTTGGGTATGCCGTGAAGGGTTGCGGTTGTACCGGTTGTTACTAGGTTGGGCACGAATCGGTTGAGTGACCCGCTGGCTGAGATGCTGTGCCAGCCAGGCAGGGTGTGGGCGTTCTACCGGGCTTTCGAGCGACCCACTAGCCTTCGGGCTAGGTTAGGGTGTGGGTAGAACTGCCGAGCTCCTCCGACCTTGTCTTCCCTGGTAGTAATTGGGAACGACTCTACACCTTCACCGGATATTGGAATCGTATGTGGCTCTGGGAAGATTGGTCGCTTCCCGCCGGCTCGCACGTGGCGGGTGTCGGATCGTTCAGTCTTGGTGCGTACGGCGCAGGTACCGTGCCACCGGGCTGACGAGTCCTTCGGTCCTTGGCGACTTCGCGTTCCC
This sequence comes from Stipa capillata, assembly GCA_019208055.1. Lineage (NCBI taxonomy): Eukaryota > Viridiplantae > Streptophyta > Magnoliopsida > Poales > Poaceae > Stipa > Stipa capillata. The sequence continues at coordinate 30,110 of JAGXJF010004000.1, forward strand.
TTAGTCATATGCAATTCCGGGTCCGTGACAATCAATCTATCAGTAGGACGTAGGGCTATTACCCGACTTGGGGGCCTGAACCTAGGTAAATCGGTGTCAAGGGACCTAGTTTTCGCCCTGCTACTGTACAAATACGTGCTGTACGTGTACCCCCCGACAGCTGGCGCCCACCGTGGGGCCCTTATGTCAGCTTGGATCTACTTCGAAGACACTCATCGACAAGATGGTGTACATGGGCTTTGATGACACAGGCTTCTACGATGTCTCCTCCGGATCTCGCAACAGCTACACCAACGCCCCTTATCAAGCAGATGCTCTCCGAATTCCACGATTCGTCAGCGCCCTCTCGCGATTCATCAAACTCGCCGTCGCCTGCTGTAGCCGATTTGATCTCGCCTCCATCGCCGTCATCTGTCACAGCGGAAATCACCGAGTCTGGGTTAAATCTGCAATCAAGTCGCCGAGTCTGAATTCACGGGACTCGTCTCCGAGATCGACTCATTTTTCACGTCCGACGTCAAGTCAGAGAAACAACAGCTATATTAACTCAAGCAAAGGCGAACATATGGGAGCATCAAGGTATGTGATTAATTCAAAGCTGGCCGCGACCAACTCCTGAGGCAAAGAAAAATATCAGAGGCAAGAAATAGGCAGAAGCACGGGACGTGCTGTCTGGTTTGAAGCACAAGTCCCGAGGACCAAACTGGTTCATCAAACAAGCAGAAGTGCAAGCTCAAACCATCGCAACGTGAGACCAAGGCCGACCAGTACCGACGTGTGAAAAGAAAAAAGAAGGAAGTCAGAAATTGCCGTGACCAATCAAACGCAAAAAAAAAGATTCAAGTCCCGAGGCGATCCAGCATCTCACGGCCAACATCTACCAAAAGAATCAACCTTTCTGATTTTCGCTACATCCACCCACAGAAGCTACCAGAGAAGTCTTTCTTTTCAGATTCCTTTGCTGTCCGCACCTATTAATTCTACTAGGAGTTTTTCCCTTTTTTGCTTGTACTACTTTGCTTTAACAGGGAGCCACGAGTCAGATTCTTCGGCCTCCATCAAACAATTATTAGTTCGCAATGATACTCAAACGCCTCCAAACTCAGCTTACAAACTCACTGACAATGGCTCTATGCTACCCAACACATGGAACATTGATCAACTCTCCAGATATTATGTATAATTTTTTGAGAGCTTCACCCCATATGACTTCCTTATGAACAACCCGTGTCTTCACGGACGTCATATCCATATTTCACTACATTCTTCGGCCTGCATCTAGCAATTATCGATACTCAATATGCCTCTAACATGCTTCGCTACCACTCGGGGGTCGACACGTATACGAGACTATACCTCATTTCGCCCTCCCAGTCCATAGCACACAAGCATTCGACAGCTCGAGGCAAGGCACGAACACAAGTTCGCGCCTCGTTCCGCCTCCTTGAGTTTGGTCGCTGTATAACTGCCTCGTATGCACTCGGGGGCTGGCACGTACACGGGTTCGCGCCCTGTTTCGCCGCCCCGGGTCCGGTCAGCTGTCCGTAAGCCTCGCCATGACGTCCAGGGGCCAGATTCCCCGCGGGTTCCTCAACTCTATGTGTTTTCCCCCGACACCGGCACACAGGCATCGCACCCAGCATTCGCCCGGGGCACGAGTTCTACAGCTCAACTCTCCACCCTGGGTACGGCGGCATCAGTGCCTTGCATCTACACGAAGACTGGCGATGTAACCGACGTTTCTTAACTCGGTTCGCCTCTTCACAAATGCAACAACGGACAACTACCTTGCATCTGCGTGGGGCCAGGCACGGCACGAGTTTCCTCAATTTGTTTTGCCTCCCCGATTACGACAACCTACCCCGAGGCCCGAGTACAAACCTACTCATACATTATTTCTACTATAGCAAAGTTTTTCCAGACTGTTCATCTGAGTTCCTGCTAACTCGCACAAAACAATCGAGGGCTACTATAGCGAAGTTTTTTTCAGGCTGTTCATCCGAGTTCCTGCTAACTTGCACAAAACAGTCGAGGGCTACTACAGCGAATTTTTTTAAGACTGTTCATCTGAGTTCCTGCTAACTTGCACAAACAGTCGAGGGCTACTACAGTGAATTTTTTCCAGACTGTTCATCCGAGTTCCTGCTAACTCGCACAAAACAGTCGAGGGCTACTACAGTGAAGTTTTTCCAGACTATTCATCCGAGTTCTTGCTAACTCGCACAAACAGTCGAGGGCTACCACAGCGAAGTTTTTCAGACTGTTCATCCGAGTTCCTGCTAACTCATACAAACAGTCGAGGGCTACCATAGCGAAGTTTTTCAGACTATCCATCCGAGTTCCTGCTAACTCGCAAAAAACAGTCGGGGGCTGGGAGGTATGTACTACATTACGCAATCCTACGGCGATACGGCTACTAAAAAAACAAAAGTGAGATCATGACATCACCATCCGTGAATTCCGCCGGACGGGTTTAGACTGCAATAAGGGGCTAAGCCCACCAAGTCCGTAGCAAGGGAGCATCACCTCAAATTGGGTTTGCTTCGTCCAAATCTCGGCTTCATCACGCATAATGATGGAGGGTTTGATGATGGGTAGTACTACTACTATGTATTCGTGCCCAAGACGGTGTGTCCTGGTCAGAATAGGAGAACAACTCTCAACATGCCCTCGGGAGAAGTCCAACTCGTGTACTACGAGAACTCAAGATATGGCATTAAGAAGGAGTCCGACTCGTGTACTACGAGGACTCGATACAAGGTTATCGCCTTATTCTGCCTATATAAAGGGCACAAACCCCTCCAAGAGGGGACAAGTTCAATTGGATCGGAGAGCCAGAAGCTACGCTTGATCTCATAACCTTAGTCGACTAGCCACCTTCGAGAGCCCTTAGCCTCGAAACCATTTCGCCGGGTTCCCTACCCGTCGAGTTCCTCCTGTGAGCAAGATCTCGTCGAGTTCTCTACTCGCCGAGTCCTCTCTGTAATCTCCTGTACTTCATATCGCATATCAATCTATCAAAGCAGGACGTAGGGCTATTACCCGGCTTGGGGGCCTAAACCTGGGTAAATCGGTGTCAAGGGATCTAGCTGATCTGAGTTTCCGCCCCGCTACCGTACAAATACGTGCTGTACGAGTACCCCCGTATACCATACATCGACGCAAAGGAATGCCCTTAAGAATTTCATTCTCATATGGCTAAGAAATTAAGCAAATCTGCAAAAGTTCATCCCTTGTATTTCACATATCTTGATTATATTACTGACTGGGATATTTAGCCAATTTTATTCTCTTCCGCAAACATGAAAACAAGAGGCAATCTTTTTTCTCAGGTATAGCGAAGTTTCACGTATTGTCCTTTTTCAGACCCTGCTTCTTGGAGAAAGTATGCTCAATTTTAACTTCTTTTGGAGACATCCACCGGGTAACGATGGATGCAGCTAGCCCATGGCCCATTGGTGCCGGGGGATGGTTGGATGCATACCCACACGGCGGTGTTGCACTTGTACCCGGCTCCCACACTACTACAGATAGCATTTAACGGGACGCCACCTCTACAGACGGCAACAGGGAGCCGTCTGCACAATTCTTACTGCAGACGGTTCCCAACACGAACCGTCTCTACAAATCATGACCTAGGATGGCGAACAAGCGGGACGGCCAGTGCAGACGGCTGCAGTTGGGAACCGTCTGTACAAATAATACAGACGGTTCCCAACTGCAGCCGTCTGCACTGGGAACAACAGTATAGACGGCCCCCAAACGAGGACCGTCTGTACAAATAATACAGACGGTCCCAGTTGGGAGCCGTCTGCACTAGCCATACAGTACAGACGGCTCCCAACCGGTACCGTCTGTACAAATAATACAGACGGTCCCAGTTGGGAGCCGTCTGTACTAAAGCTCACTCCCTCACTCTCCTAGCCGAGCTAGCTTCTTGACCTCCGGCATCTCGCGACCTCCGAGCTAGCTTCTTGACCGCCGGCGACCTCCGAGCTAGCTTCTTGACCTCCGGCTTCCCCAAGCCGCCGCCGCCGCCGCCAGGCCAGCCCCGGAAGCCGCCGGCCGTCGCCTCCACGTCGCACCTCGCCGCCGCCTGCCTCGCCCCGCCGCCCTCCCAGCTCCCTCCTCCGTCCGCCGCCGCTGCTTGCCGCCGCCGGTGCTCGGCCGAGCTCGGCCGGCGCCCCAGCCGACCGCCGGCGCCCCTCAGGCGACTTAAGCAAAAAAAATAAAAAAAATATGAACAGTGGGACCCACTAATAAAAATAAAAAAATAAAAATAAAAATAAATTATTTTTTAATTTATTTATTTATTATTTTTACTGAGGAAAAGATCAAAAAGAGTATTTAAATATTTAAATCTTATAAAAATCATAGAAAAATCATTATTAGTCAGAAAAATGGAAATAATATATCAAAATGTTCAGAAAAATAAGATCTATGCAATTATGTCATTTTCATTCGTGTTTGCGTTGTAGAAAAAATAAAATTGACTAAAAACTCAAATTAGGGTTTCCGGAACCGCCGGAGAAATTAGGATCGCGATATTTTGAGCGTCCGGACTTCGATGAAATTGATTCTATTTGCATTAGTCGTTATTTTATGTCATCTATTCGATGACATGCATTTCATCTCATGCCGATGTTCCGCATTTTGATATTTATGTTATGAATATTTGATGAAATGCCCCAAAGTTGGGGGGCGTTTGATCATTTGCCCCCCCCCCTGAGAATGACGGGTGGGGTCCAGGGCCACCCATCATTCTCACAATTGGGGCAAATGATCAAACGGCCCCCCAACTTTGGGGCAAATGATCAAATCTCCCGTCGCTTTCTTTTATTAGGTCATTTAATACCCTTAAACCCTTAAAGTGCAGTACGATTTCTAGATAAGCTCATTTTTCCCGATGAGAAGCAAGGTCGCTTTCTTTTATTAGGTCAATCTAACACTAATTTCCTTGTTGTGCAGCGCGTGTAGCTTGATGGATCGGGTGTGGATGTACGGTTTCTCGTACGAACCAAGCGTACCTTGATGGTGTGACAAATTTTCTGAGAGTTGCCGAGGAGGATAGGTTGAAGAAGGGTGTTGAATATATATATTGTCCTTGTTGCGATTGTAGAAATGAGAGATCATTTCTCGGACACAACTCAGCCCTACAGATCCAAGCGCACTTGATTATTAGGGGCTTCAAACCGGACTACGCATGTTGGACCAAACATGGTGAAGAGCAGAACATGTTACACGAAGACGTTGGCATCGTCGAAGAACCCAAAGTCAACAAAAGGAGAGAACATGGCGACGAAGTAGGTGCAGACGATGATTGTGGCCGCCATGAGGAAGTAGGTGCAGACGATGACTGTGGTGGCGCAGAGGACGATGATAGGTTGGATCAGATGCTGCGTGATGCTGACGTGAACTTTAATACTGAGAGAGACTTACACAAGTTCATGTACTTGATTGAGGACTCAGAAAAACCTTTGTTTCCGGGTTGCAAGCCGAAATACACAAAGCTGTCATCCGTGCTCGAGCTGCTTCAACTGAAAGCCAGCTATGGTTGGTCAGACAAGAGTTTCACGGCGCTCCTAGGTCTCCTCTCCGAGATGCTTCCGGATGGTAACGAGCTGCCCAAAAACACGTACCGAGCAAAGCAGGTGGTTTGTCCACTGGGGATGGAGGTAGAAAGGATACATGCATGTCGGAACGACTGTATCTTGTACTGTAATGAATTATCGAACTTGCGTTCATGTCCAGTGTGCAAAGCATCTCGTTACAACCGTAAGAGTCAACCAGACGACGGCGAGTCTTTCATCGAGCCGAAGAAAGGAATTCCCGCTAAGGTGGTGTGGTACCTGCCCGTAATTCCGCGTCTGAAGCGTTTGTTTGCGAACCCAAAAGAGGCCAAATTGTTGTGCTGGCACTCGGAGGACCGTAAGAAAGATGGAAAGCTAAGACACCCTGCCGATTCCGCGCAGTGGAGAAACATCGACATGATCTTCGAAAACTTCGGTGCGGAGCCGAGGAATATAAGGTTCGCGTTGAGCACGGACGGAATGAATCCTTTCGGCAACATGAGCAGCCGGCACAGCACTTGGCCAGTTGCTTTTAGTATGTACAACCTACCACCGTGGGCTGTGTATGAAGCGGAAGTACATCATGATGTCACTGCTTATCCAAGGGCCGAAGCAACCTGGGAATGATATTGACGTCTACCTAAGACCTTTGGTGGAAGATCTGAAAACACTGTGGAACGAAGAGGTGCAGGTATGGGATGCGTACAAACAAGAGAACTTCACCCTACACGCCATGTTGTTCTGCACGGTCAATGATTTGCCTGCCCTACGCAACCTTTCGGGCCAGAGTAAAGAGCCAGACAAGGCTTGCCCTCAGTGCTTGGATGGTACCGCGAGTAGGTGGCTGGCCCACTCCCGTAAGACGGTGTTCATGCGCCACCGTAGGTTCCTTAAGAGGAATCACCCGTACCGCAATATGAAGGAACAATTTGACGGGACGAGGGAGAGAACTTTATGTCCAAGGCATTACAGCGGGCAAGAGGTGTACAATATGGTTAAGGATATCGATGTTGTCCTTGGAAAGAGTGGTAAAAAAGCGAAGGCCAGCGGCATGTGGAAGAAGAAATCAATATTTTGGGAGTTATCCTACTGGCAGCACCTTGAAGTTCGCCACTGCATCGATGTTATGCACGTAGAGAAGAACGTGTGTGACAGCCTGATTGGTCTCTTACTTAATATTCCAGGGAAGACGAAGGACAGCCTCAACGCACGCCTCGACTTAGTAGACATGAAGATCAGGCCCGAGTTGGCACCTGAGCCCTCCCAACAAGGCAGAACAAGGCTTCCTCCGGCCTGCTATAACCTGAAAAAGGTCGAGAGGACCGAACTATGCCGGTGCTTGCAAGGTGTGAAAGTTCCGTCCGTTACTCCGCCAACATCTTGAAACTTGTTTCGATGGAAGATCTAAAATTAGTTGGCATGAAGTCCCATGATTGCCATGTGTTGATGACACAGATGCTTCCTGTTGCAATCTGAAATATCCAGCCGAGCTATCTCCGAGACACAATCATTAGGCTGTGTTACTTCTTCAACACAATCTGTCAGAAGGTCATCGATCCGAAGCACTAGATGTGTTGCAGGCCGATCTGGTGAAGACATTATGTCATCTTGAGATGTACTTTCCCTCCGTCGTTTTTTGATATCATGGTCCATGTTACCGTCCACCTCGTGAGAGAGATAAAGATCTGTGGACCGGTATTTCTATACCAGATGTACCCGTTTGAGCGGTACATGGGAATTCTCAAGCAGTACGTACGAAATAGATCTCGTCCAGAGGGCAGCATCGTCGAAGGTTACACAACCGAAGAGGTGGTCGAGTTCTGTGTCGATTACATGGACCAGCTCAAACAGATAGGTGTGCCTATGTCTCGCCACGAGGGGAGACTGGATGGCAAAGGGACCATAGGAAGGAAAACACTCATCCCTGACTACGCGTCGTTATCTCAAGCCCATTTCGCAGTCTTGCAACACATGACTGAAGTAGCCCCGTATATCAACATGCATAAGGACGAGCTGCGCAGAGAGAATCCAGGCCGTACGGAGGCTTGGCTTACCAGACAGCACAACCGCAGCTTCAACAACTGGTTGCGGGTTCGAAGTGCTAATAGTACAACAGAGGAGAATATTAGCTGGTTGGCCAGATGGCCAAGTCACACAATCCTGAAATTTGAAGCCTACGACATAAATGGGTACACCTTTTATACCAGAGCACAGGATACGAGAGCACGGTACATAACAGCGGTGTCCGCATAGATGCCTTCCAGGACAAACGAGGGGTGTGTGCGTACTACGGATACATTGAGGAGATCTGGGAACTCGACTATGTACGTTTCAAGATCCCCCTCTTCCGGTGCCGTTGGGTTGCACTCTCAGTGTTAAGGTCGATAAGTACGGCATGACTACAGTGGACCTCGAACGTGCCGCATACAAAGACGACCATTCGTACTCGCTAAACAAGCTACTCAGGTCTTTTATGTCCAAGACCTGGCAAATCAGAAACTTCACGTAGTCCTTCAGGGGAAAAGAAGGATTGTCGGAGTTGAGAATGTCGTAGACGAAGAAGAGTACAATCAATTTGATGAGTACCCTCTTGGAGACGGCACCGCGCTCAACGAAGAACAACTACCGTTCGGGGCCACCTGCTATCTGCGCGTCGATCATCAAGAAGGGCTGGTTGTTAAAGGAGATTAGGTTGTTTTGTGTGATGTAACCCGCTTGTTACGTATTTACCTTCACGGTTCATAAATTGTAGTGTACAGTAACCCCAAAATAATTGTACCATAAAATTGTACATATGAAAATATGAATTTATAAAAAAAGTTCAACTCGTTTGGAGTTCATATGAAGTTTCTATGAATTTTACAAGTTTAACGCATATAAGCCATGAATTTGGTCATTGCCTTGCTAATTTGGCTTTTTACCATGTATTGCATGTTACGAAGTTGTAATACATTTAGAAGAAATGTCTATTTTCATTAATTTACATAAAATATGGTTCACATTGTTTAAAAAATGCCATTAAATGCAACATGAAATAAAAAAAGGTAAAAAAAAGAAAAAAAATGCCCGCCTACCACTGGGGTTTTGGTTTCCAGAGCCTGCACCCAAATCAAGCCCATCACAGGCGACATGGGCACAAGCCCAAATCAAGCCCATGACAGGCGACATGGGCACAAGCCCGTACTGCCTAGTGGCCCCAGTGGCCAGGCCCATAGGGCGGAAGATCTGCCGATTATGCTTGGGTGATAGAGGATCTTGCTACCCCTCTCACCGATCGGTATATAAACCGGTCGAACCCTTCGTCAACTAGCGAGGTGGGACTAAAAAGTCCCACCCCGCGTCGGCTGTAAAGGTAGTACAGACGGCTCCAAATCTCGACCTGTCTGCACTAACGTTAGTGCGGACGGCTCCATATGGAGAACCGTCTGCACTAATGGGGTCCCGCCTGCAACATTAGTACAGACGGCTCCATAGTGAGAACTGTCTACACTAAGGTTAGTGCGGACGGCTCCATATTGAGCACCGTCTGCACTAATGTAGCAGGGTCCCGCCTGCAACATTAGTACAGACGGCTCCATAGTGAGAACTGTCTGCACTAAGGTTAGTGCGGACGGCTCCATAGTGAGAACCGTCTACACTAATAGTCCAGACAGTTGTGTATTCCGGACCGTCTGGACTACCTTCTCTAATAAATCCCCTCTTTCTAATCCCGCGCCGCCAGTTCAATTTTCGCTAAGTCCCTAACCCTATCTTCCCCGAGCTCCCCGCCGCCACAGCCGCACATCGTCGTCGCCCGGCCTTCTGCCCCGACACCGCCGCCGTCCCGAAGCCATCAGGCCGACGCCGCCGCCGCCCCGAAGCTCTCTGGCCGCCCCCGAGCTCCCCGCCCCCGAGCTCCCCGCCGCCCCCGAGCTCCCCGCCGCCCCCGAGCTCCCCGCCGCCTCCGAGCTCCCCGCTGCCCCCGATCTTCGGCGACCTTCCTCGACCGCCCCCAAGCCGGTTTGTACTCCCGAGCTCCGCTCCTTTCTCCTCAATTCCCGGTTTGTTTGTTTACAGGGACGAAGTTGCAACCTCTGGATGAACTCAGGAAGAAGAAGCGCATCTAGATGAACTCAGGAAGAAGAGCTTCACTGTTGCTCTAGATTTTGACCTGTTTGCAAGAGAAGACATCATTGCGTCCTACTTGTTCCATGATTTCCTTGTGTTCATCAGTAGGTTATTCGTGTATTAAGCTGTGTATGTTCAAATGGCACTGCAAACATTTTTGTGCTTCTAAACAAACAATCTTCAGACGCAAAGTGCAGACTCTTGAGTGAAAGACAATAATAGTTTAATTAGAGATGAGATAGTTAAATAACAAGAGTGACTCTGAGTGAAAGACAATAATAGTTTAATTAGAGATGAGATAGTTAAATAACAAGATTGAAAAAAGATGATGTCAGTGAAAATATGTATGAATAATAATGTAATCAACTGATGAGAGAAACGAAAGAATTAATTTTACAATTAAAACAAGAGTACATTAAAGAATTGATATCTAGAACCTATTTATCCTATAGATCATTAACTATATGCTCTTTAAGATAATACGATACGAGTTGATTATAGTATTTTAAGACTAACTAGAGAGAATGAGAAATTATAGTATTATAAGAGAAGTAGCAAGTATAGTAAGTCTACAACTTTTATAGTTAAGAGAAAAGAGTGATAACAGAATAACTTTATCTAGATAAACAAATGAATTGAATAGAGAATGAATTTAATAGATGTTAGTTGTGAAGAGTAAACTTGAGAAAGAGAAGAAATGTTGTAGAAGAGTATAAAAATAACTGATCTAATAATGGAAGTTTGCTATATAAAATATGAAGTAGATTTACAGAGAGAAAGAGTGTTGAGAGTAATAAACGAGAAAGAAGTAAATAGAGAGTACATTTACATTTAAAGAGTATAAGTACAATGCAGATACAGTAAGTAAATGTGAGAGAACTGATTCAGACACAATAGGTATAAAGCTAAGCGAAAGAATAGAAACTTCGTAAGTAGAAAGATGAGAGCTGAGAAGAAGAGATGGGATGAGGGTTGGGGTGGGCCTACGATCGAGAGAATGGAGAAGATATGGAGGGAAGATGCAAAGCGCCAGACTATGGCAGATATAGTAAACAGTTCGTCGTGGCTCCGTCGTAAGCGTCAGTCTAAGTCATCGGAGAGTGAAGCAAAGTCGGAGGCAAAGACATATATAACTCATGTAGCCCTCATGTATAAAAGAGTTCAGGAAGATATTTATGATGAGATTACGAACATATGTATCTCATTGTTGTTTAATTCACAAAGTATGTGTCTTTATATGAAAATGTCTACAATCTAGTCGTGTACTGCATATCTGAATTTTTCGTCTTTTGAAGATGGCGTCCGGAGGAGATAAACGTGAACAGCCGGTGGCCTCTTCTCCCCGACAAGACGAGCCGCACGTGTCTCCTCAACCGGATCAACCGATGCCCTCCCAACCTGCAGAAGCCTCGTCTCGTGAGCAAACCGAAGAATCGGGTGGGCAGAAGCGAAAGCGAGGTGGCCGAGGCAAAAATAAAATGCCCACGGGTCACTACACGATAACTCAAGTCAGTGCTGAGGGTGTGCCCATATTGCCTCAGCAGGCTCAGGCAGCATTCCGTAGAGCGTGCGCGTCACTGGCGAGGGAAAAGATCCTGATAACGTACGCCAGCTGGCCGTCAGTGCCGGATAACGAGAAAGAGTTCCTGTGGAACACCATCCAAGGACAGTTCGACTTCCCGGAAGGTACCGAGCAGGCCGTGGAAAGACAGGCAAAAGCGAAGATGGGCAAGGCGTGGAAGACCTTCAAGAGCGAGCTGTACAACACGTACGTGAAGAACGATCTTATGCCCTACAGGCAGGACCCGAACACTTATGGGTACCTGGAGGATCAATGGGCGGAATTTGTGGAGAGGTGCACGTCGGAGGAATTCGTGCAGCGGAGTCAGGCAAACAGGGCGCGCCAGGCATGCAACGTTCACCCCCACAGGCTCGGAAGCGGTGGGTATGCGCGCAAAGAGTTGGAATGGAGAACAGAGTACGAGCGGGCGTCTCAGGAGAGTCGCGACACGCCGTTCTCCCAGATCCCAGAGAGGCGGGCCCGGAACTGGTATCGCGCGAGGGCCAACATCTCGGCTGATGGCACCGTCGCCTTCAACAAGCCCGAAACCGTCCAGGTGGCTGAAAACATTATGCGACTGTCAGAACAAGCCGCTCAAGGAACTTTCCAAGCAGCCAGGGAAAAGGACATACTAACATCGGCTCTGGGAAACAAAGAGCACCCGGGTCGAACGCGTGGCCTGGGGGTGACGGTTCCATGGAAGCTAGGATTCCCCGACGATGCGGGACAGTACAGGAGTCGGAGGAGAACAAAAGCAGAGCGCGAGGCAGCCGAGCGTGAACGGATGAAGAAAGAGCTGATGGAAGAAATATATGCAGGCCTAGAACAGAGGATCGATGCAAGGGTCGAAGAACGGGTACGGTAGATAAGGCAGGAGGATGCAGCCGCCGTGGCCGACCGCAGCCCCGCAGGCTCATCCCCACATGGTCGGCGCCGAGTAGCTGCGCATCCGTGGAGAACGAGAATGCCGAAGACGTCCTTGAACAATCCCCACCGCAGCACGTTCGAGATGACGACCGCGCCGACGACTTACCTTTCGACCTATTCCGCGTGAAGACGTCAGTGAAAGATTCCCTGTCGACGACATAGCGGTGGCAACCAAGTGCAAGCTCCTCGTGCCCAGCTGTTTTGGCCCCGCTGACATGCTTGAGGCTGGCCAGGGGTTAGTATTTCCAACTTTAGAAAGCACGATGATGGTGCACGGAGTTCCGCTAGCGGCGGATAACGCTAAGGTGGCAGTGGACATGGTGCAAGCTCCTTCAGACTCCCTGTACCGCCGGAGGACGACGTCACGACACTGGGGCAGGCCCTCCACACGTTCATCCAGTGGCCGAAGAAGTACATTTCCCTGGTTGCCCCTCCACCTCCTCCACGGCCGCTGTCTCCGGTGCGTTACGGTAAAGATTTCTCACGCCGTCCTCCTCCACCGAAGGTGAAATCCGCTTCAGCACAATCTCAGCAATCTAGCAGATCTAGCCAACAGGCTGCCAAAACAACTCCTCAAGCTCAGCGTAGGGCCACCAGAAATAGCACAAAGTTGGCCAAGGGCAAAGAGGTAGACGAAGAACCCGAGATAAGAAAATACACGGAACGGCAGCCGCTAGTGACACGGGCGGCGTTAGAACAACTTGGTTGGGCAACTCAGATTTTGCACGAATTTTACATGAAGAGGTCCAACGAGGAGACAGAGCTTCCTCAAAATATCTGCGCCGCGTACAAGCGGCAACATTTCCTTCATCCAGGTGGAACCTTTACCATCAATTTCTCGGATTTATCAGACCTCTACCGTCATGACGCCCTCGATGTCAGCCTATTAAGATGCTGGACACTGTAAGTGTTCTCAATCACTGTTTAAGCTAAATGAATTGCCTAACTTATTGATACGCTCTTTCAATGACATTACTTTTATGTGCAGACATATGATTCAAGAGGCTAGGACAGAGAACCCTAATATCAGATTCCTCGATCCACAAGTGGTCATATGCACAATGGTCCAATTCCAGCCGAACGAGGTCGAGGATTACATTTCGGACGTCATGCTCCTTCTCTGTACTAAGCACGTCATTCTTCTACCGTACAACTATAACTTCCACTGGATGCTCGTCTGCCTCGAGCCAGAACGTCTACATGCCACGTACTTTGACTCTAGGGACTACCCACCAGAGAAGTACGCAGATTTGATGGCGGTGCTCAACAGGGCGTTCAAGAAATATGTTGCCAAGGGGGGTTGTGAAAACAACAAAAACCGAACCTACCCACCGATTTTATTTCCCGGTAATAATTCCTCCCTCGCCCAAGAATAATCACCTCGCACGTTCTAATATGTATTCGGTAAAACTAAATTACCCTGCACATAACCATGATTTCTACAATGCCACAAGCAGCCGGCGGGCAGCAATCTCTGTGCATACTATGTGGCGACATATATGATGCAAATCGTTGGCTCTAGTCCGGTACATGTGGAGGTTAGTGTCATTACACTATATGTAGTTTCATTTTTCATCGTTCGGACGTCGTGCCTAACCTAGCTATTTAATTTCCTTGTGCAGACTTTTAAGTTCCCTACAGATCAGCTCAACACTGAGGGCGTCCGGATTATTCAAAAACAGTTAATAGCTTTCATATTTAGAGAGGTGTTGAAGGAAACCGGAGAGTTCCATTGTCCTCAAATTGCTCCTCCTCAATGACTTGAGAGTTTTTTTCCCTAACAATGCATGTAAATGACTTTGTGGTTGAGAATGATGTTTTAAGTTTGCTTCTGAATGTTTTGTCTAAGATCAATGAGTACATTGTGTGTCTGTGTATGCTATGCCTGTGCTTGATCACTTTGTTTCTAGCGTTTTCACTGCCGCGGCAGGACCGCGGCCGCGCCGGGCATCGTTACCCTGCCGCACGGCTGCTGCGACAGCGGAAACGGTAGAAACGGTAGTTTCCGCTGCCGCGGCAGCAGGCGGCAGCAACGTCGCCCTGCCGCACTGCTGCCGCGGCAGCAAAAACCTCTGTTTTCGCTGCCGTGGCAGCAGGCGGTAGCACCATCGCCCTGCCGCACTGCTGCCGCGGCAGCGAAATCAGTCATTTCCGCTGCCGAGGCAGCAGGCGGCCGCAACGTCGCCTTGCCGCACGGCTCCCGTGGCAGCCGAAACGTCCGTTTCAGCTGCCGTGGCAGCAGGCGGCACTACCGTAGCCCTGCAGCACTGCTGCTGCGGCAGCGGACTCAGCCATTTCCGCCGCCGCGGCAGCAGGCGGCAGCATGCCGCCTTGCCGCACGGCTGCCGCGGCAGCTGAAACGTCTGTTTCAGCTACCGTGGCAGCAGGCGGCACTACCGTAGCCCTGCAGCACTGCTGCCGCGACAGCGGAATCAGCCATTTCCGCTGCCGCGGCAGCAGGCGGCAGCATGGCTCCTTGCCGCACTGCTACCGCGGCAGCAGAAACGGTTGTTTCTGCTGCCGCGACAGCAATGCTTTCCTAACACAGCATTTATGCAGACGGTTCCAGAGGTAGAACTGTCTGTACAAATAATTTCTGCAGACGGTTCTGAATATGGAACCGTCTGTACAAATGCTTTTGAAGTACTGTTCAATGCATTTGTGCAGACGGTTTTGTGGTTGGGAGCCGTCTGTACAAATGCTTCGGAGGTACTGTACCAGAGAGTAGTACAGACGGCTCGTGTGTGGAGCCGTCTGTACTAAGTATTTGTACAGACGGTTCAATAACTGTCTGGACAAAGTTCATTTGTGCTGACTGTTTCGTCCAGACGGTTCGGAAAACCGTCCCGCCCGGTGTTTCCGAACCGTCTGGACAAATGATTTCTGTAGTAGTGCCAATCCGATCATCCAGACCTTGTCATCCTTTTGCATCCGGCCTTTAGCCTCGATGTATGCCAACTCGTACCACACAGACGCACTCGACTGGTTCCCGAATCGATGCAACGTCATCCGTGACGGCTCAACATGCTCGTCTGATAGATTGAGGCCGCGTTGTACTGAGCTGATCACTGCCGGTCCACCGACGTGAATGCAGAAATGCTCAAACGCCATGCGGAAGTTGGGGATGTACGGTCGGATCCCTCTGGCATGGAGCATGTTTTTCGCTGCGGAGAAGAGAAAGAACTTGAGCAGCTCTGATGCCGGTAGGACAAGCGGCCCGACTGCGGTGATGTTCGCCTTGAGCGCGTCTCCAGCGATGGCCATGAGGTCCTTTGATAAAGTGACCCCCTTGTTGCCCTCGTCATCTTCCTCTTGGTACACGCACCGGTAGGCACTGTCATCAGCGGCGGTGATCGTCCGTGTGACATGCGCGAGCCGGAACCGAGCCTTGGACCTAGAACTCGATAACAGTGCGGCCGCGCCGCCCATGCGGAACAAGATGTTAACCAACTGCATGGAACGCCTGTTTCCCGCGTAGTAGTTTGGCCCTATGGTCTCCGTCGACACCACCAGCGCGTGCGATCCCCACGGCATGACCTGCAGAATGTCCCTCGCGAGCCCCACCGCGGTCACCCCCGCGCTGCACCCCATTCCGGAGAGATTGATGACGCGGAGGTCACCTCGCAACTTGTATCTGTTCACTATCATGCCAGCGATAGATGGCACCGGGGAAAGACACTGCAGTTGGTGATAAGAACGTCGACCGCATCATGGTTGATGCACGTCTTGGCCAGTAGGTCATCGATAACCGGGAAAACGACCAGCTCCGCCTCGGCACGGGCTTCATCTAAGCTGCAGTACGGCTCGATATAGAGTAGTGCAGGCGGGCTGCATGTCTCGTCGCTCATGCCGGAGAGCTCAAGAACACGCGCTATGAAGTTCACGGTTGAATCATTAAGGAACGGCGAGAGTCGCGCATGCTCGAGGAAGGTGGCCTTTGGGGATCGACAATTGGAGTTAGGCTGGAAGCAAGCATAGTCGACAAGATATATGGTTTTAGAACGGCGTAGTGCAAGGTAGATGGTAGCCGTGGCGGTCGAAAGAACGGCGGCCAAGAGTAGGTGGATTGGCTGGAGTGCATGTTGTTGGAAGAGAAGCTGGACTGCACGGACATGCGGATGTACGGCTTTTAAAAGCATGGCAGCTGCGAGTGTCATGGCGGTAGTCATGAGCAGGAAGCTGTTCGCAGGTAGATGTTATAGCGATTTGAGGCGCTCGAGATGAGGCCACTTGCTCGTGTTGTGGATCGTATGTTTTGTGCAGAGGTGAATGATGAGGATGAGGAGGGAAATGTTAGGGGTGGGAGAGTTTTATAGAAAGCTATCAACAACAGAGCAACTGTCTTTGTCCTCTTGGGACCCTGACGTTCAGCATTTCTGTGCACTCGGTAGCCTATCCTACGTTACAACATCGTCCAGATCAAGTAATAAGTGTTCAATAGTACAGCTGACCATGCATGCCCGACTTCGATACAATATTTTATATGTTGCAACACGTAAGTATAGTAGCCCATGTTTTTCACATGGCACAGGAGCACTTTTCAGACTACCTAAGACATTAAAAAAAATTCTCACTCTATTAGAGGTGGTAGAATTATGGGGCATGACTCTACCGGCCTAAGAATTTAGGAAGATTCATTGATTTATTTCCGATCTCCGTCAATTATCGCGTGTGATTAATGGAGTGTGCTCGCGTAGGTGTATAGGTGCGGTGTGCGTATATAGTGGTGTGTACACATATGTATCTTTCTTGTAATCGCAAGAATTCTCCCTCTGTTTAGGATTTTAGGTGCAAGGATTCTCCCTCTCTTCAGGATTTTAGGCGTAGTCGCAGTTTTTAACATAGGGTCATTATTTTTCATAAATATAAAACTAAAATATTTTTTATAATAAATTAAATGGTGCCATTTTATTCGACTAATCTAATTGACATACGATGTCTCTGTACTAGGTGTGTTACCCCTAAACATCTGCCATCAATCAACCTTTCATACCACCAGGCCGATTGGGTTAATGGGCGCCATGGAATCCAACAACGAGCAAACTAACTAACTGATTTAATTAAGAAATTAATAAAATAGTGCATTATCGTGGCAACTGCCTCCTTATATCTCGGTTGGACGCATCTGACCGATAACAACCTACGCAAACATGGGAGTATATATGCCCGATTTTAAATACCAAAAGGTAGTATATACAAATGAATTGACAAATTTATATCTATACCACTTTATCTATACTACCTTATAAAAGAGAGAGTTTTCCCATCTTAACTTCGACTCAATCTACACCGTTCAATCATGATCATCCAATGGCTAATATTACTTTGATGGTGTGCCACCTAAAAATTACCCACCATGCCATTCACTTAAAGTTGAAAGTAATTAACCACCATTTTCCTTACTTAAAGTCGATAGCAATTACCCACTATTGCCACTGCTATACCCTCTAGCATCCCCTCTCCCGAATGCACCAGCCGTGGCCGCCGCCGCGCATGCCACGCTTTGGCCGTGCCCGTGCGCCACTGTCGTTGTCTCCTTCGATGCAATGTAGTTGAGGGTCTGGCTATACCATCCGACGAAGCAATAATCCTGCCCTACGCTAATCCAGGCCGTGCCGCCCTCCCTTGATCCCACGCTCCTCTTGCCACCCTCCCAGCGCATCGCTCGTGCATCACCGTTCCTTTCACTCTACAAGTGACACGGTTGCCGACAAGATGCCGACGAGCCCCAACAGTGGCAAAGGCGTTCAGGATGCGCGGCGCCAGAACACAGGGACGGGACCATCTCCTCCCGCTGCCACCCCTTTCTGCACCACCGCCGCCCCATTTCCTCCCGCTGTCGGCACGTGCCACCGCCAAGCACCACACTGCTGCGACCTTTCGACGCTGCAACACCATCGAGGATCGCGCCGCATTAATTCCCGCTACCACCCGACGATCTCTACCATGTCCTCCTCCACACCGGCCTCCTCCGTGCGGGCCTCCACCTTGCACACGTAGCCACGTCGTGGAGGGCGCGACGCCGCCACCGCCAGCAACCTCCTCCGTGCATGGCCCCACCACCACCGCTAGCCGAAGCAGCTCACGCGCTAGCGGGAGCTGCGCCACGTCGACGAGATTGATACGCTGCTTGCCGATCTCAACATCGACAGTGTGTCCTCCTTGCCACTACAGTCTAGGACAATCCGCGATCCGAAAAATAGATTGAGCGAGAAGCATTTGTATTGTGTCATTGGTTATATTCGATGTTATTTTTTTGACAATACATATTCATCATTCTTTACTATTTCATAGGAACAATGGTGTTTATTTTTTTTTGTACCATCTTCATTCTTAAGTTCTTGTAGCCACTTAAACAACATTTTCGGTAGAATGCATATATAAATAGAAAACTATATTTATAATGTTAGAATATCTTTTTAACGTTTAAATTATGTTAGTTAAGACGTGCGTTGCACGTGCACGATTTCTAGTAATATAGAAATTGGTGAGTAATGTCACATCTTTACTTTCTATTTTGACCCTCCTCTTCACTAACTATCTTCTTAAAAAATCTCTAACAAAAACCAACAAACTAACTATCTTAGATATAATAATGACTAAAAAATTTATAACAAAAACCAAAAAACTAACTAACTTAGTGAGGATGAGTAGTACACAACTACTGCATACGAGTATTCGTATACGAATACACAAAGATCTAGGAGTATCCTAATTACCAGGGAAGATGTGTACCTCGAAAAAAGACTCTAGGTCGATAAGGAAACCACTCGTGGGTATCCAGGACTCCTTAAACTAGACAGTCAATCCCGATGTTTAAGGATGATGGCGTCTTACCCGGGGATGAGTCCGCATCTCCCATGATACAGTATACCCTCTATAAAAGAAACACAATGGCCTTCAGAGAAGAGATTGACATCTGAATCTCAACCCAGAACAAATGTCTCAAGTTCAATCGACTTTCGAGTAAGTAAAAGGGAAGATCAGCCTTGACAACCACATCCGACTAGTTGTAGATCCCATCTACGACTAGACACACCCCCTTGTACCTTGTCTCGTGATCAATATAAACCAATAGGACGTAGATTTGTTATCCTGAGGGAGGCCCGAACCTGTATAAACCTTGTCGCTAGTAGCCCGATTCATGATCAGCTTCCGGATACGATCTCCTTCTCTCTTTTCTCCACGTATTTTGCAAGATCAGTGGTTTACCAATCGTCGACACTTAGATATAATAAAGACCTACAAGATTTTTAACAAAAACCAACAAACCGACTATCTTAGATATAATTAAGACCTAAAAATTCTCTAACAAAACCAACAAACTAAGTACCTTAGATATAATAAAAACTCTCAATTAAGCCCGAGACCGGCCGTCTTCATGCCGCATGCTCCATCACCGTCTGATCCCTGCCGCTCCCCTTCATCTTGCACCGCCTCCACCAGTCGCCGCCCCCGGCCGAGCTACCTCCCCTCCTAGCAGGGCTGCCCTAGCCACTAGCCAAGGGAGGAAGATGAGTTCAATTGGGGAAAGGAGAAGAGAAGTGAAGGGAAGGAGGGGAAGGAGGAGGAGGAGAAGAGGAAGGAGAAGAAATAAGAATGAATTTAATTTGCTGAAATATACACGTGCGTTCCCATGGAACACATATATAGTTATTGAACAATCATATACGCAAAAGATCAGTCTACAAGGGAGTATGTGTAACTTTTTTAAAAGGAGCATCGAGTATGGAGTATGTGCACGAACTATAATTTTTTTTACTGTGGAGTGTACATACTTCTAATTGGAGTATGGAGTATGTATATGTACTTCGAATGTAGAATGGAGTATATATACTTCTAATTCTAGTATATGGAGTATGCGTATTTCTAATTGGAGCATACTATGTGTATTTCTAATTGGAGTATGAAGTTTATGTACTTCTTAATGGACTATGTAGTATACATACTTCTAACTGGAGTATGGCGTTATATACTCTTTTATAGGGGTGAAAACGGTACGGATAATTTCCGATCCGATCCGGCGTCGAATCCGGTTTTTGTAGGATATGGTAAGAGATTTTTGGCATCCGAGTACCACCCGCTCCGATTCCGAATCCGATGTATAGGATATGGTATAGGATACGGTATTACTAATATCTCGCCGAATAGGATTATCCGATTTTCTAGCCGGATAATCCGGCACTCCTAAATAGGATTATCCGATTTTCTGATAGAATTTCAAGTATGGACTTGTAATTTTAGTGAATGTTAACTTTGTTTATGAGATGGTTGTTGTGCGTATATGTCCAGTGCAGCTGCTTGCTAGTATTTTATTTGTGAATGTTTACTACCTTCTAGTGTTTATAGATTGATCATCAAATATGTAATCTTTTAGTCTTACAACTTGTTAATTGTTATATATCGTTAATCAGTGTGTGCTTTGTAGTTTATGTATGTTGTTAGTACTTAATTTACTCATATGATTTTGTTGAAAATGTATTTATTTGTATGTGCGTACTATCCGCCTACATTTTCCGTTTTCGATCCGAGTCCGATCTGTTTCCGTACCATGTCCGATTCCAACAAATCCGTATTCGTATCCGCATCCGAGCACTATCCACTCCGCCTCCGAATCCGACAAAAAAATGTGGAATAGGATATGGTAAGAACACTATCCATCCGAATCCGATCCGTTTTCATCCCTACTCTTTTAGAATGGCGTCGTGCAAGGTAGATGGTCATCAACTTCCTAGAATGTCCATTAGGGACATAAATGTAATATTTTACTGTCCTTTTGGCCTCTTACGTTATCCTGGGTTGTAATCTATCAGTGGGTTAGGCTCCACTTTAAATTAATATTATAAAAGTTGCTGGGATTCCAGCTATATGATTGGTCCACGTGGCTCATTGTGAGTCGTCGGATCTCCCGTGTACGGTCCAGATCTTACGTTGATTAACGAGTTTGCACTGTTCAATACCGGAGGTTGTACTGTTCTCTCAACCTGTAACAAATATCGGGGTTTACACTGTTCACCCGACCCGACCCATAATGAATGTTAACCAATCCGTTACTGTTCATCCCGACCGGTTACTATTTACCAAACCCTAAAAACACATAATATATTCATTTTAATCGTCTCGACGTCCTGATTCTATTTTTCTGCTCCTTTTAACCTAAATCTCACTCCTTAATACTCTAATATTCAAAGAAGCATCATCTTCCTAATTATGCTCCTATTCTCCATTTCTTTTACATTTTGCTCCTAATTAGCATCAGTTGAGCCAAGACTTAGCTAAAGTAGCTAGTGAATTAGGTGTGACGATGTAATTTAGCCTCGCGCAGATGGCGCTGTAATTTAGTCTCGTGCAATTACGCGAGGTATTGTCTAGTTAATATTAAGGAGGGAAAAATTTTATGAAAAATCATGCTTTTTGAAAACCTTATGCATGATTTTTAATTTTTTAAAAACTACGGGTGCAGAAAATCCACACTGTTTTTTAAGATTACGATATCTTTAGCTTAAAACTCTAACGCATGATTTTTTAAAAACTATTGAGTGCAGAAAACTCTTATGCATGAATTTTAAAATTACGATATGTTTAGCCGGATCACAGCCTTCCCTGGGCCTTCCCAGAAATTGGGCCGAAAATGTTTTCACTATTTCCAAAGGGGTAGAACAATCATTGCTGGCTTGCTTTTATCCAACTTGCTGATCCCGCCGCTACAACTTCCATCAGTCCCGTGTGTAACCTTAACTTCCGAGTCTGCAGCAAGTAATCTGCCGATCTGAGGTGATCACAGGCAAGGAGAAGCAGTCATCAAGCTGACCAGCAGTCCTATATACTAGCTTTTAGGCATTCACAACAGCCATGAGTGAACTAAGTAATTGAACGATAGTTTGATCATTTATACAGTGATAATCAAAATTTTGTTGCTTGTATATGCTAATGGATTCAAGGGGATGTACGGAAACTGGGGCTTTTAGAAACCTTTTGCTCTATTAGCATTGGCTAGGTGTCAAAATTTTGAAATATCTGGTTATCTGAACATGTGACCCAAAAGCTGGGTTTTTGTGAAATTTACTTTAAAAAAAAACACAGATCCTATTGAAGATCACCTGACGGAGGTGCTTTGGCCTAAATAGCTTTGTTAGCTGATCATTTGCTTAGTTTGAGTTCTTGTTTTGGAACTTGTAGTTGGGATGCTTGGTACTATGTAATATCTTGATGTGGGGTGTTATCTCGGAAAGTCGTTTTGGCGCACGAGTACTAGTGTGCTCGGTATCTAGGCTATAAAGTTCCCTCAAGATTCCAAATGCCCCTTGTATTCTGGGGTGTATATGTCCCGATAATAGCAGTATTTAGTCCGGTTATTTCAATTCAGAGGTGAGCCAGCACAGTTACCTAGGTCCGTTCGCTTGTCAGCTGCGCCATGAATTAACTGCCATTTTCTAAATTTGAATAATCTAGTCGAATTGCATCTAGATAACAATTCCACTGATTCATCATGAGTTACATAGAAATCTATATAACGAGCAAATTTTGCACGACTGCCACTTACTCGTCACAAATTCGCACTCACTCATCACGAAACACTGATTCATCATCTACAGCATCACTAGCAATACTTATACATGATAATTACAATTACTAATTAAGAACATCAATGAACAAATTGCACTACTTTTTCTTCACAAAACTCATTGGAAAATGTACTGCTTCATATTGAATCTTGTTCACTCAGGTTAACATGTACTGTTCATCAAAATTAACATGATTCACCAAGATTTTCGAGCAACAATTTTCACTCAATCATCACTAATTGCTACTATTGTCAAGAAAAAAACTGCAAACATGATTTGCAAGGAAAATGTCCAAAATTTGATTTTCATTGTAACAATTAACTAATTTATTGCTACCAGCGAACTACCTAAAGGAAACATGTTTCACAATATAGTGCATCCACATGTTTCTTAGTATGGTATGGTACATCCGTACAAAATCCACATGGTTTTTCACGAATCTTTTGTGTTATTGGGGAATGCTACTTTGCTCCCACCACATCCATCGTCTACCATGTGATTTGCCTGCTGAAGCCCAGGCCGTGTGGTGCTTCTCCGATTTGTGGGTTTCATGTATTGTTGCTATTAGAGGATACCTCACCTGAAATTTTTTACAACAGAAATATTCTTTGAATATAGCCAGAAGAAAGATGAAAAATACTCAAACGGACAGCTGTTAGTAGTTCAAATAGCAATCTACAAACTATCGAAGCAGCAAAATAATGACAGATTGCAATCCAAGAAGTACAAATAGGGAAAAAGGCAAACTACACGTTTAGATTTCTAGTAATGAAAATCTGCGCAAAACCCTCTTTCTCCAAAAAAGAGAAGAAAAATAAGGAAATTGTCCATAATTTTGGTTCGGAAGTGAGCAAAGAAACTAAAATGATAAGGCTTTAATACAGTTAAATCGCCGCTAACTATGAGAGAAAACAAAGGAATTAATCGATGTTTTCTTGAGATAATCCGTGAAGCACAACGGCTAAAGGAAGAGATTTTATAATCACTTCCCCTCATGTCTTCACACTAAGATGCATGGCATCTATCTTTACAACACCGAATGCTCAAAAACTTACATATTTATCTACATACATGTTTTAATGAATAATAATATAGACTTACTTAACTGAGAAGGGAGATGAAAGGAATTGTCGTAGGTGGTACCCGCAGTGGAGGACTGATGCTGTAGTTGATCAAAGTTGATGACGTTATTGCAGGGAGGTGAAATACATGCAGGAACTAACGGCCGTGTCTATTGCACGTGGAAGGAAATTAGATAGATGTTAATCTATTACATTATTAAAATAATAGAAAAAATCATCACGTTTATCTATATAAACTAAATATGATCTGCTTCATGTGGTGGATCCTAATTATAACAGTTGAGCTAACAGAGTCCTTACATGTTTAAAAAAAAACCATGGTGACACTAATCACAGAAAAAAAGTCATCCATCAGGACACGGGACACGAAAAAAGACAAAGGAAAGTCAAGATCCCTAGAGTTCAGTTCTACTCATTAGTGTGTGTATAATGGACAAGCAATAGGGCCCACATTGCATTAGAGTGTCTCACCTTCTGGTACAGTTTTTATGTGCATGTAGCGGTAAGAGGATAAATTCAGATTGAAACAGGAGATCACACGCATATAGGATTCTTATCCGATTTTAAAATAAATAGCAGGTCCTCAAATGTACAGACAACTAAAATCTGCAAGAGCAGCGCATTGCATCTGTACTAAGTAGCAGCGTAGCATCAGTTCTGAACTTTTCATACGTCGGTCCGGGTGCAATTTTTTGATAGGCGTCCGGCTGCAATTGGTGTCGAGCAAGCCTCAAATACAAAGAGCAATATCGTGTCCTATACAAACACACCATGTACAATTGTACAAAGATGAAGAGGAGGGAAAATCCTTTTGAAAACTATTCACGGAAAGTCATGCATTCAGATCGGTGTCCGGCTGCAATTTTTTGATCGGCGTCCGGCTGCAATTGGTGTCGAGCAAGCCTCGAATACAAAGAGCAATATCGTGTCCTATACAAACACACCATGTACAGAGATGAAGAGGAGGGAGAATCCTTTAAAAACTATTCACGGAAAGACATGCATTCAGATGGGAAGAGATTTTGACCAGTGGTGGATGGAAGACTATAGACAACCAAAGATTTTGCATCGCGGACCCTGGATGGACCCAAACGCCATCGTCTTCAATTTCATACACCGATATCTACACTACTACAGGATGGCTAATGTTAGCCGGTTCATAAACATCATTCCAGACGATTTACATGACTGGCTGGGATTAATGGTCTGAGATATGGAGGTCTAATCCCAGCCAGTTCAGAAACCATCTAGGATAATCATATATCCCAGACGGTTCGGCCAAACAACCACCTGTGATGCATATCATATCTCAGACGGTTCAACCTAAGAACTGTCTGAGATGTATATCATATCCCAGACGGTTCAGCCAAACAACCGCCTAGGATCCATCTCATATCCCAGACGGTTTGCTCAAACAACCGCCTGTGACTTATCTCATATCCCAGGTAGTTTTCTCATATCCCAGACGGTTATATTTTTGATACCGGTTGGTATATCAATTTACAGTACCAGAATTTCCCTGGTTTTTGGGCTAGCCACAGGAATTGCTAGCCATGCCCTCTGAAAAATAGCAGAATAATAGAATCATATAACAATTATGACATGCATCAAACAAATCCAATTCTCGCATGCATCAACTAGCAGAATCACAATCTCACATACATCAAAATTGTCATAGATATCACATCTCACATAATTAAATAGATTTGAAACCTAAGTAATTTCACATCTCCACATTTCGTTGCATATTCCAGGTCCTCAAATTTAAATATATAATTGCAAATATAAGTAATGAGGGGTCAAAAATGCACTCAATTTCGTTGCATAAGTAAACATACAGTCTAGAATTGCTAAGAATTAGCCTTCTTGTAGAACATGCCATCTTTCCTAAGGACATCAGGTAGTATGAACAAGGCTAGATCCCCGTGGATCTATCATATGTCTACATCGGACAAGGACTTTGTTCCAATTTTGAACCCATCTTGTAATCATGGAGACTAAATTCACTAATAACTGTCAATTAGAAATTTTGGATTCATCATTGATAGGTTAGCTAATCTTATGCCGTGGGCTCTTCAACCCATACAATATGAGCTTCATGTGGTGGCACATGTAGTAGCCACATAGGCTGGATCCACTTGGCTGTCGGTGGCACTGCGAAAAAATTGTTATTTATGCACACGACATTACTTGATGTTTGAGGAGATAAGAACTTCTTTTAAGTTAGGCAATACCTTGTAAGCAAAACAGAGTTTGAAAGTGTCCGGGCCACCTTGATTTCCGAATGCCGCCCATGCCCTACGTGGTAGGAGCAAATTATGCTCAGCACGGATTTACAAAATAAAGTAAAAAATGAAGAATGTAGGGACAATTGTTTAATAACCTATCGAGTAAATAATTGATTATGGACCAATCCCTCTTTTTACACCTTAAGGAATCAAGGTAATAAACCTTCTTCTAGACTTTTCGATCACCATCAAGGTCCAGTGTCCTCTACAGAAAATGATCTTGCTTTTAATAACTTACCCCTACTTGAAAGCCAAATTGAGTTAGAGTGCATCACTTACTCTGGGTTCTAGACAAGACATCTTACTTCTTTCTCCTGTAGCTAGCGCAATGCGTTCGTGACATATCGCTCTACGATATCTCCATCTCGCGCTATGCTTTGCACGGAGACCACGTATAGGTCTAGGAAACCTACCGGGAGGTTCTTTTTTCTTGATAATTGTATCATGTGTCTATTAGACATATATACGAATGCAAGGATTTATATGAATGTATGAATGTGGGGGTATTACGGGACGATAGACAAATGTTGTAAACACTTACAATGTCTAGCATCTCATTAGGGAGGCATCCAATTCTTGGAGGTTGAAGAGATTGAATAAGTCATCGTAGTCTATTGTGAAGAATGAGGGGTCATGGTTGGAATGATCAACTTGGAATTGTACTAGTATACCATTTTCCTTTTGGATGCCCGGTGAATTAGATCTTTCCATATAGTTCACGCAGCCTTTGACAAATAACCCCAATTGAACTAAGATCTTCACCGAATAACATTAGTTCTCCAAGCGTGAACCTGCTAGCTAGCTCCATGAAAGGGATATCCTCCTCTGTTTGCTTCACTTTCCCCTTGGCCCCCTTTTTGTAGTCCACGCTAGAACACTTTTTGTAGTCCGCGCTGGTACCATAGAATGGCTATCTTGGTGGGGCTCAATAGCCAGTTGCTCTGCCACCGAAGGAACTCGAACCGGAAGAGGTACCATAGCATGGCTTTCTTACTGGGGCTCACTAGTTAGATGCTCTTGCTCCGATTGGGTAGCTATCTTTGGTGGTGAAGAAAACATGGCCACGATCCCAGCTGGACACGATGGCTCAGATCATCGTTGCTCGATCACAATATCTTTCTTAAGTCACTAGATGAATTTCCCAACGGCTTATCCAAGATATTTTATCTTGACATCGGGATCAGTACAGGAAAGCGGGATGCTGTTGTACTGATTGTTGGAGACCATCTCCACGCTGAATTTTGCATATCTCGGTGTTAACGGGACATTGTTGACCACATCTCCTTCCACTGGCGGATACGCCATCCCATAAGCTACCTCTAGTGCGAAATCCATGTTCTTTAGCTTCACGTACAGCCTGCAGGACATGGGATGCTAGATCTTATCGACACGGTTTGTGGCCCTGCTATCATCAACAACATCAACTGATGCGCAGCTACTCCGACGACCACCGGGGCTACCTAGGGTTCCTTCATCCATTTACTGTGCTTTGAGCTGTTCAAACATTCATGACATCTCTCGCTTTGAGTGAGTTCGTTATAGCTTCCTTCATCTGCTTAGCATCGCACTTCAGCTTTCACACGTTTTCTCTCCTTCTGAGACTCCCGGTCACTCGGGAAAGCTTTCCGCCAAGGGACATACAACCCATAGCCCTGCGTATAACCTAGATGCTCAACATTGCCCAAAGCCTGGGATAGTATATCTTTCTCTCTATCACTCACGAAGAAGCTTTGGGAAGATTCTGAACTCAACAGCTCATGCAAGAGACTTATATGTGATGGGATTCGTAGCATAGAAAATAAAAATTTTCCTACGAGATGCAAACGAAAACCTAGATCCAATCTAGAAAACCAAGATCCAATCTAGAAGAAGCTTGCAATGAGAGACAGATCATATTTACATACCCTCGACGAACACGTCAACGCAGCGGAGAATTTGACCGTTGTCGATGAAGCCCGCAGCCTCCCGCAGCTAGGTTATACCTCCCAGCCGCGAGAGGGATCTTCTCGTGTTCCAATCCGATCAAGCACCGCAACGAGCGGCACCTCCGAGATGTGCACACGTACGGCTCGATGACGTCTCCTCCTTCTTGATCCAGCAAGGTGAGGTGGAGAGATAGATGAGATCTCCAGCAGCACGACGGTGTGGTGGTGGATGTGGTGGAGAAATTCCTGCAGGGCTTCGCCTAAGCAGCTGCGGGAGAGGAGTAGATGGGAGAGAGGGAGGGGCTGGCAGCTAGGGTTCAAGGGGGGCTGCGCCCAGCCCTCCCCCCCCTTATATAGGCTCGGTACTGTTCACATGAACAGTACGTGAACAGTAACTTGCCTTCCAAGTTCCCCTTCTTCCTTTATCTTATCTCTCCTATTTTTAAGGGATATCGATCTTATCCATCTAGGAAGGGGGTTACTGTTCACGTGACACTATTCACGTGTGTACTGTTCATGCAGTACCCTTGGTCCATGTGGACCCCTCCGGGATAAGTGGGCCCTACTCTAGAACCCTCCGGAACCTTCTAAAACTTCTCCGGAACTCTGCCGGAAAAATCCTGAACCTTTCCGAAACCCTAAAAATACTTTCCCATATATGAAATTGTATCTCCGGAGCATTCCGGAGCTCCTCGTGACGTCCTGGATCCCATCCGAGACTCCGAACAAAATTTCGGTCTCACCATAATAATATCTCATTCTCTACCCTAGCATCAACGAACCTTAAGTGTGTGACCCTACGGGTTCGGGAATATGCGGACATGATCGAGACACCTCTCCGATCAATAATCAATAGCGGGACCATGGATGTCCATATTGATTCCCACATATTCAACGAATATCATTTATCGGTTGAACCACGATGTCGAATGTTCCATTCCTTTGTCTCATGATATTTTACTTGCCCGAGATTTGATCGTCGGTATCACCATACCTAGTTCAATCTCGTTTCCTGGTAAGTACTCTTTACTCGTTCCGTAATACAACATCCTCTGTGACTAACTCCTTAGTCCCTTGCTTGCAAGCGATATCGAATGTGCATTACCGAGTGGGCCCAGAGAATATCTCTCCGTCACGTGGATGGACAAATCCCACTCTTGATACATGCAACCCAACAAGTACTTTCCGAGATACCTGAAAGACACCTTTATGATCACCCTGTTACGGCGTGATGGTTGATGCCCTCAAAGCATTCTTCCGGTACTAGGGAGTGGCATTATCTCATGGTCGAAGGACTAGAACATTTAACATATGATAGCTGAAGCAAATAAAACTTAGTGACACGATCAAATTGCTACGCTCAACTTGGGTCTATCCATCACATCATTCTCCTAATGATATGACCTTGTTATTAATTAACAACTCATGTTCGTGGTTAGGAAACCTTAACCATCAATTAATCAACAAGCTAGTGTTAGAGGATCACTAGGGACACGGTGTTGTTTATATAACCACACAAGTAATAATGTTTCCAATTAATACAATTATAGCATGGAGAATAAACTTTATCATGAACTTGAAGTATGACAAATAACAACTTTATTTATTGCCTCTAGGGCATATTTCCAACAAAGCGTACTCGTACAGCACGTATTTATATGGTAGCGGGGCGATAACTCAGGTCAGCTTGATCTTGCGACACCGATTTACCCAGGTTCAGGCCCCCAAGAAGGGTAATAGCCCTACGTCCTGCTATGATTAGATTGATATGCGGTAGGGAGTACAGGAGAGTACAAGGGGAACTCAACGGGTAGGGAACCCGGCGAGATTGGTTTCAAGGCTGAGGGCTCCCGAAGGAGGCTAGTCAACTATGACTATATCATCGAGAGTAACTTGTGCTTCTCCCCACTCCTGGAGGGGTCTTGTGCTCCTTATAAAGGCAGAATAAGGCGATAGCCTCGTCTTGAGTCCTCGTAGTACACGAGTTGGACTCCTCCCCGAGGACATGTCGAGAGTTGCTCTCCGATTATGATCAAGACACACCGACTTGGGGCCCACGCCTCCTCCTAATCGGGCCTTCGGGCCATGGCTTCTCCCTGGAGGCCCATCGGAGAACTCACGGGTCTTATCACGAATATATGGTAGTAGCACTACCCATCATCATGTGCGGCACCACCCTTCGTATGACCCACTGCACTTCATACTTCCTCAGGGACGCATGCACGTAGCCCTCACACCCAGCAGACTTACACTTCACTGAGTACTAATCCCTGTAACTTTTCTGCACTCCAAATGTCCTCTATGTCGACATTGCCCAAAGCTTCACTGCCTCTTTCACCTCTTTCTTCGTGCCATAGAATGCGCCTTAGACAATCTCGTTCGGTTTGTACGGATACTTATCATCACTTGCGCCCTCAACATTCATTATGGTGGATATGTCTGTGTTCCACATGCTAGGAATTGGATCGTCCCCTCCTTCATTCTCAGTTTCATCCTCTTCTTTGCTACCATCTTCGACATTCATCTGTTCCTCTCTAGCAACGGCATCATCATGCTCCATGATCTGCACTAGTTCCTGACGTATCTCCCCCTCGTCCACCGAACCGCTGAGGTATTCAATAGCTCCTGTCGCGGAAGGTCCAGCAGAAGGTCCACCGCCTTCCACTACAGTGCATTCTTCCCCAACAACTTCCTCTGCCACTGGGCTGTTCTATCCAACTTCATTTCCTCTGCCTCCGCCTTCTTCAGATGACACCTCCTTAGCTACTGCCTGGACCAACAGATAATGGGAACCCTTGCATGCCTTACTTGCTCTCAACTAAGCCTGCCAATATTTTGTCAGATTTAACGGGAATTAATCTCACTGGACATGCTTGCAAAACTTGCTAAAATACGCTGCAAGGTTACACTTGCGACCTCCGGATCAAGACCAAAGGTCCGAATGAACCATTCTTTAATGGCATTGATAGGGTATTTGTCTGTATCTTGCATAATTAATCTCATTTGTTGGAAGCAACTAAGATCGACGGAACCAGAGTCATCTATACGGATGATACTAATACCATAGTAAACTACAAATACGACTAGTTCTAACATTCCTGCCATCCAAAACGTAATATTTTAGTCTATACAGTCTAAGATCCTGCCATGCGCCAAAAAATATTCTACTTGATTTCTAAATATAGTACAAATGGGTACAACCAAAATTATATATACTACTTTCTACACACAAATATTAATTATTGAACTAAATAGAAAATGTAAATGTTCAACCTCTAAATCGATGTCGACTTGCTACTTGAAAATTGATGTCGACTTTCTACATCATCTACCTAATCTACAATTTATTCTGAACTAATCATCTATATAATCTACCATAGGTTTCTATTTAAAATACTACTTTATTTCTACACATTATGAGATCTAAATACTATGAATAAATCTACCCTAAATCTACCCCTGATTTTAGATCTATTATTATATCTAGTACTAAAAATATAAAAGTGCTACAATAAACAGTAAAAGATTTAAAAAATTACCTGCAGATCACTGCAGAAACACCTCTCTACCTCCTCTTTTTTTCCTCCTCCTCTCTCTTTCTCTTCCTCCTCTTTTCTCCCTCCTCATCTCTCTTTCTCTTTCTCCCTACCCGAAACTCTCCTTCTCTCTTCTCTTCACCCGCTCCTCTCTTCCCAGCATCGGCCGCCGCGTGGTTTATATAGCCAAGGGGCTATCGCCATAGCTCGTGGCGAATCGCCACATGTCCTGACAGTTACCGAGTTGGCAGGGAATCCGGCCCGGATTAACTGCCTATCGCCACGGCTGGTGGCGATTTCTGCTTATCGCCACGCTCGGTGGCTGTGGCGATTAGACCCTATCGTCATCAGTGGTGACGATTTCCCCCTAATCGCCATGCGTCATGGCGATTGAGACTATTTTTATAATTTTTTTGATTACGATAATATTTCTAAAATTTCTAAATTAAAAAATAATATTTTAAAAAAATTCGCCTAGGGATCTAGGATGTCGGCCCATCGGTGTCGTGGTTGCGGGCATGTGCACGGCGCGAGCTCCGACAACCGGCCGCTCCTGCTTTGTTGCTTCTTTTTTAAACAATCGATGAAACTCACGTCATTCTTCCATGACTTGGCGCTTCTCTCCACTGGTAAATTCAGTTTTCTCCATCTTCAGTAGTTCCGGTTAGAGCAGCCATGTAAAGAACAATCGCATGGTCATGATTACTCAATCCCTTGTTTTTTGAAAAATCACACGTTCCAAGGACATGAAGCTTTTCCGGTCAGTCGAAGCCTTCCTAATGTTGTGCTGTGTTGTACGGAGAATTAATTGTGAACTCACGGGTGAATTCCGAACTTCATTTTTTTATAATGAAAGGATTTTATTACTGTTGATACATCAAGATCGTGCAGGCAAAAGTATATCCCTATTCTGCATGCAAAAGTATATCCCTATTCTGCATTGTTTATGCACATAGCCCTAGAGTTATTGCAATAAATCAAACATGGCAACTAAATCTGGCTGAACACTAAGTTTATAGAAGTCCAAAGAAAAAAGAACTAAAGGTAAATAAACCAAGGGACATCAAGGTTTCTTTAGGTAGCATACAGTTGATGGCTAAAACTTCATCCATACTTGACGAAGAGCTCTCTCAAGACTGTCTTCAAAGACCGACACGTTGAAAGGAAAACCTTCCACCCGTCCAGAGGTTGCAACACTGACCAAGAACACAATCAGTATGTACACATGTAGATAACCTGCAATGGATTATATAAATTTCGTTTATTAAAGATAATATCATTTCGGCACAGCCCAATAGACCAACAAAAAGGGGATGCCTCCACTAAGATTAGGGTGAATTGCAAACTAAAAGGCGAAATCAATTGATACTTCTATTATCTAGCTAAACAGAGCAACCTGTACTGTTCATTCATTTCTAGTTCAGTACTCCCAATTTTGTGCATTTTAAACTATTCATGACACTGCAACCAAAAATCTAACTAGATTGAAAAAGGCTAAAACGTTCAGTGAAACTATTTTTTTTATCAAATAAGCATCAAAATGCTTGCCATTTGTATTAGAAGGAAGTTGTTGACGATTGGTAAACCGCCGATCTTACGGTAGTCGTGAGACAGAGAGATTTGTTGAAGGGTAGGGACCCCTGGGACCGTTGTCTAGCAGTATTGGGGGATACGAACCAGGATTTTTATACTGGTTTGGGCTTCCCGTGGGATAATAACCATACGTCATGTTGGAATATATTGAATCATGAGTAGCTTTACTAAGGGGGATGTTAGTGGCTATCCTAGATGGGATCTAAACCTAGTTGGGACCTTCTCCGAGTAGATCTGGATGTCTTGTGAGGTCTTCTTGCGGAGGCTAGGGCTCAACCTCTGAAGGCTCCTTGCTTGTGTATGGCTTGTTTGCTTCAATTGGATCTGATCTTCCTTGAGGGGTCTTCGGGTCCTTATATAGGGGTGACCTGAGTCGTGTAGGTCATGGACTTATCTCTAGCCGAGATTCTGCTTTCCTTAAACATAGGGATTGAATTCCTAGTTCAAGGGGTCTTTTGCCCTTATTACGTAAGGACTCTTTATCCTCTAGATTTCCTGGGCTACTACGTCACCTGCTCCGGATATCCAGGATATTCGTATGCAGGTACTACCCCGTATATGGTACTAAGGTATTACTCATCATCAAGCCCCCCCAATCAGTATGTGAAGTGAGGCCGAGATGGATTAACCAAGAACACGCCTAGTTGGGAAAAGCATCTGATTAGAAATATCCTTGGACTGTCGATGTTACCTTCCGAGTTACCTACTGGGGACAACCTATTCTTCTGCTCGGGTAGTGGATAGTCCCGAGTGGCTTTTTAGCCCCCGAGCCATCCCCCATCCGAGGAGGAAACATACGAGCTCTACTCCGAGTGGTTAAGGCAGGCCCGTGATTTCTGCAACTAAGCTTATCTGGATTCGGCGGTTGTCCTTATAGTTGAACCGTCTCAGAGGAAATTCCACGTGGTGGTGAAGATCTCTTTCCCCTCCTTTTTTTGGCTATATCTCTCTGACATCTGGGGTTTTGTGACACGCCTTCATGGTCATGCGCCTGTTGCCCCTGTTTTCCCATAAAAACTAGAGATTGTGCGCCAAAATTTACTGCGTGCATTTATTACGATGGAACGTGGCTCAGTAGGCACGGCCGAAACAACCTTTTGATCCCTGACTTCTCTCTTGGTCTTATAAGACCGACTGTGGGGTCCAAATTTTTCACCGCTCCTGCTTTCGGCTTTTCACCTTCCATCTTCTTCTTCCTGCCCACCAAGAAGCGCTTTGTCCCGAAACATAATTCCTTTTTTATCTTCTTTGTTCTTTGTCTATAGATAAGCTATATGTTATTCAAGGCATCAATAGAAAACCCCCAATTTTTGTAGGTCCTACTTATTTTCATTAGCTTCGGAATAGTAGAATAATTCGGAATAGCGGCCAAGATCTTGGGAAAATCTAAGTTAATGTCGAATTTCTTCCATTCTCATTTGAGAGTGCGAATACGAGGAGGTATTTTGTGTTTGGGAAAGTCCGAAGAAAAAAGGATTTTGAATCTGCCTTTTGCTTTTTCCCTTAGAAAAATAACTCAATCAAAATCCAATTATTTACTCCACAATAACGAAATGCTTGTTATGCCTAATATACTTAGTTTAACCTGTATCTGTTTTAATTCTGTTCTTTATCCGACTAGTTTTTTCTTTGCCAAATTGCCTGAAGCTTATGCTATTTTCAACCCGAACGAAAGAACACCCGCGCCCGAGCAAGGATGGCTGCTAGTCTTTCCATATTTCTTTTGCTGCAGTGACTTCCTCCCTATGTCATCTTTCCTGCTCGTCGTGCTCCAGTTCTACAGGGTTGAGGTTGTTAATCTCAATCCTAACTCCTTTGTGATGCTAAGTGTCTTCGCACATCTATGTGAAGCATTTCTGCGAACCCGACCTCCCCTCGACCTCGTCAGTTACTGTTACAACCTGAAGAAGGTCGGCAACAAGTTCGTCGGCAGTGTAGGCTTCCAACTTCAGGGAGGCAAAGCCGAAGAATACATAGACTTCGCCGGCAAGAGCTCCTGGTCAGGGTGGCAAAAGAAATGGTGCTATTGCTGACCTACGTACGACCACCGGGGGGCATCAGTTTCTGGGGCACTACGCCTATCCAGGCATCGTCGTGGTCTGACAAAACTGACCTGAATCCTCATCTTCGCCGACTAGCCGACGAGATCCAAGAGCTCAAGACGTGGGGATTGACAGCATGGGACGTCACCGAGGACTTCATTAGGCATGGCCTATGTCCTCTAAGGGCTAGGAATATGGGTGCCTAGGAGACCTCGTGTGACTTCTTCCGTGCTCGGAAGAAACTAGGTACCCTTTGTTTCCAATAATCCCTTGCATTCTTAGATAAACCTTGCTCTAATCCGATGTCTTCCCTGTCAGCAGCCCTTGATGAACCCGAGGTACTGGCGAGGACGAGGGCTCTCTTCAAGAAGTCTCCTCCGTCTGGATGCCGCGGCGTCTCGATGTCGCTTCCTCTGCAAGTCAGCCAAGAGCGAGAAGAGGTTGTTGCGGTAAACCCTGCTTCGTCAGATTTTTTTCCCCCTTCTTCCAACTAGAACTAATCGGGATTATCCTCGAGTGAATTCCCTTTAGCGTGAGGGGCGCGGGATCGTGGACCCCGACGCCGGAACTTCTGAAGATCGACCGGATCCACCCAGACCGGAGGACCCCCAGGATTCAAACCTTGGACCCACCGTAGACACTAGCGGGGCCGCTTTGGGTCCTGACTCAGATCCTGCGGAGTGGTCTAACCCCTTGACAAGGTCGCCTCTGCGGGCTTCTCCTCAGGTACTTCCCAATTTTTTTTACTTTGTTTTGACCTTCTTTGGTACTGGGGTAACAAGGTCGCCCGTCTCGATACAGGGGGAGAATGTTTCTTGCCTTGCAGGATAGAGCCCACCCTTCACGAAGGGAGCACCGAGAAGACGCCGCGAGATGGCGGGAGCCCACGGATCGAGGAGATGTCAAGAGCGTCCAGCCAAGAGGGGATCGGCCCTTGTCGGGCTCAAGGTGCCCCTCGAGCTGAACCGCCCAAGGTGAGCGTGCTTCTCGCAGTTCTTTCCGCTGAGTAGTCTAATCCATGCTTTGATCGTCCTCTTCCCTTTTTCCTTCTCAGGCTGGGCCTTGCCCCGGCCAAGGTCACGGCAGGAGTTCCTCCATCGGCGCCCGCTACGATAGCTACGCCAACTCCGGGGACAGGTCTTCTTCCGGCGGTGGCTACCTCCCCGGCAGTAGTGACGGGAACTCCTTCTGCTTCCCCGTCCGAGGGGTGTGTGCCACTAATGCCCACAGATTTGGCGAAGCTTGTCGAGGCCGGCCTTGACTTCCCTCAATGCATCGCCTCCCTGCTGAAGGTACGAGCAGAAGCATTATTTATAGGTTTGTTATGCGAGAAGGCTAACCTTTGTTGGTTGTAGTTTGCCATATCCCAGTCGGTCCCTCTCCAAGCGGAAATCAAGAAGCTGATGGAGCAAGTGAAGGAGAGGAATGCCGAGGTGTTCGAGCTAAAGGCCGAGGCGGAAGTGCTCAAAAGGGACAAGGCCAAGCTAGAGGATGAGAAAGGTTGCTTGGGAGGCGTGCTCGTCGATGTCTGGTCGGAGGTGTCTCGGAGTGAGTCCCGAGTAGCCGCCCTGAAGGACGAACTCAAGAACACCGTGGGGGTATTGGAGGCCGCTCTGAGTGAAGTCGGGGTTGACATCTCCGAGAGCCCTTCTCACGCAATTCGGATGCGAGAAGCGGTGGCAGCAATCTCGCGTCTAAAGCCGACGGTGGCAGCAATCTCACATCTGAGGCGGTGGCAGCAATCTCACATCTGAGGGGGTGGCAGCAATCTCGCATCTGAAGCCCTGTAAACAAAGACTTAACAAGCTTTTGATTAGTGATCATACTGTGCCTATTTGCGTTGTTTTAATCCTGCTTAGTAGGTCTTTGATCGAGAAGTTGGTGCTAAGTCCTTTACCGGGCGTACTCGTGTCCAGTAAGGTGCCTTAGTGTCAGCTTCCACCTGGTTATTTTTTTCTAAATAGGCAACCGAGGGGCCTTATCAGCTTACTGTGTTTTTGACAAGCTTCGCTTAATATGCGTGCCCTTCGGTTTGTTCTCGATATACGTTTTAGAGACTTCTGCCGCTAGCTGGGGTTCTCGGTCGATCAAGCCTTAGGTCGAGGTCGAGTGGAGAGTTCAGGGACTCTCTGTCGCTCGTCGACACGATAAGGGACCTTCCTCCCCCCACCCCCCACCCCCGAGTTTAGAGCTTGGTCTTGTTTTTCGAGTGCTGAGCTTTTGGGTATTCCATGCGACCTATTGTTGAGAACTTATCAATCCAGTATTGCCTATCCAGTCCCCTACTGTCTATTGGAAAGAAATAAATTTTTAGGTGGACAGTTATGAATGTAGGTCGTATTCAACTGGGTATGTGTTTAGAAATTGCCTAAGAAAGAACAAAAGAGTTATCTTATTATTGCCGAGAACTAGCAAAACAACAACACTAGGGATGCGCCCTTCTGCCTGAGAGTTGCTCCGATTGCTCCAGTCTTTGTGTCATGACCTGATGAGTGCTTTGTCAGGTACGCATGCTAGGCGGAGGCGCCTGGAGCGTCTTATCATCTACTGTTCCGTGGCTTGATGACGCGAGGCAGGAGTTCAAGGCGACTAAGGGGCTTGAAGGCCGGTGCTTGTGCAGACTTACTCTAGGTACCTGGGATGCAGACTTGTTGCTGGCGGACTGGTTCCAGACAAGTCGTCGCGCCAAGTCCCCAACCTGTGGGGATTGTCTCCGGATGCCTTGTCGGGGGTCTTTCTGGTACCCATCCTTATCGGCGACTAAATTTGGTGTTCCTCGATGTGATTGAGGTGCATGTCTTTCTCGTGCTCTTGGAGTTGTTTGGCGAGGTCTAGACTGCACATACGCAAAGCAGCATGTTCTGTGTGGAACCCCTCATCGTGATGACCCCTTGTGGCCCCAGCATCTTCATGTATTTGTATGTGTAGTGAGTAGCTGCCATAAATTTGATGAGAGTTGGTCGTCCTAAGATGGCATCGTACGCCGTCTTGAAATTGACTATATCGAACAGAACTTTCTTTGTTTGGAAGTTCTCCTGTGTTCCAAAGGTCACAGGAATTGGATCGGCAATGCACCAAAATTGCATGTGTTTGCTTAGGCAACGGTATTTGATGAATCGATAACTCGGACAATTACACTTCTACACTTGCTCTACATTAAACATTATGCGTGAACATTGGTTGGTTGGATGCTTGATAAGTTGGATTGTAGGTATACGATGTCAAATTATGGGAAGAACAGCTTGATGTACATAATTGCATAACATCAATCAAACTAACTCCGGTACAATTGACGTGTCAGATTAGCCGCGTGCTTTTCTTTTGAAAAACTCATATTTTATTTCCTAGAGAATTTTCGTCTGATAATTATAATTGGTCACAGCTTGAAGGTGACTTCGGTCTACGCTTGAGCACACGAGATTACCTCCCTCCTTTAATATAACATCCTGATTTGATCTTCATCTAGGATTTGTTCCCAAATCACAGATCATGATATGCATTAAACCTACCCACACATCACAATTTAGCATAATGGTTCCATTGTAAAATATCCATCGATTGTAACTTTAACCCACGAACAAA
The DNA here is from genome assembly GCA_019208055.1 of Stipa capillata. Lineage (NCBI taxonomy): Eukaryota > Viridiplantae > Streptophyta > Magnoliopsida > Poales > Poaceae > Stipa > Stipa capillata. Next base: position 68,888 of record JAGXJF010004000.1, read on the forward strand.
CATTTCAAATCTTACTAGAATAAATCATAATGTCCTAAGCTTGAAATAATCACCTACTCTTACAAATTAGGAGTCAAGACCAATTCCAAATTAGATATCACGCACTGAAACCCTTAAGGGATTAACTCTTAATTTCTTTCAGCCAAAATTCAAATACCTATTTGAATTTTTCCCAAACCAAACCCTGGAGTTCAAACCTTGTATTTAAAGCTATACATAATTCCCTGGAGAATAGTTTGGTAAGAGTTCCAAGAAGAAATAATTCAACTATAAATTATTTGGATTTAGGATAAATCCCGGACCACTGATCTCCCTTAAATTCTATTTTGAAATCAAATTAGAATTTCCCTTCTCTTTATTCCTAGCTGATACGCCCAAAAACAAAAAAACCATGTGAAGTAGAAGTCTTCAACTTGGCCCACGTGTCAGCTCGGTTATAAGATTACCATTACCATCTCGTAAGGTATTAACCAAGCAAATGCATCCAGTAAAAGAGCCGTGAAAGCAACAACTGGACATACATGTGGTTTAGCTCATTGCAACAGCACAAAACCTGGTAATAATAATATTTACACTTGCAAAGCGAAGAGAACTTATTGTCGGCGGTTTAGCAAACCGGAAACACACAACCAAAACGGAGGAAGAGAAATTTACATTAGCACAACTCAGAAAGCAAACAAATTATGTACAGAAGTGGAGCCATTTCCCCTCCCTCGACCTTAGGTCAATGCCTAAGCTAGGAGTTTACAAAACTTCCACCCGGCGTGGAAAGGGTGTGGTAACTACAACCGTGGTGTGTATTAATTTACATACTGTAGAAGGCTTTGACGCCCCATATAATCTGTCCTACGTGCTGTACACCTGCGGGGATGTATTAGAAACTCCATTAAGAACAAGGCAGATGATGCTGATTCATAAGGGTGGAATTCCTAGTTGCGCGGAATTTTACTTACACTGTACAAGTTTGCCTCTCGCCATTCGATGAGATTGCACATAAGTGCTATGCAACCAGTTCTTCCAGAGAGAAACGATAGGTGACAAAAGAATGGAAAACATTGAGCTTTCACTTACACTGTACAAGTTTGCCTCTCGCCATTCGATGAGATTGCACATAAGTGCTATGCAACCAGTTCTTCCAGAGAGAAACGATAGGTGACAAAAGAATGGAAAACATTGAGCTATCCAACCTCCTTCTGGATGAAGTCTACAATTGAGAAGGCCCAAAATATTTGTACATAGACTCTTTCTTACGTTCAGGATCAAGGCTGTGAATGTGAAAAGAAGTTCAGTACACAAAGTAATGGCCATTTGCCAAGAATGGTAAAAGTAGGCTCAAATGTGGTGCCACATTCACACACAGTTACTGGAGGTAAAATGTTTGAAATACATGGACCCTGTACATGACCTGAAATTCATCAATGCACCGACCAGCAGGGAATTTGAGTCCGTTCATATTAAATCAAGACAGACCCCACGGGTCTCCTCCCAGAAATGTTCCTCAGCTACTCTGTTAATAATTGAATTTAATGAGGTTACTACTTCGCAAGACCCTGGTTACAAAACCATGACGCTAGGCGTTTCCCAGATAAGCATTTATCAAGGTCCAAGCACCTTGTGATCCTCATTCATTACTATATCAACAAATTGTTCTTGATCAAAAACATAATTCTTCAGAGCAACAATTAGTCAGGTCAGTGCAAAATCAGGTAATGTTGCGAAGGGACAAATCAGCTGCATTATTTTTCTTTGGCCCAAGATATATGGTTAGTACACTTTCACAAATCATCGGGTGTATACCTTACTTTTGTTCTGGTCTCTCAACAGTCCTATTGTATTAACTTTGTTACTTTCTGCAGCTAACTTCTTTAAGAACAACATATGTATGGAGTGCACAATAAATTATAAGCTGTAGAATTACAATTGTATAGATGTTGACATGTTGTGGGGTTTATCTTCACCATAAATCAGTGATTTACCAAGAATCAAATATATTGAGTTAGTCGTTAATAAGACACAGAAAATAAAAATCTGTATGCAGTGTTTAAAATCTTAAATGGAAAGTGCAAGCTGTTCGGTACTCATGTGACATGTGAATGAAATTGCATAGTTGACTACTTTACCTATGACTTACAAGAAATCATAATAGCATAGGAATCAACAGTAAGTTGAGGATAAACATGAACAAAGTTAGGGATTCAGGAACCAAACTGAATATTCTTTTATGATGATTTGTAACTAACGATATATCCATATACAGCTTTCACTGATATTTGAAAATGATGGAAAACTCACCTGTTCCTTAGCCCAAGAAGTGCGTAATGTACAGCACGAGCAGACGCGGACACTGGAGCTACTGCAGCAGCTGGAGCTCCACAGATTGCAGTAGCCAGTGCTGAGCCGGCACCAGCCCCACGATTATAAACTTTAATAGGATTCCCAACCAAAGCAGATGCAGTCCTCCCAAGCCCATCAGTTAAACTGTCATAGGCCTGCACAAAGTTTCATGATAATATTGAACACTAGGCAATACATGAAACTGTGAAAGGTGTACGTTACACTTCAGGGCTAGGTACAGTTCAGAGAAATTCATGGGAAGCAGTTTCAGGGTCTATTCCAAACTATAAATTATCTAAAGGCCTCTCATAGTTATGCCTAATCACAAAGGAAAATAGCAATGCAGGTACTTCCTAAAGATCAAATTATCATTGTATTGGTGGAATAAGAGATGCTTTTTATCATGCAATTCAGGGGAATACAATACCTGCTTCATCCCTTGCTGTGCACTTTCAGGCTGGTTAGCTCTTATATTATCTTTGGGTTTTTTTGCTTCACATGAGGCTAAAGGCGGTGGAACAGCTGTAAGGGCTCGTTCTGTCTTCATAAGCATATCATGAGCTCCCGCTGCCAAATGGACACCAAGCCCTACAGCTTCGATGGAAACACTTCTGATAAAAGCAACAGCACCTGTCAAACAGCGTGTGAGAATCATCATCATTTGTGGAAATCCATGTCATCAAGTATTTAACACTACCATCACATATTATTAACACTTCAACAGAAATGTTAACTAATGTACATCAGTGTAGTAGTACGCTATATATCTAGCTTACCTCTTTGCATTCCCTTGAGCAACTTCCGGTCCTTCTTGTAGCTTTTGATTGGTAAAGTGACCAATTTCTTAGTGCCTGAACTGACAGCAACTAATGATTTTATAGGAGCAAGCCCTTTTAACAATTTATGGACCTACACAAGCAACACATTGCCAGTTCAGATGCGAATAAGAACTATTTTGTAAGACAAGGCGGATTTCAAATTTTCTCTTTATTTTGCACAAGTATGTGTATGCTTTCACATCGAGCAGTGCACATTTCAACTCTGTTTCTTTATGGTATTGCCTGTATTAAGTTTGTATGTGTGTGTGTATACAATAGCAAGTATGTCTAATTGTACAGTTATGCATGGGAAGATCAGAACCTGATTTTTAGAAATGTCTTCCAACCACTCTGCAGCTACTGTTTCGCAGATACTATTCCACCCATAAACACCCATTGCAGAAACAGGCTTAAGCTTCAAATCAATTCCCTGCACAAGAAATTTCATGTCAGGATTGCCTATCGATATACAGATAATTACTAGTGATTTGATTGTTCTTAAGTATTTTTCAACAATGAATTACCTTCCATGGAAGAATGTTGAGAAGTTCTGTGTAATTTCCTTTGCCTAATGCGATAGGATCAAACTGGTGAGGAATATAATTAATGTGCAGAACAAGAGGCTTCACATCAAATTTCTGGCACCAGAGAAAAAATAAATCAGATCGTAACATTGTTTACTAAACACAAACAGAACCCAGCTGGCTGCTGCTCAGCAGCAAAATTAAATTGACAACGGAAAAGAAATTGACGATTGCTGTTTGGCTCACGTATGCACACAATTTTTGAACAAGTTAGTTTCAATAAGTGCAAACAATTCTCATGTGAGCCATATCAAGTCCCGTGAGTGACAAACAAAAATCAAGAGGAAAATAAAAATTGATAGTTCAAAATACCTGAAAGAAAGGAAGTAATGCTTCATCCACAACTATATTACTTCCGTAGGTTGTGCTGTCCATATCAACAATCTCATTTTCGCAAGGCAAATGAGGGTTGTTACTTGAGTCATTCTGGAAGAAACTGATGAGGAAGTTAAGTTGCCCCTGATCAAGATGCAACTGAAGAGGCAAAATCTCAAGACATAACCTGAAATGAGATGCAAGAGAAGAGTGTCAGTCAACATACTGAGAGAACATAAGTGTCAGAAAGGAGAAGGTGAAAAACAGCCAGTATTTCATTCATTGATTCTTGGAAATTATAGTTCAACTTCAAATATGGCAGACATACAAAATTAGTGGTAACGACTAAGGTCTAAGGAGTAACAATCTTTTCACAACCAACCACGTATGCATAAAATTTGAATTTGGATCTGCCATACAAAACTTTATTCAGAATTTGTATCAAATCAAATATTGCAACAGAGTTAGATCCAATTGTGACATAGAAATATGTCTCTGCTATTTAGCTGTGAGACTCACTATGTTTTATGTGCCCCTCAACGGATGCAAAACAACAAAATAGCCAAGTACATTAGGACTTACTCTAGCAATTATCTCCAAGCACTACAGAGGTTCTTTTATTACAATCTACCTGGTCAAATGATGTCTGACATCTTCATATATCTATATACGGATGATGTGGATAAGATATCCTTAAAGCACTCTATAATCATTTGAATCTATTCAGTATGGAGCAAGCTCAGTATGGACCAACAGAAACAAGCATATCTCTTTTCCAAGAGATAATTCATTCTCCGTGCCACGCAATGCTGCATGTACCTGTAATCTTCCAGAGGAGCCTGCGGTTCAGGCCTTACAGACTCCAGTTCTAACTTGAATGCGCTGGAGCAAGATTCTCTTGGGTAATCCTTCGAGTTGTAGCATCCAAGAACCTTGTAAATGGATGAGAAGAGTTAAAAAACATTAGCCCGGTGGTCAAAGCAAGTGCTTAACGTAATTTAGCCACACAAAAAATTACCATTCTCCACGGAGCACGCGTCCTTTGGTCACAAAGATTAAGGTCCTGAGCAGAGATGGATAACTTAGAAACAGAAACATCCCCATCTGGATGCATATCAAATTGGATATTGAGCCCTGACAAGATAAATTCTAAAGAAGAGCTCCTATCTCTTCCATTTGAGCATGGGCGGCTAGTTGAATCATTCTGAGCTAATGACCAGTCATCTCCAGCATATATCCGCCACTTAACATCTATATCATGAATAAGAACCTTCCCTTTCAGATTGCGAGATTCATCGGAATTCAAGGTGCAAACAGCAGGCTTCCCTTCTTGCTGGAAAACATGCTCTCCTTGTGGGCTGTTCCTTTTTGAAACATGGTTTTCAACTATTGTCAAGGGAATATTGTTATACCATCCACCATCTTCACAGTCCACGGTTTTACGAGCATCATCACCAGACGTACATTGATGGCCTTCATTACATAGAGTTGATGATGATGAATGTAGAAGGTCAGGCATATAATAAGAATCAATTATTTGCTGAGGACAGGAGTTCTGTTTTAGTGGTATTTGAGTAGTATTGGCTTCTGGGGTAACTAATGATGATCCAAGCGAAATGTGTGAAACACTAACATCAGTTGCCTTAGGGGTGGCTGTATTCATCTCAAACTCAACATTCATTTCACTGCTACTCAATGAGTTATGACAATTCCTGTCCCAAAAGTTGTAGGCTGTGTTGTCCTGGTCTGTGTAAAATGCATTCTCAATTATATCATCAAGCAATCCATCTGACTTGGACTCTCCAGAATCCGCAAAGTTGTCAATGCTGCTCTCTGACTTATCTGATGCATCACTGGCCATAGTTTGCTTGCTTGCCTGTTGGACACTATTCCACCTAGACTGTAGATGTACTAAAGCATCACGCATATCTGGAGCATATAGCTGCTGGAGTTGGGAAGCCAAACGAACAAGACCATATGTTGTATCACGACAAGTACCAATATCAAATTGTGATTCTGATATTTCAAGCTTCCAGAAGGAAGTATCAATTCTTAGAGCAGCTTCAATGAATGTGTTATGGGCAATCTTAGCATAACCCATTTGACGAAGGTAATCTACACCATAACTGCAAGTGACATTTTTGGAAGCACATGATCCACAAATGAGAAGCCCAAGATCTCGCAGCTGGATATCAAAATCAGTAGCTGCAGAGTCTGATGCAGATTTATTGTGAAGTTTAAATGATGATGCAGCTAAAAGGCATGAAAAGAACTTGCAATCTGGAGCTTCAGCACTGAGTGTAGAATTTTTGCGGTGAGGTTCATAGCTCACAGCAACATCATCCAACTCAAGAAAAAAGATGACCAAAAAGGTTCACCAGCCAGTGAATTATTTGTGCTACTATTATCAGATTGTTCAGTTGCGTGTGAAGCTGAACTGAACAGCAGGCATATTGCACTGATCCAATCCATACGTCCACCAGGAGCCACAATTGTCCCAGAACGAACATTGACAGAAGTATAATTCTCTTGTAGCTTTGGGTTCCTGATGTGGGTCACGGAACAGCCAGCAGGTCCAAAAGATAATACATTGGTACCTTCACCATCACCCCGCCTGCAAGCAGAATCCCTACAAACAACTAGAAGAAAATCTTTCCTTTCTTCACATGTTTTTTCATCTGTACCAGTAACGGAACCCCGAAGCTCACCTTCACCATGATTCACCCAAAGAAAACTGGCATTATTAACCCCACCAACATTAGAAAAGGAGCACAGAGAAAATTTTGAAATGGACAACTTAAGGCAATTCCAGGAACCTTCTAGTTCTGTCTGCAACAAAGGACCAACTTCCACAGTTTCATCCAATTCAGTGCAAATATCCAAGATGCTGCATTCAAAAATGACAGATGTTTGAATGGCAATATCATTGTTAGGCATATCTTCGTCCTTGCCATTTTCAGAACTGCCCATTGCTCCATCTGACAGCCCATTGAGGATGTGATCTAGCAGCTGATTTAGTAGTCCACAATCCTTCTTACTGAGATGGATTGAAACGCAAGAAAGTTGAACATGCAGCAAGAACTCAGTGCTCTGAAGGAGTTCCTTGCGTATACTACAGCTTGACTCTTCAAGATCTTGTGAAGTTGTAGAAGAGGAAACGCCAGCCCATTTGCCATTTTCTTTCTGAGTAGTCTTTTGGTCATGTAGGTTTGGCAAACTCCAAGCTTTGTTCACCATCTCTGGGCCAGTTACAGGGTGCTTTCTCCAGATGATCGTAATGCTGGAGTCATGATAATTGGATCTAGTCACAGAAAAGATCTTCAGAGAAGAGAAGGTTTGCCTACTCAAAGAATAGATTCTACCATCCAATGCACTGACAGGTTTAACCAAGTAGACGTCGAAGTTTCCTGTAGCCAAATGGAATGAGGTAGATGGTGTGCTCTGATGAACATCATTAAGACTTTCGTTTCGAAGCGGAGAGGAAGCTTCTGCTGAGTTCAGAGATGATGTGTGGTCGATGACAAGGAACTTATCCAGGATAGATGGGTGGCTTAAATCCCATGAGGACTCAGAAGGAAAACAAAAGATCATTCTTGCATGTGACGAGGCTATCTGAACCTTTAGACTCCCGCTTGAGGAAGTACTAGTTCTGGTAATCATTTTGCTGTTTTTTTCATCACCATCCCTATGAAGTTTATGCCCTCCATGCAACACATCAGACTTGATTTTACTGATAAAATTCAGTAGCATGTATACTGTATGGAAATGCACCCAGAAAATCAAAGGAGCCAAACAGATTGACAGTGAAGTTGAGCTTACTAAGTTGCCATCTTGCTCTGTGCTACTGTCAGCATAACAGAATGTGCACTCACCAAATGTTTTTAGCAGTTCAACCTTAGTGAGCTTGTTTGAATTCTTGGGACAGTGCCCAGATGTTTCCACCCAGTAATCTTGAACAGCAAATGGCAATTGAGGGAGAGCAGCTTGAACTTCTCTACATAAATTATTACTTAAGAAAGTACTGCCAAGGTGTGAGTGATCTGAATCATGGTTTTCAGTACTGTAGTATTCATCAAGCTTCATGTGGGCTATCGATGCCTTCAACCTTAAGTTTTTGGGATATGTCTGCAGATATCAGAAATACAATATTCGGTATTGAGTTCATGACACTTCAATGATGCATAGACTAAGAACAAGTGCTACTGGAGGCGGACCATACCTCAAGGTCAAGATGAATGTTCTCACATTTGGCTTCAAGATGATGCATATTTAAGCTGGAAGCAGTAGCAGGAGACATCATTGATTGCGCAAAATGAGAAGAGGAAAGGCAGCTTGAAAACATTTCGGAATTTCTCATATCACTGAAGAGACTGAGAGGAACACTGGAATTGCTAGTATCCATTTCATCGCTGAACAAAAGAATAACAGATATCTCAGCAATGGAAGCCCGTAAGGTTTTCTCAATCGGTGGTTCTGTTAGGAAATGAAAAGAAAAATAAGTAAAGTCACGATATATGGAAGTTTTGATAATTTAAATGAAAAAAGTAAAACACTACAGCCTCTTGGTTTGGTTGGATACCAGAAATACATGCAATGGGTTTGTACATGTGGCAAGAGAATGGAGAGAAGCTATTATTCATAAGTCACGCATCTGCTGCAGAAGCCACATGTGTGGATACCAGCAGGGGATGATGCTCTTAAAGCATTATATCATGTCTGCTGTTATTCATAAGTCAATATAACCTTGTTCATGTTTGCCTGAATGTTTCATTTGAGAGCCGAGAGTAGGTGGGCTTTCAGTGTATGCCAAACATTCAGTTCATTCGATTTTGTTTTTAATTAAAATTTGGCATTAAATTTATTTACCAAGTTAGTTTTTTTTAAGTAAACTAAACAACAGATGTATTTTAGTTAACTCAAAAATGTTATTGCTAAACAACACCATCATATTAACACAGTGGTTCATAACATGTTCCCACATCACTGATCAATCTAATGAAGTGCTAACAGTCAGGTATAACATTTTTCTTATGAAGTGTGAAACACTATCCGACTTAATATGGATGGTGCTCAACAGTAGGAAAATGGAAGCTGAAGGAGCTAAGTTATCCCAGATAACTGAATCCACAAGAAAGAGTGTCAGAAGAAAAAAACGAGATAAGCAAATAGAATAGGAAGCAATATGAGATGAGCAAATAGAATAGGAAGCATAAATTCATAAGAAAATAAGCATTATAGATGGATACCTTTAGGAACTTGATCTGATCCAGAAGCTAAAGCGGATGCAAAAGTAATTGCGTTGAATACTGAACATGTCCAGTCCCATATGCCACTATTTCCCAAATTAGTCTGGGAGCTCCTAAGCTCCTCAAAACATTCAAAGAACTGATCAATGCTGTCAAAGATAACAACAAATTAGTAATGCAATTAGGTCAGTCGAAATCTTTTTTTTTGGCTCAAAGAAACTGCTTTCCTTAATAAATGTAAAGGCAAATAAACTTAGCAAGACATAGACTCTTACAAGATAGAACTAAAACAAAGACAAAAAGAAGAGAGGAAAAATTATGCTAAGTTCAAAAAAGAGATTTAGTATATTTGGCCAATGGTCCTCTGTAAGTTGCAATTTTCATGAAGATGGAACTTTTTGTAAGACAGCTGAAGTAAACAACAATTACAGATGGGGGAGCATGACAAGTACATGCTGCAATGACCACTAAGAAAAGGACATAACCCTGGCATGCACAACATAGTGGGAAAATGGGGATTATTAGTTTTGCAAAATCATACATCTGGTCAAACATTCATAAATGATAGAAACAAAAGCAATGTGACATAGCAACAGCATCTTTTGATCTTCTCCACAGTGTTCTGACAACAGCTATGTCAAAAGTATACTAGACTAAATGTTGAAGCGGTTGATCATGTGAGCTGAAATAAATAGGAAGATGATAGATACATAGGTACAAAATATGTCACTAGGAATTTCAAGAACAGAAATTAAATAAAGAAGCAAAACAGAAATTAAATAAAGAAGCAAACCTTTCGTCACAATCTGAATCAGGATCACCTTGATCCTCGTGGACAACTATCTCTGGAATCCAATCCTGAATCACATGTGCCTTAGTGAGGAAAGAATCCTGAAATTTATCTTGCCTACTTTGAGAAAATGCGCTCTGTTCTGACTCTTCCCTGCTAGCTATCACAGAGTCTGAACCTGAATTCAAAGAGCTTAATGCAGATGAACCTAAGGCAGATCTGGAGGTGATCAAGGACATATCAGCAGTATTATGGGCACAACTCTGTCCACCTACTGGCTTTCTATGGAGAGAATCCAGCATATCCATTAACCACTGGATACTGCTGATTCGTAACAGCAATTCTAATGAATCAACAGATACATCCGCATCAATTTTCTGAAGGTTCAAGCATCCATTACTCCAAGGGATGCTTAAGTTCAATGTCCCTGAGAACCCACCAATCGGGCCTGTCAAGACCGCAGTAGTACTATGAACTGGTGAAATGTCAGATGTTCCTCTGTCCAAATCATTCTGAAGCAGTGCATCAACATCATCCATCTTTAAAAACTCAATGACAGCGTCTTGGAATTTTACAAAATTATTCAGTTTGACCACACCATCTGTTGAAAGATTGGTTCCAAATTCTATCTCTTTAACTCGGAAAACTAGTGATCGATTAAATTCTGAGACCTTGTTATCCAAAATGGTTTGAGGATCAAATACAACATAAATATTTTTTAACTTGATATTGAAGCTTGTAAGTAACCACTTGACAGCATTGGCTATTCTCTTGACACCTTCATCCACATCTCGAGATGCAGACATAGAACAGTGATTACTATCAGATTCATTTCTTTTGGAGTTGACTGATGTCTGTGTGCCACTATTATTACCAGAAACAGAGCATTCAGTATCTACAGGTCGATCTTCACTAGCAACAGATGGAGCGAGCACAAGCTCCAATTCTTCCACTACAATCTCGCAACACTTTAACTGTAGAGGAAATTTAACCAGCAGGGATTTTATCGATCCTTCTTTCAACATGATAGGAGATTTTGATAGCTGAAACAGAAAAAGAAAGATAACTATAAATTAGTAAAGAAAGGGGGGGGGGACTGAACAGTTTAAAGTCTAACAGACTACAAGTTCGGCAGCATCTATTTCTACTTAACACCTGTGAGTGATCCACACGAATCACAAGAGGTTGAAAAGCAAGTTTTTCATCAGGAGGATGAGCACGCACATAAGATAGCACTACAGTATGCTTATGCTTAAGTTGTAAGTAATTAAGTATCAGAACAAGTCAGGCTAAGAGAAAAGGAATAAATATTGAACTACAGAAGCTAGAAGAACAGCATCCAGCTTCATACCCTAACTAGCAGCATAGAAAGGATGATATTTTTCTTTAACTTGCTTACTCGCAAAATATTCCATCGTAACATATTTTGATTTAGTCCGACTGAATTGAAGGAAATGCGGATATGCACCAAGAAGCATATCCCTACCGCCTTCTCCCAAACCCTAATAATCCAGCCTGATCATACACTTTTAGCTATAAACTGCACCCTTAATGAATCATACTAAACTAAATCTCAGACCATAACTACCGCTCAATCAGAATCCACACCCACCTGATAATGAAAACAAATCCTTTTCCCCACAATCCTTCACTCTACCGCCGAAATTTCCAAAACCTCGTCCTAACAAAAATTCGAGCCCACCCCGTCTCCCCAGTGGCCAACTGCAATCAAAACCAAATAAAACTGAATCCCTCCAGCAATTAAACCGGCAAATTCTCACCGACACCTCAAGCTCTCGAATTTTTCACCACAATTCGAGTCTCCCCCCCCAACACGCGGGGACTGATCGCGACAGCTGCATCCGAAAACCCAACCCGCCGCGTCGAATCGAAAACAAAAAGGCGCCCTAAACCCACGCGGGGGAAGTGGGGAGGAGAATCGGGGAAGGCGCCGCGGCCGGTGACGCGATGGGCGACGCACGGCACGCACCTGGGCGTTGATGTAGTCGGCGTTGAGCGCGAGGTCGGAGAGCTGGAGCGTGCCGCGGGTGAGCTGGAGGTCGATCTGGTCGAGGTCGAGGTCGCCGAGGAACAGATCGCCGAGCCTGTTCTTCAGCACAGCCTTGCACATCCGCTTCATCAGCGCGGCCACCGACAGCCCCCGCAGCAGCCCCATCCTCCCCATCCGTCCTCTCTCTCTCTCTCTCTCTATCACCCCGCCGTGCGAACACGAGCCTCTGCGGGGCGGCGGCGGCGGGAGTCGCCGGAGACGGCGTGGAAGGTTGCTTGGTTTGGTGTGACAAGTTTTCTCGGAATTAAACCTTGCGGGGGGCGAATTGTTGCGTCCTGCGCCCCGGGAAGGTTGAGTAATTGCCTTCTTATGCGCCCGCCGCCAGGTTCCTGTCCCCGTCTCTGTCTCTGTCTGCTGGGGACAACCCAACTCAATCCCTAGACATGTTAGAGTTGTATTCCTACTCCGTATTTGGTTTTTGCGTAAAGTTTGCTATTTGCTGTTATTATCTTAAATATGTACTCTCCGTGTAGACATATACGACTTATGTAGGTTATCCAATTTTAAACTTGGATCCATACTCAATATAATAACATATGGGTTTTGTTACACAAAATTAATATTATTATATTTATATTTAAAAGTATTTTTTTATCAGTGTGATTCTTTCAAAATTATTATGGTTAAAATTTAAATTTGACAATACACATACGCCTTATATACCTAAACAGAGGTAGTATATACTAGCACTCTTATGTATAATAGATTGATAGATTAGCTTTGCCCTTTTTATGGTGAAGAAATTAGGAAGAAGATTCAGAATCAGTACGTATTAAAACGCTAAGCGCAGGAGGTGTTGTCTAGTACCTGGCACCGCCTAGACGTGCTAGGTAGCCTCCTTTTAGGAACATCACACGAGATTAACAAGCTTAAGGGGGTGTTTGGTTGGGCTTTTCAGTAGCTTTTCACTGAAAAAAGCTGCAGCCCAACTAACGGCCAGCTTTTCAGCAGCTTTTGCCAATGATAGCTATGGGTTTTGCAGTGTAAATTCAGCTGTTTAGAAAAGCTGTCTTCTGCCAGCTTTTTGCAATGTGCTGAAGCTTCAGTGCTCATTTTCCAAAATGCTGTAGATGGTTTGGATCAACCAAAAGCCATATATTCATTTTCCCACAGCCACAGCAGTTTTTTCAGACAGCCAGCCAACAGCAGCTTTATCAACAGCCACAACCCAACCAAACAGGCCCTAAATAGTTTGAAAGACGATACTCTTTGTTAGCACATAAATTGCGTAGAAAACACATAAACATTCGATGTGCTCCGTATCAAAGGAAAATATAGCTTCATTTTACTTGTAATATTATTTTACAAGGTTGTTTCCATCGTTTTAATTAAACCGTTTAAGGGCCTGTTTGTTTGGCAAGCTTTTGGCTTTTTAGACTTTGGCTTCGAAGCCAGAAAAGCACCTATTTACCTGCTTTTGGCTTTTGGCTTCGAAAAGCCTGAAATAATTTTAAAAGTTGTTCCAGGCTTTTCGAAGCCAAAAGCCAAAAGTAGGTAAATAGGTGTTTTTCTGATTTCGAAGCCAAAGTCCAGAAGCCAAAAAAAGCCTAAACAAACAGGGCATAAACCTTCCCCCTTTCCCTTTGTTTCTTTATAAACACTATTTTCACGCATATGTCAGCACTTTACCATCAAATATTTACTCACTCATTTACAAAAACCCTTGTTGAAAAAGAAGTCTCGAGATATTTGCATGGCCTTGTATCCAATAAAAGTTCTTATAGGGTGCCAGGGAATAAAAGAAGGTCACTTTTTTGGCGCAAAGAGATAGAAGCTGAGGTGCACCTGATATCGTGCGGCCAAAGTATTCCGCGTCGCAACGGTAGCTGCCTCGCCCCTTGCTACACGGGCCGGGCCGTTTCCGCGTTTTCTAACCGGGACGGCGTGCAGTACCGACAGTAGAAAGAAATGAATAATTGTAGAGTAAAAATGAACGTCGTTGTCAGGTTTAAGATGCATGCATGTCACGTTGGCTCTGTGTTTATATAAATATAGTTACGCATGGATCAGCACGTCCAAATTTGGGGGTTAGTCAAAGATTATTGTGTTGGTACACGATGATGTTCTTGAGAGCTAGGGAATTAAGGTTTATACAAAGGATAGCATATCATTAGACGACTCCGCTGGGAAAGAGAGTAAGTATCGTGCTAACCATATGGCTTTCAAGTCCATTCAAGTCTGATCCATTCCAACCTATCCAACATGGCTCTCAAGTCCCTTCAAATCTGATCCACTCGAACATATCTAAATACCCATGCAAAGCCCATATATCCCAAAGGATATATCAGATGTTGCATGGGAGTTGGAAAAAAAATTCTGGTTTCCATCCATATTCTTATGGTTGTTACAAGACTAAGTTTGCAAGAAATTCTCAGCCCAACTTCATGAGGGCAGGCTGTCAGCACCACAAAATGATTTTCACATTTAATAGGCAGTATCATGATGGCTAACGTTATTAACACCAACATTATAAGACCTGTCAAATCCAGTATATACAACTGAAGAAAAGCTCAGCTATACTTTAGCTACTCATCGTTATAATTTACAAGCACATAACTGCCAGTCAAAGCTAACTTCAGCACTCAACAGTCATCAGTGTACACAGCATGGCACTTTCTGGCCTTCTTTATAATTTACAGTTCATGTGCATGAGAGCAAGTCAGTGCATAAAGACCCTGACTCATATCACCACGAGCCGGCGGGTCAAGTTACGTTTCTGATTTTTCTGAGACAAAATAAACTACCTCACCACATAGCTAAAAACCACAGTTGATGCTTGATGCACATCACTTTACTGTTGTCCCGCAAAAAAGGCTTCAGTTGTTTCTTCATGCACAGCATGAATGCTGACAGTGCGTTGGAGCCACGTCAATCAATCATCTTGCCACCAGCCCATGCCGTTATGAAGCTGTCCTCCGAAAATTCCTGCAAGTAGGGCACAAGTTAGCGAACAAAGAGTGGAGAAAGAACTTTCAACATGTGACAATGGGTGATGGTTAAAGGTATCAAAGTCATACGATTTGGCTCAATCGAAATTCAGTTGTGTTTTCAAGCTCAAGACTTGCATTATCCGTGCCCAACTCCTGACATTCTTCCAGATCCTTCTTCAAGTCCTCTACTGGCAATTGGGCATAAACAGCCAGGTGAGGCTTGATCACATCTTGTTCATCTCCACCACCACATGAGGTCTGACTCTGACTCTGAAGGAACTCGTCACAAATTGCCAAGTTTTCTGCCAGTTGCTGAGAGGTTAACAGAAACTGGGATTCACCTTCCCACCACTTCGGATCTTGTGATGAGGGATTATCTCCATCCTCCGGTTTTTCAGAGGATGGATGGACAGCATTCTCTTCAGCAGCATTTTCTTCCATGTTTATTTCACAGTTCCCGTTTTCCTGCATATCAGTTCAAGAAAAAGCCATTACCTTTATTGACTTCATTATTCAGCTACCACAAACAAGTTCATATGTCCTCTTTGCTAGTTCGACTGGACAGGGAGCACATGATGCACATAGAGAAAAGGAGAAGAACTAGAAGAAGAAATAAAGCAAACATAAACGTGCAACTACATGGTCAGTGCTATGTTCATTGCTATGAAGAGCTTCCTGGTCTGCGTCATGTTCATTATTATGACCTTCTTGGGTAATAATACTACTAACATGTTCTTCTTCTTCTTCTTCCAGGAGCAATGGAAGGCCGGGAAGATCTGCTTCAGCAGCTGTACTAGTATCTGCAGTGGTTAAATCCTGTGCATTCTTCTCCCCAGGTTTAAGTTGTTGAAAATATAATTTGGAGACAACATATTCCCCATTCTTCTCATCCTCCCCAGTGCCTAGATGGTACTGATGCATCACCCAATTAGTCTTGTTGGGCTTCCCACCCTTCACAGTACTCATATACAGCACCATTATTTTCTTACAGCCAAGGTGCTTTCCATCAACTATTACTGGCTTGGTCTTGCCCGTCTTGTGCCAGCGGACATCGGCAAGATCATCAGTGTTTATCTTTCGACGCTTCCTAGTCCCAGTGTTATAGGCTTTAAATGTTTTGTGGAAGAAGTGTGATACACTTCCATCTTGCTTAAGACCTGAAAGGGATAAAAGTCAATTTAACAGGAACACAAAGCAGCAATGAAGAGTAGGAATATTAGAGTAAATTTCTCAAAACCACACTTCTGTTGTCAAAACTATCTAAAAACCACACTTTATTTGACATACATTTCACAAAACCACGTTTTTAGAAAAGGAAGCGAAACCTGTGTTTCAAAAAGGAAGTGGAATGCCATAAACCAGTTCAGAAATGCAATCAGTCATATAGAGTTGTAGATTGTCGCTGAGTGACACAGTGCTAAGTTAAGGGAATAACTGAAAGTACATGTATTGCCAACATCAGCAATACTGCTAGACTTAGTAGAAATGCTGGAACTTGGGTTTGGTTTCAAAAGACCAAATAGCATATCAAAAAATTAACACGGGAAAGCATTTGACAGAAGCTACAAAATGTAGATATTACAATTTACTCATATCTGAATTCTGAAAATAACAATTATATTTCCTTACTCATCTTCACAATATCAATACTCGCCAATTCCATACTATGACCAAAAAAGGGGAAGCATGTATTCTTTAACTGTGTGCAAGATATACTTCTTTCCAGGTCGGAGATATCTGGGTATAAACTGAAGGGGTACCTGGAAGTTTCTGTGGATGAGTGTAGCAGATACCATCATCTTCCTCAACTGTTGGAATAAATTCATCAATGAATGGGTGAGGTTCATCACCTGCTTTGCCATGTTTTGCCAGCAAATGCGAAAGCAATTCCTGGTCAGATGGATCAAACTTTACACCTTTTGGCAAACCAGGCCACTGGTGAACAACCTGCAGTGAAACCTTAGTTCATCAGAGGGTTGCAGTTACATAACACCTTAGTGCCTTGCTGGACATTACTAATTAATATTGAACCGTAGTTCTCAAAGTGTTCGCAAATAAAATTCCTTTATTACACTGGAAACTCAAAACAAACAATACATTCATATAACACTTGAGCTGGAACAAAAGAACCAGTGTCAAAGTCACAAAATAGTAAACTGTAACAACAGAAGTTCATTCCAGCTTTAGGAAGAAGTGGTTGCCTTATTAAGATAGACCAATGTATGAACAAACTGGATAACAATATTATTGATCGGTTAAATATAAATTGTGCAGTTTGTTTATTTAATCCTTTATTTAAAATAAGTATGAATCAGCCATACTAACAACGAAATGCATAGGGTACTGTATACAGTGCAGCTAGCTCAATTACACTTCACAGAAATGCAAATGCACAGCTCTTACATCACTGTTATCAATGATCTGGCTGCATCTTGGGCACTCCTTAGTTGGGTTGCTCATCCATTTTTGTTTACTGAGATCCAATGATCCAGAAGCATTTTTTATTTTTGAAGCGATTCTTTGGCTATCAATTAGCCAGGATGTCCTGCAGAAATTATTAACAGTAGAGTTAAGGCAGATGAATAAAGAGAAGTTGCTCTACAGCTCTAACAACATCATGACATCTGAAGTTCAATCCTATATTTATCTATCTATCAACAGCATTAACCAAAAAGATACCAAAAGCGGGTTAAGGAAAGGCAGATAACTTTACTAAACAGATCCCACCAATCCTGTAGCGTTAGAAGCTGAACTTAATTTGGAATTTGGCAAGCAAATCATGATTACAATCAGTATGAGGAACATTAATGCCTGGTTCCTCAGAATAGTTCTCATGCTACTATTGATCAAGAATCAGGCTTCATAAATTCAAGACCAAATTCCACTCCACCACTAGCTAGTGTCTACAGCGTAAATACAAAGCATAGCTCTATTAACCTTAAGACAGTTCAAAAGCCTATGATACTTTTTTTTAACTCAAAGAAAAAATTGCAATTTGACATAGGAACCATCAATCCCTGACACTGGTAAATAAAACTAACGACCACAACAATTGCCCAGGTCAACTTTACATGCAATGCTGAACATCAGAATACAAAACGATATAAGGTGGTCTTAGTCACCAAATTGCCAAGGGTGAAAACATAGCTGGCTTTTCAACCAATTGATAAAGCATCAACCTCTATTCTGAACTCAAATCTAGTATACTCGAGCAAGCAAGAAAAACCTCCCTTTTTAACAAATAGTCAAGAGTGACAAAATGAATGCATCCTTGGAAGTACCATTTCCAAACTTTCTTCCTACCAGAACTGTACGTTCTTTCATTACTACAGAACATAGTGCATACATACTGCTGCTATCCCGAGTAGAAAGAGAAAAATGCCTCTTTTGAACTAAAACCAATGGAGAAACGTCACCCTTCTGCTAGACGATCTCAAACTTAACTGCAGAACCTACAAACTAGTGACGCACTCCAACCATCGGCGCTGCAGCATCCAAACGGATCACCCCCTTTCATCTCAAATCGAAGCAAGAACACTACACATTCACCAAATCGAGCCGCAACCGCAACCGGGCAAGGTAAGCAGGACAAGACAGCGCCTTTCGGTCCTAATCAATAACAAAACGCAGGACCATCGACAAAAGATCATCCATTTTTTTTATTACTGGAGCACACCAACTGTATGAAATCCCACAACTCCCACGCCCAAATCGTGCACGCATCGAATCACAAAAACTAGCGACGATAAGGGGGTATTGATCCCACAAACTCTCGAACCCAAAAGCGCCGCCTCCAGTCCTTCCCCGACCTGGAGAGATCCCATTCCCCGCGCGGCGAACCGAACCACCGGAACAGCACGGGCGCGGGGCAAAGGGCTAGACGGCGGAATCGGGGAGAGCGCAACGCAACGCAACGCACCCAGTCATGGCGGGGGCGACGGCCGGAGGCTCCCTCCTAGGGTTCCGGCGAGGCGAGCACGCGGGCACGGGGGCGGCGTCGGAAGCCGGAGCGGAGAGTGGTGTGGTGAGTGGCGTGGTGGGCTTGTTATTTTTTTTTGAATCGGGGTTGACAAGGTCCATGAACAGATGGATCGTGTTCGTCCGATGGAGCCATGGACGTTCGAGATGACGCGTAGGGAGTGGTCTGGGTCTATGCGTACTGGTACTCCGCGTGGGGGACCGGATTGACCGTTACTGTGGGGACTTGACTTGGTCTTCGGTCTATAGGTCGCGAGGTCGGTGGGCGGGGTTGGACCATGGAAACGGTATAAAACGGTCGGTAATACGTTGTATTGTTTTTTATTTTCACATCTTTTATTGAAAACGAAAATAAACTTGGAAACTCTGGGTATAAAAATGAAAGCGGATAGTATCGAAAACGAAGACTGGATAACTATAGTCAGAAACGGAAAAGATAACGAATATTTATCGAAACATAAAAAAATCTTTAAATCGTGCACAGAAACACAATAAAAACAACAAAATAGTTCAATTTTATAAGAAATAATAGATTACAAATGTTATGTTAATTTATAAGCATATACTTCATTAAGATATCATCAAGATGTGCATACGAGAGTTAGAAACAAAGAAACAGTATAGTCAAAGGACTTTATGTTTAATTAGAGGGACCATTAGTTTGAATAATAGGCTTGTATAACACAGGAACTTTTCTGTATTTCTTATACAGAAATTTCGGTTTCGTTTTCAATAGAAACAGCTCAACCATTTTCGTTTTCATTTCCGGCATAAAGTTTTTGTTTCCGATTTCATGTCAATATTTTGTTTCCCTTTTCATATAAAGTCTTTCGTCTTTGTTTTTCAAGAAATCAGGGGAGGTTGGACTACGAATATAGTGGGCTTTAGGAGGAGTAGGCAATGTAAATGGGCTTCCAGTTATGTGGGTCCAATCCTCTGTTAGCGTTAGGCAGACAGCTGAAGCATAAAGGGCCTAGGTTACAAAGAGGCCCATTTAGAATAAGGAAAAAACAAGGTTTGGAGTATTTGAATTCATATGTTTTACCTGTATGACACACACGAACGTAACTTTTGATCGTTGTTTTTTGTGCGTTTTACGGTTCCTGTATCTCTTGGAGGTTGCTTCAACCTTTGTCATAGCTTTTCTGACTATAATGCTTCAAAAGCTGGTACAATCCAGATGAAGGCGCCTCACCCCTGAAGAGGTCGTGCTGAGTTGGATGCCCAGCCCATCGGGGGTCCTACTCTGTTAAATCCTTTTATTAGATTGTGAATGATGGGGTTATTAAAGTAACCCTTCTCCCTGCCTCTATGGCAAATTTGTGTTGCCTCTCGCGTACATGTTTTCCTTTCACTTGCTCATAGGTTGTTGACTAGAGATAATCTAGCCAAACAGCGTACTGTAGAAGATACAACCTGTTTATTCTGCCATGCACCTGAAACCATTCACCATTTGTTCTTCGACTGCAGGTCTGGAGCATTCTCTATGAACTTTTCTCTTGTCGCATTGGGACAGATCTTGATTCAACTGGCCGTTGGTGGTCTGTTAACGAGCAAAATTCACAAAGCAATATTATTAGTTCAGCCTCCTTATGGAGTATATGGAAATGCGTAACGCGGTATGGCTAGGAAAAGGAGTGTAACCCAGTGGCATATCAAAAAACCAGTAATCCAGCAGGAGTGCAGTAGTACTACATTAGTGCATCTAGATTCTTAAAAAACTACTAGCAGCAGGTGACTTCAAAATGGTACAACATCATCTGAGTATCTAACCCATCAATCATCAGTTGTAACAGCTACTACTGCCCTAGGCTTAGGTCAGCTTAGAAAAAAAAAGTTCTTTTACCTGGATTAATTTGGTCATATCGGTAGATCTTGTGGTCCAAGAATATCATAGAGATTATGTGCTCAACTCAGATGAACCTACGTATGTAAAGGATAAAAGATTACCTATTTTGTAAACTTGAAGCATTAGAAGAGGTGCTTGCAGATTATATACCCAAGTTTTTACCGGATTCTCTGAACCAATCTTGCAAGCAAATGAGTGATTCAACCGTCTCGGGAGTTAGCTTCGGAAATCAGAAACAACTCTATTTCCGGTGCTGAATGCCGACTCCAATGCCACCGTTGAAGCAGGAGCAGCTAGAATATCTTGTGCCATGCGGGCGAGTATTGGGTATTCAAGACAGTTCATCCGCCACCAACTAAGGATATCGAACTGATCACTTCGAGGAAGTGGAGGCTTCGCTAGATAAGTATCAAGCTCTGACGGCACTAGATTTGAAGAGCTAGCCCTAAGGCTAAGGTGGTGATCCCAGTTCTCCAATGGGTCATTATCATCAATGCCCATGTCAATATCAATACCTCCTAGCTTGTTGTGTAGACTTTGAGTTGTTAATTTGAGCATATTCACTGAACAACTCTTTCACTTTGGCAACTCAAGATGTAGCATTGTCACCGAAAGCTTGCTGGAAACGGAATTCAAGAAAGCGATATTTGAACCATGGATCCAGAATGACAGGAATTGATAGTGTCATCCACGATAGTTTCCAATATTTCTTGAATTTCTTCCTCATGCATTGAATCATCTATCTATTTATATACTAAAAGCAGTACAATAGAAAAAATTAAAAATGCTAGAAATCCTACAAAAAAAGCAAAACATCCGATCGTTAAATTTGGTGGACCTTTTTATTATTAATAGACCACAACCGATAGATCTTCATAACTGTATCTAAATAAATCACAATCGATAGATCTTCATAATTACACCTAAACAAATCACGACCGATAGATCTTCATAACTGCACCTAAACAGATCACAGCCGATAGATCTTCATAACTACACCTAAATAGATCACAGCTGATAGATCTTCATAGTTGTACCTAAACAAATCACATCCGATAGATCATCATAACTGTACCTAAATAGACGGCTCAATACAATGCCTAACAGGCCGGCTCGCGATATGTTTATTTCCCGTACTAATATAATATCACACATACATGTAATAAACATAAAGATAATTAAAAACATTTCCCGTGCAATTGCGCGGGACACTGTGTTAGTTCCAAAAATACCAGAATCCACTTCAGATCCTTCAGTCTCTAATTTAAGCTTGACTTTCCAAATTTAATGAAAATACAAAGTTGATGTGTGATATTCTGACCCAGAAAATCACATTTGTTGTCTCATGCGAATGGAAAAGAACAAAATAAAATGCATATGATGGCTGCAGTGCATGGCTTACTTCCCATTTTGACTACCAATGTGTCAAATTGAGACTTTTGACTACTTGGCACTTTGACTACCATGCTATTGCTACTTCAGTTCTGGTAAAATCGGCATCACAATAATATTGAGATACCAAGAATTACATTTGACTAAACAAGGACTAGAAGTCTTAAACTATAAGAGTCAAAATGATGCAATTAAACCAACAAGACAGAGATTTCTTGTGCCGACTATAATGCAATGCAAGTTCTATCTGGCATACTCAAATTGCAGAAAACAAACCATCAAAATACTGATTAAGGAGAAAAATTAACGAATTTCTTCTTATCACAACAAACCTCCTATTTCATCTGTCAGATATTAGAGCCATTTCTCGAAAAGGGGGGTTGCACTATCAATTACCATGTCCACATCTTAACCCGTGAAGAGATTACAAAAATTCCTAATTTCCTCGTCGTCCTAAGGACAACTTGCAGCATCGGTTCTTTGCATCTCAACTGAATATGCTGCGTGAGATGTATTTGTGATGCATGCCAGAGTTTTACACCGGGAGGAAGACGGAGAGCTAATCGGCCGCGGGTGCGAAGGAGACAAAGATGGGGAACTGAATTTAATCTGTCGCCGTTTGCCTTCTTGGCCCTCCTCAGCGCCGCCACGGCCGATCGGAACTCAGACGTTCCCTCTGTCGCCGTCGTCCGTCAGAGAGAGGGAGGAAGGCAGTCCGAGAGGCGGAGTGTTCCCGGAGGGAGGGAGTCCAGGAGGCGGAGCGTCGACGCAGAAAGGGTAGCGGCGCGGCGGCAGCGAATCCCCATCGGACGGCTGCCAAACCGTGCAGGCTCAGACCCATGGAGAGGTCCCAGCTCCCAGCCCAACATTCCTTGCCTCGCTCACCTGCACCCGCGGCCGTTCTCCCATGTTACTTGCTCCTCCCCCCACGTACCACCGCAGAGGCAGAGCACCACCTTCCCTTCCCTGACAGGTGAGCCCCGCCGGCATCTTCCCTCGGCGCACCAGTGGCCAGGCGATGGTGGGGCGCGTTACCATGTGGAGGCGCGGCATGCAGCGACGGTCAGTCACCTGCGGTGGTAATGGCAAGCTAGCGCCGTAGGCGCGTAGCTGTAGAGTGCGGCGGCACGTACGCGCGACGGGGACAGCGCCGTGCACGACCCAACTCGCCGCCGGGAACCGCGCCGCGGATCTAGGCGCACCGCGGCGACCGCGACACCGAGCACCTCGTATAACGCGTCGTAGCTAGCTAGCTAGCTGGAAAAGGAACGCACTAGATAGCCCTGCCCCCTGCTATCCTGCTGAATGCAGATACTGACCAGCACTACGCTATTCTGAGCTAGCTACTAGGGCATGCATGCATGATCGTGTTGAATTTCAGACCTTTTCCCTGGTGCGCGCGCTTTCCAGCATGGGGCCATTCACGTAGCTGCGCCTGCGCCATGTGCTGCTGAATCTAGTGGAGCTAAACAGCGCATTAGGATATGACCACACTAGCTAGTAGCTCATCGGTCTTGATCTTTCAGAAAGAAAAAGTATCTCATCGTTTTCCTCTCCAGCTTGACCTGAAATGAATCTAGCCAGCCACATGCGGCTTGACAGGTCGGCAGCTCAGAACGCGAAACGTGTTGCTGGTGAGTCGGAGTGACCACCCTGCCCCTTCGCCTGAGGGCAATATTGTCAAATTTCAAATCTTCATACAACATGGATGAATTCTATGATTCAGAATTTCTACAACTTATTTCCAAGATTCCCAAATTAGATTTTTTTTAATACATTTTTTCAAATCGAATCTTCATGGAAAATTGAGAAATCCGCAAAATACAAGGAAAATTTTCAAGAATATTCAATGGAGGCCTTCGGTTAGCTAGGCAGCCGAGGTAGCATTTATGCTCTTAGCAACGGGTTCATGAACACGTTCGCGAGCCCGGCTACAGCACATATGCGCAATAACGCGAAAGCAAGTGCAGCGGTGCACTGCAAAGTCTGGGCAACGCATGACCCCTGTCTGCCCACCCAGTGGCCCATCACATGCCACCGGCCCCCGTCTTCTCCACAGTACACTTCCATAACTGCTCACCTACACCACCACCCTCTCCTGCATCTTGCTCCTCTTCCTGCACTACATATAGACCAGGACAGCCAATTGTGCCACCCAAAAAATATCTCAAACTTCACAAAAGTTCACAGTTCACATAGCTCCAACTCAGGCACGGAGACGAGAAGCAAGAGATGGCCAAGATCTCCTTCGTGCTCCTCGCGTTCCTCCTCCTCGCCACTGCCTTCCCTGCGGTAATTAAGCTCACTACTTCACCTTCAACCACGTGCATGCTCAAAACCTGTGAGCTCACTCGCTAACCTGCAGTCTTTTCCTTGGGTTTGTTGCAGGAGGTGATGGGAGGCGGTAACCTCAAGCCATGGGGTAAAAACTACTCAAACTCACTCGCAATCTTGCCACATTTGCCGCGTTTCGCCTAGCTCGCGGCAACCATGTATTTTGGAGGGCAATCTTGCTTCTTCTGTTTGCTGACATTTTGCGGGCGTGTGTGTGCAGAGTGCTCGTCCAAGTGCTCGTCGCGGTGCTCGGGGACGCAGTACAAGAAGGCATGCCTGACTTTCTGCAACAAGTGCTGCGCCAAGTGCCTGTGCGTGCCGCCGGGCACCTACGGCAACAAGGGCGCCTGCCCCTGCTACAACAACTGGAAGACCAAGGAGGGAGGCCCCAAGTGCCCCTAGATTCTTCTGCCATTCTGCTCGATTACTCCTCCGCCATTTATTTGCAGGAATTCCTCCAGTTAATTATATGAATTGATCCGGTAGGATGCATGGTGTACTAGTAGATCTCAGGGAGGAGAGTGAGGATTCGTTAAGCTCGACATGTGAAATTGTGGATCCCCCTCCTATTTATCTGTAGTAACTGCTCTTCTCCAAGTGGTGAAAAAATGGAGGCTCCGTGCTCTATGTTCTTGTTGTGGCCGAGACGAATACTCGGTGCTTTCTTCCGAACGATCCAGTACTAGGATTATACGCGTCTGTCGGTACCTTGGCAGGGTCGGAGGGGGGAGGGACCAGGGGGAGGCTATGCCTCGTAGGAGGAAAGATCAACGAAAAATGCTGCACAGCAGCACAAATTCTAATATATAATCATATAAATAGTAATATGATACCTAAATAAATAACCGAATATCATACGTACTACTCCAAACTCAATTTTTTTTAATCTTTTGCAACCAAAGAAGAACGCTAATTTTGACACTCAGGGAAAAGTTGGGTTATATGTCGGAACTTTACCCCTATTCAAACATTGCAATATGTATTTCAAACATAGACTTGGCCATCACCTAAAGATCACTGGCGATATGCACGGTCAATTTGATTCGCAGGAGTTCCACATGAATTTTTACAGAAATTTCGTATGAAATAATTCAATTCCTACACAGGAAACAACAAACTTCCTCACAAATCGAAGACAACTTTAGGGTCTATCTCGAACGCAATATTCTCAAAATGTAGAAATATGAAAAACGTAATGGCTTGGGGAATCTTACAGGAAACAAAAACACAAGAATATGAAAATCTGGCTCTTTGGATGCTCCATAGGAATTTCACAGGAATTTAAAGAGAGAGGGTTTATTCAAGACAAAATTGAAATTTCCATGAGGTCCAAGCTGTTGTTAAAATTTCTCCAAAATTTCTACAGATTAAACCAATCTCTAGGAAATTCATAGTATTTCTGCCTGTTCGTGTGATCCAAGGGCCTTTATAGAAAGATTTCATATGGATTCAAGTTTTATCATTTTTAAAAATCTTTTAACTCAAACAGACCACAGGTGTTTGGGTGATGCATGCATGCAAATCCGTGATGCCTGTAATCGGCTGATCGAGATGGATGACACGCACACACGGTAGCTGTAGCTGTTGTAGTGGACACTATCTTGTACCTGCCTAGATTCAATTCGACCTCTGCTACGCATTGATACGCGAGTTGACGGTACTGTGCAGCACGTACGTGCATGGGGTCCTTCCTATCATACGCTTCTGATAAGAGATCTGGGTTGTATCTCGTCAATGACGATTGTAATCCTATTTGATTTAATATAGATCTCGCCTCTTCTTACAAAAAATAAAAATAAAATCCATACTAACTGTACCATAATACATCTACTCTTTGTCGAAGTTAGCTAGATGGGCGCGTATCTCGTATATATATCGTTGCCCCATCTTTGTTACGCATAACGGAAAATATCGTGTATACATAGAGAGATCGAGAAAATGAGCCTATTGCTTGGTGCCTCTACTGCGTGCTAGCTCCTTTCCTAGCTACATGATAGATTAATTAATCACAAGATCTTATCATGCGCACACATGCATGCTAACAGATGTCAATGTCACCAATTAGGACATTCAAGTCTTACATATGACTCATGTATGTCACCGAGGCGATCGATCGACTTGACAAGCGTGAGACGAGTCCAAGGTGAGTCGTCATGGGTTGGTTTATATATCTTAACTAGAAGGAATAATGCGCTTCGCTGCACTGGAACATCTGGCTTTTCTTTTTTTAGGACACCCGTTTATTTGTTTTTGTTGGTTTGGTCCCGTTGCAGATTGTTTAACATGGCACACATTAAGAGAGTGAAAGTTTAAACGGACTAAATACTAGATGATGGGCCGTGACAATAGTGCGTCCCTAGAGCACGTAATTGTTTCAACTAAATTGGATGTATGTTTCGACAAACTATCGAAAGAAGCAGCAGCTCTAGTAATTCAATTAAGTATATAATTAGCTAGTTAATTAAGGAAAATACCTGAAACCATTAGTACAACGTAGCCAAATTTGAATACCATAATATAACATGTTTAAAGCGATGATTCCCAACTTTGTTATAGTTGTATATTTCTATCATAAGAAGGTTTCTGTACATTTGCATCCGTACATGAAAGATTTAACTTAATTCCATTATTATACACTTCAATGTAAAAAGATGATAATCAAGCAAATAAAATCAGGCAAGAATACTATGTCGGTCGAATTAATGGTACCATTGGCACGCATAGAATAGAAGAAACTTCACAGCGTTATGCTCTCAAGGTACTACTCAGAAACAATTAACCATGTACACACTCTAAAGTCTACTATCTTCATTTACCACAATGGAGATTGAACCTTAGAGAACAAACTTTTTTTGTATATTATTTTTTGAATAACAGCAGGAGAGCTGCAAGATTTTTCTTTTTGAAAGTAGGCAAAAGATTTGCCTTTTCATTAATTAAGAAGATTGTTTGATAAGTAAACGGGCATGCAGGCTAAAGCAAACCTACTCTCGCAGCAAAAAGGTATCCAAGTGTTTCGTTCCAGCAAGAGAGCTGCAAGATTAATTCATAGTAGAAGAGCAAACTGTACAAAATTGCAGAGGCAACAAGCAAGAGATGTACAACTAACAACATCAGCTCCGAACCCCCCATCCCGCACTTATTTGTTGCAGGACAACTACAGCTACCGAGACCTCAAGAGGAAACAAGATTAGCCATTGTCAACGAAGAGTGCATTTTGCTGGGTGGCATGCCAGTTCAGAGGGTCCGTCTTGATCACATGCGAAAACCCTTTGTCTTGGAAAAAACAGGTCGATCTTACTCGTTCCATAGCTACCAGATGACCAGCAGGGACAAGTTTTTGCCATCTTGCGGCGGCCGGTAGGGGCCACAGTCAAGAGGTGATTGAGCCACTGCAGGATGTACCTCAAGAGAACTATCAGTATTAAGCTAAGATATTAAGATACAACATGCAAGGAATTTTTTTCATAGTTCAGCAAAATAGTAAAGATACTTCAATAAAATTCAGAAGAGCAAGATTGAAAAACGACTGACACTTTTTTTCCGGAATTAGAGTGCTCAAGGCCACATGCATCTCCACTAACATCCTCAATGAAGTCTGTCAATTTTAAAGTGCTAAGTTAACAGCAGTCAATGCAAACCGAAAATATCCAAGGGCGGTGTAGCTGCTCAAGTATGCAACAAAAGCATCTGCTCCACCTTGTACGGTCAAAAGTTTGTATAGTCTGTTTACAACAACAGACAAATACTCCAACACTGGAGGGCTATACGTCCCACCGCGAACCAGGAGAAGCAGAAACCAGCAGGAACCAACAGGTTCCCAAAGCCGGTTCTACAATGACGGATCCAACCATGAAAATCTCACTTCTAGGTAATAGACAACAAGGATCCAACTTAAAAGACTCGCATGAGTAAAACAAAAGCAACATAACGAATATTGACTTCACTATGAAGCAGTCTCTCAATATATAAGAAAAATCAGTACTTGAACAACCCATGGTGTACTAAATAAGTATGCTATAACTTATAAGAAGCAAAATAGTCGGTAGGGACTCTTGTTCTACAAAACTGCGGTTGGTAATAAGTTTATATGCTAATAAGTTACATGAAGTATTTGTCATGTCCATAAAATCTGACGTGACGACTAAGATTCTCAATCTTTAAACATACATCGCTATAGACCCTGATTCAGTTATTGAAATGAACACCATATCTTGTTACAGTTGCAGGGCATGTGGCGTCAATCTTAAAATGCTGGGATGGGCATTGCATTAGTAAGGAGGGTGTAATAGGCTAGATACAGGAGACCACTGCTCGTAGTGATAATATTAAATGTCACAAAAATACAAGAGATTAGAAAAGTAAATATTACCAAGAAGTTGAGCTTTGCAAATTTCATAAGTCCAATTGTCAGCTAATTAAAATAAGTAGCTCGTAGAGTATTTACCTTTTGGTGGATATGCTTTATCCTGCACAAAAGGAAGAGAAAACAACTTATCCATGCTTTCATAGTTAATTGGAATACACATGGGAATTCATACATCTCAAAGTGCCTAACTTCGAGACTAAAGGTAATTCATATAGGTAGCAACGTTTATTCATATGATTGCTGTCAAGGTTAGTTCATTGTAGATTTCTTCTAGGTATAATTGATGTCCTCAAGTCTCTTTCACCTATTGAGCAGCACAAAGGTCAACATCAGAGGTAGCAAACAACAATATAAGATCTGCTTTGTTTGAAACAGTGAAATCAATCACCCTTTATCATTCATTGCATAAATAAATCAGTTTTGGCATTATATTTCCCAGACCACCTATTGGTGAGCCCAAAATAAAATTTTGCACCTCTGCTCAGGTGAAATAATGGATTGCATCGCTTGAATAAGATGTAGTAGCAGACTATCAGCCAAGCATCGTTAAAAAAGAAATAGCAGACACCAGAACAGACCGATGCCCAGATAGTTTTGCTTCAAACAGTTAAGTTTGCTTCATTCTAGCAGGTGAAATGAGTAGAAAATAAATAAGACAGGAAATATAGAATGGTGGTAAATAACTACTTACATACATCGAGCATGTATCTAGATGGAAAGAAATCATGGGATGTGGTCTAATATTAAGATGCAGATATTAAATCTAAATGTGTGGCACAGTTCTTCACCTGATCTGCATGATGAAATAATCACATCAAGAAAGCAATCCTTTGGATACTACTTGTTCCCACCCTATGCCTCCTTGCTCTGGCTGCTGATTCCACCTTTATTCTGTGAAAAAACAAATCGCAACAAGTAACACTGGTACAACATGTGCTCTGCTTGAGTTAACTAAGCCAGAATAGAATGTGTCAGAACAATCTGAAGAACCGCAAACGAACAAAAAAAAGGCAGCATGGCTTCCAAGAACCAAGCTTGCAAGCAAGAAAATCGTATTTATCACCTCCTTGGACAAGATGTTGTTTGGGTGCCGCGGCGAGTGGTTGACGAAATCTGCACATGCACGCAAATAAAGGCCATGGCTTCGATGTTGTGTTGTTTCTGCGTATGGAATAGCTGGGGCCATACAACAAGCTCGCCGGAGGCGCGGTTGCGCATGAGGTTTGGCAATTTCGGTACCGCACAACGTCCCGCTCCTTCCTCCCATCTCCTGTTACCCCTCAGACTCCAAGCCCTCCACCGTGCGTTCTCCTCCCTCTTATCCTCCGAGCCCTGGACCCCGCATACTCGCCGGCCACCGGAGTTGTGGCTGAACTGGCTCAAGCGGCCTCCTCGAGCCCGTGCTCCTTTGTCTCCCCTCCTGCACTTACCTTCTCTTCACCCTCATCCCATTCGCCCGGCGCAGGGGATGCGGTGGCGATAGAGATAGAGCTCTGCCCCCTTGCTCTCTCCTCGTGAGCTCCTCCTCTCTTTTCCCTCCTCCTCTTCGTCCCTCGTCGAACTGCACGCTAGAGCACCGCAGTACTTCTTCCATGGGCAGAACTGCGCACCTCTGCTACGCACGAGCGGCCGTCTCCGTGGCCTCGGAGGAGGAAGGAGAAGGAGGCGAGGCCGGGGTGGAGCCGTGGAGGTTGGGGTGGACGGGGCGTGGGTAGAAGGCGAGGGGACGAGAGGCAGTAGGGGCGGTGCGTGAAAAAAAAGAGCCTTCTTCCAAGGCAATCTAAGTCATCCAGATATCCATCCAAAGGATCGAACGGCCAGGAAAATTGGGGGGACGTGACCCAGGTGGGATGGCGCATATGGTTGCTCTCTTGAAGAAAAGAAATGGGAAGAACGATCCTCCTTAAGAATCTGAGAACTACTACTTTCTATCATCTAATAAATGTTTCTTCAGGTGAACAATTATAAAACATTTGGAATTGAAGTGTATCGACCTCAAAAGAGAGAAGGATTGGATTGTTACATGAAGCTTCGAAAGTGCAGATATATTTATTAAATATGTGATCATCAAGCATAGAGAGGAAAAGGAGCTTAACCACATGAAGAGAAAGTATCTAAATCCCGAAGTACACATCATATAATCTGATAATGTGATTCCCTAAGTAAAGATAAAATGCGCAAGAAAGTGATCTCATCTCACTGATTACCCTGTTTTGCTGCAACTTTCGATGTGCTAATTGTTTTGTTCAATCAGTGTTTCGGGGTTCTGATTTGAATGGTGATATGAAACGAATAGAAATTGCATCATTAGTCTATGAGAATATGAGTTATGCTTGTTCAGTCTGGAGATGTTACCCACGTGTACTCTTGTAACTGTGTAAATCATGATTGATTGTCCAGACCTGCTATTCTCATACAATCTTTTAAGCTATTTATCTGATTAATTATATAAATAGAATATGGAACTATGATGCTTTGATGCCTGACAGACAAAATCACATGATCCCCAAGTTGCTAAATTTTGAGAAGTTCATTCATATCTAGAAAACAATTTAATTTCTCTGAACTAATTTGGTCACATTGTTTTGAACATGAAATTTTACATCTCATTTGACTTGCACACTGTACGTACAGGAAACAAGTACCTGAAGCCTGACGTGATCTATGAGCCAGAGATCACCATAACAGAAAGGACGGCGGAAGACGATGGCCTGATCCTCGCTAACGACGGCATGTGGGAGTGGGACGTGATCTCGAACCAAGTCTGCCTGCGACGTCGCCTGGCGATGCCTTGAAGACGGAAGCTCATCCAGGAGTTGCGGCGCGCCACCGGACCGGCCCACCGACCTTGAGGGCAGCGCGGCGGCAGTCACCTGGAAGGCTCATACTTGAGGGCAGCCACGCGGAGAGCGGCCTGCGCCTGCTGCTTCCGGCGGCGCAGGCCATCGGAGAGGAGGCGGAAGGTTCTAGAAGGAGGAGGGATTTGCTCGGTTGCCGGGGGAGGAGGAGAGGGGCGCATGATGCTTAACGGGCCGTGAGGATGCTTATTGGGCCGTCATTCTTAGATTCACTAGCCCGGCGATCTTTGACCCGCAGAAATTTCATTGAATTTCACAGAAATTTCGTAGGAAATAGTCCCATTTCTACAAGAAATACAAATTTCTCCACAAATCGAAGACAACTTTTGTTTGGTGATGCATGCATATTCGTCATGCCTGCGATCAAACATGGATAATGACTGTGCAGCGTGAATTAGTATACACGTATGTATCAGCTGGTTTGTTAATCGTGCTGCAGCTGCGTAGATTGCGGATCGGGTCGCGAATAGTATGTCGACAGACTCACGCGCAGATCAATAAGCTAGTGCAGTTTCTTATTTTGCGAGAGAAAAACTAGTGCTAATTTTTGACAATTTCAACCACCACGATTGCATGTGTACGCAGCAGCATGCCTAGGCATCAGGAACTAATTAAGTCAACGCTTCTAGAATTAAAATTTGACTTCTCGGGCCCAGCTGGAGCACTGAACGGAGTCAGTAGACACACACACATGCACTGACGGTGCCGAAGAAGAAGAAGAAGAAGTGCTTCACAAGTGTCATGAACGTGTTCCAAAAAAATAATTCTGAAGGTTTCGTGGAATCCGCCACGCTATCGGTAACCGAGTCGTAGCATGTAGCGTCAATTGCCGGAGAAGTGCCACATGCACGATCACATGCCTTGGCAGTAGTTATTTACTGGTAGCTACTTCCGGAGGACGCGATTAAGCTAATTAAGCTAGCTGCCTAGCTCTCCATGCGAAACGTGTAAGCACGTACGTGCAATTAATGCGTTCAGCTCGTCACTGATCCACACCTAGCTAGCTAGCTGGGATCACCTGCACCAAGCAAAAACAGGCTATAAAGACCACACGACCAGGCCTCGCCATTCCTGTGCAACAAGCCTGCAACTCTGCGAGCAGTAATTAAGCATATCGCCTGTTGGTTTTAATTAGCAGGTTGATTTGAAGTGGCAGCAATGGCGGGTCAGGGAAGAGGCAGTGCAACCGGCAGTGCGGTCGTCGTCGTCGCCGGCTCCGTGCTCCTGTGCCTGCTCCTGACGATCACCGGCGCGGCCGCGAAGGTGCAGGTGGCAGCGCCGAGGACGTACGTGGTCGGGGACGGCGCCGGGTGGACTCGCAACCTCCAGTGGTGGGCGGACGGGAAGACCTTCCTCGCCGGCGACGTGCTCTGTAAGTTCTGCTGAAGCCTTCAGATATCACAAGATGTACGTACGTGCTTCTAATTCTTTCTGATGCATGTGATGCATGCGCGCATGCAGTGTTCAAGTACGACAAGGAGAAGCACGACGTGACGGTGGTGGGCGGGAAGGGTTACCGGCGGTGCGAGGTGCCGAGGCACAGCAGCAAGAGTTGGGTGATGCGCACGGGGTACGACAAGGTCACGCTGCGTAGGGGCAACAACTACTTCATCTGCGGCCTACCGGGCCACTGTGCCAACAACATGAAGCTCGCCGTCAAGGCCTGGTGACGATGATCTCATGTGAGGCGCGCGTACATGCATTAGTCGATATATGCCTGCAGGTGCATATATATGCGCCGCCGTTGATTTGCCCGTCGACGTTAATTAGCTGCTCGTGTCTGCCTTTCTTGTTCCTTGTGTCAGTTTTGCTTGTGGCTGTCGATCAGTTGTAGTCGCAACTTAATTGCGTATATGTGTGTGCTGATGACTTGGTGTAAGATCGGTATCATGTGATGATGGAATAAACATGCTGTTTTCTCCTCATGCATGCCATGCATGTTGATAGTACTTCTAAGATAAGTGATTGATTCACCGGAATTGGATCGTGTGGTCTCTGTCATGCATGATGTCATAGTTGTAAGTTGACTTCGATGCATGCATGTAGCCAATCACAGTTTGGGCCAGATGAACTGTTATTTATTTATCTTATCTCAAAACTTGCAAGAGCAAAACCCCGTATCATATCGACGACAGGAGCTCAGTGTTAAGACAGAGCACTGTCACAAAATGGCATAACATTCGTTTATATCTTTGCTCTCTGAATGTTAGTTCATCTGTAATGTGCAGATAGCAGCGCCAGATAATTTCCCCCTCAAGAACAACAAAAAGAAAAAACCGAATGTAACAGACAAACAGTCAATACTAGGATATGGTCCATACGCATACATTGATAAGTACGCTGAGGTACATTTTAAAGACACACTAGTTTGTAAAGTACAAGAAGATTGATCGCAAATTGCACTAGTATCACAACCCATTTTTTTATCGAGTCATCATGCCATTAGTACTAAATTCGCACTTATTCAGACCAGTCTCCTTTGACCTCTCCAAGGAGCATTAGAGCAAATCATGCCAAGTGGGTTGCCAGGAATGCCTAAGAAATGAACCCTCACAAGATCTCACCTTCACCGAGTCATCGAGCTATGGCTCTTCTAGAAATGACTTATAGAGGATCTAAATAAGTCATAGGTCATCTCTAAGTCATAGTTTATGGTAGGCTGTGGGTTAAGCTCCTCCTGAATCCTTCACATACCAAAAATTCTAAAAATGAGGCTTTCCGAACTTTTCAGGCCCTCCCACCTCTTCTTGTAACCAAATACCACTAAAGTTCATATAATTTACAAGAAAATTGCCACCTTATATATAAACAGAAATCCAAAGTCATTTTTCTCTTCTCCATCCTACCCACATCCACACACCCCTTCGATCCTCATCGTGACAGGAGTAGCGTGCTACTCCCTGTGTCGCCTCCCCTCCTGCAGGAAACGCTGCCGGGCCATGACCACTCTCCTCTGCCTCGAGCTCCACCGCTGGTAGACCCTCTCACTGTGAACTCCCGCCGCCATCTCCCTCCTGACCTCCTCTAGCCGCCAACTACCTCCATCGATCCGTCCTCCCTCCACCAGCCAGATCCGCCGGTCCGCCCTCCTCGCGCCGGCCAAATCCGTAGGACTAGGTCGCCTCCCGCCCGAGGTCACCGGCGTCAGCCCCCTACTCCTCACGCTTCCAAGCTAGCTGGCTGGACTTGGGCTGCCGCCTAAACCTCCCCGACACCTAGATCTAACCACCGCCTCCTCACCTGGCCAGAGCGAGGGCTCCCGCTCGCTAGCCATTGCTAGGTTCTAGATTGAATTTGTTTTGCCTGATTGACTTTCTTGTAATGGATGAAATTCTTGCAGAATTTTACATCCTGGATGTCGATGATAATTATTGGTTTATCAGTTGTATACATGCATCGTATGGATAGTGAGCATCATATGTATGTATGGATAGTGAGGTTCAGTTACTGTGGATAGCGAGTAGTATTTTTAGAACCGTTGAGTAGTAAATAGAACACATGGCTGGGCACATATATTTTTCATAGGAAGATTTATGTAGTGACTTGTATGTATGAAATCGTTTTGACATGGCTGACACTTGTATTGTGTATGTATGTTGAGCTTGCCCTTGATGTAGTGCTTTAAATCATCGTAATATTGTCATTTTTTATCGTCTACACTAAATTTTGTGCCCACTTGTTAAAAAAAAGTAAAAAACAATGTTTCCATCACCTCAACAGCAAACAAACAAGACCATTTCATCAATTACCACATACAATAAGCTCAAATACATAAGTCATTCTAAACAAGTGGTTATAAATATGACATGCTTATTTCCACTGCAGCTTATAGGAGGCTTATTTGGGCAACCGGCTTATGCACAAGCCTAAACTATTCCTAAGGGGGGCTTATATGGCCTCCCGCAACCACTCTTCTTCGACAGCCACAATTGTTGCCGATCCTCTCCTCATCCAGGTGCACAAGGCGCAATGGTACATGAGCAGCCTCAAATCCAAGATTGATTTGGGTACTCAGAGTTAAATAACCCGTGTTCCCCCAAAGTATAGTTTTACACATTGCATCCGGGTGGTGTTAACCAGTTGGTTACTATTCCAATTTTGGACATAATTCAACTTCTCCCAATATTTTTGAAATTTTGTAGAATTTTCAACTTCAACAAGCATATAATAGCCTATTAGTAGGATTAAAAGTAGCACAAAGTACAATACTACAGAAATCCTAATAGTAGACACCTCATCACAGACGGGCAGAGGACGCGCGGCTGTGATGACATCATCATAGACGGGCCAAAAACTCAGCCATCTGTGATAACTTACACCGAAATTGACTGGTCGGTCCTGAGAAGTCATCATAGACGGGCACGGAGACAGCCCGTCAAATGAGTCATCTCAGACATGCCCATGTTCGGCCTGTTTGTATGTTTGCCGCCAACACAGATGGTCAGGCATCAGCCCATCTAAGATGAGTTATCATAGACGGCGTAAGTAAAGGCCTGTCTAGGATGACTCTATTTGTCAGACAGAAACGCGCTAGCCTCCTCCACCGAGCCTGCGCCGCGATTTCACTAAGTTCCACATTGCCTCACCTGCCACCGAGCCCTTGCACCCGAGCCTCCCGGTCGCTGCCGTCCCGACTGCCATTGACCACCAAGGACGCTACGAGGAGGAGGTGTCATTCTTGCCACCGCCAAAGGAGGGGCTAGACCGACCCCGAGCACCCCGCCTGTGCCATCGCTAGAGAAAGCAAAGCGCCGCCACCACAGGCCCGCCCCGACCGCTCAAGCACCTCGCCTGCGCCATCGCTGGAGGAGGCTGAGCACCGCCGCCACCTGAAGCCACCCCCACCGCCACCCACTATAGTTAGGGTTAATTGTTCATTAGTTGCTAATCATTTGTATATTAGTTGCTAGTCATTTTTTAATTGCAATGTTAGGGCTAGTTGCTAGTTGTTTGCTAATCATTTGTATATTAGTTGTTAACCCGCTGCGGTTAGGGTTAGGGGGTTACAAATTGCAGTGTTAGAACATGGGACAGATCCACATAAGGACTTTCAAGTGGATTAATTAAGCCCTTAATCTTGTGAATACTTCTTGTTAATATTTTTTCTAGGTAGTATAATGTTTGAACATGGTAATCCAAGTGGATTTTATCCTTTATGCTCATTATATTAATCCAAGCTGACCCTGAGGCCAATGGCAAAAAGGCTGCTAAAACCAAGTCCAAGAGGAAGCTTAGTGCTCAAGATCCGGAGCTAGAGTCCCTAATTGCACAGACATATTTCCCGCCAGCGAAGGGGCATAGACTTGCAAGCGAGGATAGCCATTGCTCCTCAACGAAGATCTAGAAACAGCCGGTATAGCTGTACGAACATTACATGAATTTTACCTGGAACAATGCAATTTTTTGGTCCAATAATTAAATCGTTCAATGCCAAATTGAAGTTTGCGAACTTCTTCCACAATAGCTTGCAAGGCCAAATCATGGTTGCCTTCGAGGACCTATGGAACCTCTTCAACCTCAACGAGCTTTCTATAACTCTGGACACTGTAAGTGTGCTAATCATTTACGGTCTACACATTCCTGATATATACCAATTACGAATATAATCTATCTTTGTATAAATATATAGATACATCATGATTGAAGCCAGGACAACAAAATTATCAGTAGGTTTCTTAGACCCAGTCTGGGTCACTTTTAGAGCCATCAGGGACAACCCTTACCATGTCCACCAGTACATCGTGGATGCATGGATGGCTAAGAGGGATGCTGAGTATATCATGTTTCTCTACAACCTGGGGTAAGTGCTGCACTATCGTTGATAATAGCTTTAGTTTATGAAACAAACTTCGGTGTAATTCATAACCTTAATCAACTGTGCAGCTATCACTGGGTTTTGGTCACAATAATTTTTTTACTTTGATTCTTACATCGGTGCGACGTTAGATTGTGACTGGTCTATTTGCGATGTGATAAACAAGTAAGCAAATATCTAACTCCAAGAATAACTCTAAGTCCCCCATAATATGCCGACGATAACCTGTATTTGTCATGTAGCGTGTAGCTGGAGTACACAGCCTGTGGAGGAAAACACAAGAGCCGGACGTCAAAGCTTTATCACCATTTCGACTTTCCGGCATATAGTTAGCTATTTGATAATTCAAACATTCTTTTAGCACATTTGGTATTAATACTATGGACTAATGAACCAACTTTTGTTTCCTTCAGTGCAAACAACAACCTCTAGGAGCGAATTTGTGTGGATTTTACGTCGTCCGCCACATGGAGTTGGTTTTGGATAGTTTCATCGCATACATGAAAAAAGAGAAGATATGTCATGTAAAAACTTTTCATTTATTCTTTATTTCTATGCATGCATGAATTTTATCTTCTAATCAATAGGAGTAGACTATTACGACTGTCTAGATAACCACAGAGAAACTCGTCTACATTTGGGAGATTTTCTGCTACTTCTTAAATAGTCAAGTCCCAAAACCGGATGATGAGTTATATTGCTAGGAAGTTTAGAAATTTAAGAACATTGTAATCTGTACTGTGATGTGAACTATGTTTGTGTATGCGATGTGAACTATTAATTTTGTGATATGATGTGAACTATCAAATATGTCTATATGAAATATGTGAATATGAGTTTTGATGCTGCTATTGCTAAGGGGGGAGGGTCAGGGATATATATATATATATATATATATATATATATATATATATATATATATACATGTTTTGTTTTCAAGTTGGAAGGGCGTCCAGGGGGCATATTCATCACAGACAGGCCTGTCATATGGCCCGTCTATGATGACCTGGCTCCTGGTGACCTGATGGTCCGGGCTACAGGAGTCATCACAGATAGGCAGCGTGACGTGGGCTCATTTATAATAACTGGCATCATCACAGATAACTAATCATATACGGCCGTCGTGTCCGTCTATGAGGATATTTTTAACCCATCTATAATGACTTGTTTTGTAGTAGTGATAGCACCTCAACCGGATCCCGGCATTAACCGGAAAGTTAGACTCCATGGGAAGTGATACTGTGGTTTACTTTCAAAAAATATGTTGCATGGCGATAACACAAAACTGCATTCCTTTGTTAACCAGTCAACATCAGATTGAATGTTGGGTTCCAGCCTTGTCTAGTGAAAAACTAGAATTGTTACACCTTTACCAAGTATATCACCAGGCAT
Source organism: Stipa capillata (assembly GCA_019208055.1). NCBI lineage: Eukaryota > Viridiplantae > Streptophyta > Magnoliopsida > Poales > Poaceae > Stipa > Stipa capillata. The sequence goes on from JAGXJF010004000.1 coordinate 107,963, forward strand.
GATTCCCTTTGTTGGGGGAAGGGTCCCCGCGCTACCCAAACTGACGGGCTTCCCCATGGCGACGGCGAGGTCTCCCTCCTCGAATCGACACGTTCTACCTGGCGTCGACAAACTCCGCTGGCACCACCGACGACGTCGAGGCCACGTCCCCGTCCCGGCGGACGTCGAGGCCGCGCTCCGTCCGGGGGAGACGTTGAGGCACCCGGGACAACACGCCACCGCAGCAGCGAGTATCAGGATATTAGAGTATCTGAATATTTCATAAATATTATTGTAAAAAGACCAAAGTACCCTTGAGGGTGTGTTGCCTCCCGAGGGGCATAATTGTAATCTCTCATATCTCTCCCTCAACCCTATAAATAGAACCCAGGGGGGAGAGAGAAAGGATCCATTTTTCCCCCGCATAAATTACAATTCCTGAAATCAATACAGAGTTTTCACTTCGCCCCGACACGGGAGTTTCCATTTATCATCGACGCGAGTGTTCCATGTTACGCCTCAACGGTCACGGTAACCTGCGCGCCTCACCTCGACGGACACTACACTTGTTCGTACTCCCTCGGTACTCCTGGAGGTCGCCGTAGCCGATCGGGGGTGCCTAAAGTATACTGCCTAGTCCCGTAGCTACGACAGTTGGCGCCGTCTGTGGGACCCGAGCAAGAAGTTGTGTCATCTGAGACGCCGTCGAGAGGAGGCCCGGAGACATCACCGACAATCGTAACATGCGTGTGTATGGGTCGTCAATACCACACGCGTGCTCCTTTGCGAAGCTGTCCCATCACAGCGGTGTTGAGCAACGTCTCCGTCGCCGTGCCGGGACAACCTTGACTCTGCCGCGGCGTCGAGCACGTTCCACCGCGGCGCAGAGCGCGCCGGTGAGCGACGTCTCCGTCGCCGTGCCTTGACTCCGCCGCGGCGTCGAGCACGCTCCACCGCGGCGCAGAGCGCGCCGGTGAGCGACGTCTTCGTCGCCGTGCCGGGCCGTCTTAGGCAACAGCCGGCTCAACGCCGCTCTCCTAAGGACAAAGAGCCGCGATATGACCCCTCAAAAAGGGGCGACGTGCGCTATTGTCCCGTCTTAGGCGACAGCCGGCTCAACGCCGCTCTCCTAAGGACGAAGAGCCGCGATATGACCCCTCAACCGGGGCGACGTGCGCTATTGTCCCGTCTTAGGCGACAGCTGGCTCAACGCCGCTCTCCTAAGGACGAAGAGCCACGATATGACCCCTCAAAAACGGGGCGACGTGCGCTATTGTCCCGTCTTAGGCGACAGCCGGCTCAACGCCGCTCTCCTAAGGACGAAGAGCCGCGATATGACCCCTCAACCAGGGCGATGTGCGCTATTGTCCCGTCTTAGGCGACAGCTGGCTTAACGCCGCTCTCCTAAGGACGAAGAGCCGCGATATGATCCCTCAAAAACGGGGCGACGTGCGCTATTGTCCCGTCTTAGGTGACAGCCGGCTCAACTCCGCTCTCCTAAGGACGAAGAGCCGCGATATGACCCCTCAACCGGGGCGACGTGCGCTATTGTCCCGTTTTAGGCGACAGCCAGCTCAACGCCGCTCTCCTAAGGACAAAGAGCCGCGATATGACCCCTCAATCGGGGCGACGTGCGCTATTGTCCCGTCTTAGGCAACATCTTCGTCGCCGTGCCAGGACAACCTTAACTCCACCGTGGCGTCGAGCACGCCCCGCCGCCGCGTCGAGCGCGCTCCACCGCGGCACGGAGCGCGCCGGTGAGCGACGTCTCCGTCGCCGTGCCTCGCGGCGTAGAGCGCGCCGGTGAGCGACGTCTCCATCGCCGTGCCCGGCGTCGAGCACGCTCGTCCCCCCGACACCACGTGAGCGACATTTCCGTCGTCATGCTGGGACCACCTTATCCTCACCGCCACATTGTCTTCGCGCCGTTCGGTCTTCGTCAAACCGCCAAACAAGGAATGCTTGTACGACACTCGGGCTAGGGGCTGGCTGCCGTGCCGTCTGACCACGACCTTTTGCCTCGAAGCAACAACCTGCAAACAATGAAAAAGAAGAAATGATCGCGATAAGCAAAACACGGCTGCTCCAATTTTCTGACCATTAACCGATAGGGTTACATGAGGGCTACAAAAAAAGTTCTGCCTTCATTAAACGTACCAAAAGAAGCTCCCCAAACATTTAAAGCGCTAGGGGCTCCGTCCCGGCTGATGTCGAGGCAACGCTCTGTCAAGACAGCACGCCCGGCGTGACGCCTCGAAACCACCAAGTCTGCGGACCTTGTCGACGCGATCGCGGCGTCGCGGCGGCACGCCCGACGCGGCTCCGAGAGTCTGCCCGCCCTGATTTCGGGGGTGTTCGGGGAGGCTAGAGGAGACGGCGCGCCCGACGTGGCGCCTCGAAACCACCAGGTCTGCGGACCTCGTCGACGCGGTCGCGGCGTCGCGGCGGCACGCCCGACGCGGCTCCAAGAGTCTGCCCGCCCCGAGTTCGGGGGTGTTCGGGGAGGCTAGACGAGACGGCGCGTCTGGCGTGGCACCTCGAAACCACCAGGTCAGCGGACCTCGTCGACGCGGTCACGGCGTCGCGGCGGCACGCCCGACGCGGCTCCAAGAGTCTGCCCGCCCCGAGTTCGGGGGTGTTTGGGGAGGCTAGAGGAGACGGCACGTCCGGCGTGGCGCCTCGAAACCACCAGGTCAGCGGACCTCGTCGACGCGGTCGCGGCGTCGCGGCGGCACGCCCGACGCGGCGGACGTGTGGCACCTCGAAACCACCAGGTCAGCGGACCTCGTCGACGCGGTCGCGGCGTCGCGGCGGCACACCCGACGTGGCTCCAAGAGTCTGCCCGCCCCGAGTTCGGGGGTGTTCGGAGAGGCTAGAGGAGATGGCGCGTCCGGCGTGGCGCCTCGAAACCGACAAGTCTGGGAACCTCGTCGACGCGGTCGTGGAGTCACGGCGGCACGCCCGACGCGGCTCCAAGAGTCTGCCCGCCCCGAGTTCGGGGGCGTTCGGGGAGGCTAGAGGGGACGGCGCGCCCGGCGTGGCGCCTCGAAACCACCAAGTCTGCGGACCTCGTCGACGCGGTCGCGGCGTCACGGCGGCACGCCCGACGCGGCTCCAAGAGTCTGCCCGCCCCGAGTTCGGGGGTGTTCGGAGAGGCTAGAGGAGATGGCGCGCCCAGCGTGGCGCCTCGAAACTGCCAAGTCCAAGTCTGGGAACCTCGTCGACGCGGTCGCGGAGTGGCGGCGGCACGCCCGACGCGGCTCCAAGAGTCTGCCCGCCCCGAGTTCGGGGGTGTTCGGGGAGGCTAGAGGAGACGGCGCGCCCGGCGTGGCGCCTCGAAACCGCCAAGTCTGGGAATCTCGTCGACGCGGTCGCGGAGTCACGGCGGCACGCCCGACGCGGCTCCAAGCGTCTGCCCGCCCCGAGTTCGGGGGTGTTCGGGGAGGCTAGAGGAGACGGCGCGCCCAGCGTGGCGCCTCGAAACCGCCAAGTCCAAGTCTGGGAACCTCGTCGACGCGGTCGCGGAGTGGCGGCGGCACGCCCGACGCGGCTCCAAGAGTCTGCCCGCCCCGAGTTCGGGGGTGTTCGGGGAGGCTAGAGGAGACGGCGCGCCCGGCGTGGCGCCTCGAAACCACCAAGTCTGCGGACCTCGTCGACGCGGTCGCGGCGTCGCGGCGGCACGCCCGACGCGGCTCCAAAAGTCTGCCCGCCCCGAGTTCGGGGGTGTTCGGGGAGGCTAGAGGAGACGGCGCGCCCGGCGTGGCGCCTCGAAACCACCAAGTCCGCGGACCTCGTCGACGCGGTCGCGGCGTCGCGGCGGCACGCCCGACGCGGCTCTAAAAGTCTGCCCGCCCCAAGTTCGGGGGTGTTCGGGGAGGCTAGAGAAGACGGCGCGCCCGGCATGGCGCCTCGAAACCACCAGGTCTACGGACCTCGTCGATGCGGTCGCGGCGTCGCGGCGACACGCCCGACGCGGCTCCCAGAGTCTGCCCGCCCCGAGTTCGGGGGTGTTCGGGGAGGCTAGAGGAGACGGCGCGCCCGGCGTGGCGCCTCGAAACCACCAAGTCGGTGGACCTCGTCGACGCAGTCGCGGCGTCGCAGCGGCACGCCCGACGTGGCTCCAAAAGTCTGCTCGCCCCGAGTTTGGGGGTGTTCGGGGAGGCTAGTGGAAACGACATGCCCGGCGTGGCGTCTCGAACCTACTGAGTCTGCTCGAGGGGTCGTATCTCTACGCGCTCGAACGCGTCGCGGCGTAACGAAAATGAATAGCAACACTATTTTCGTGCAAGGGATATGAGGCGTCGGTCCAGGCAACCTAATCACGTGGCGATCAACGTTCGAAATATCACGTGGCGATCAACGTTCGAAATATCACATGGCGATCAACTTTCGAAATATCACGTGGCGATCAACGTTCGAAATTGTGGTGACTATTCTATCTACTCGTTCATCGCCATTACACAAACGATGCTCGTACGTGTGGCATGCGATCGTCGGATCCGTACCTCATCCACGCACATTACAGTTTTACATAACAAAAACAACAGGTTCGCGATACAATCCGCGTTAAGCACACATACACATGTCGCGCATCACACATACGCCACATATCTCGAGACGCGGCAAATAGGGAAAGCAGGCACCAATCTGGAGCATTAATTACCCTTGGAGCGCGCGGATCGGCGAGGATCACGTGATGGACGATGGACGTGCAGCCCGGCGGAGGTCTTCGGCAGATCAACAGCGATAGCAAACGGTTGGCCGGTGCTAGGACCGACAGAGAGAGGGACGTCGGTGACGGTGGCTCGACGCTTGGGCCGGCGGCACTCTGAATACAACAAAATAACAGGTGAATAACAAAATAACAAAATTACAAGCGCGCTTAACCGACGCACGACAGCTACCAACTTGAGCTGACCATGCTCTGAAGCCTGCTCAAATTATCTGTAATCGCATGGAAGGAACCCCTGAAAGGAAGAAAGAAGCTTACCCTAACGCGTTTACTGGCCCCAACTTTCTCAACTTTGCGCACAAACTGCTCAAAGGAGTAATAAGGGATGAAGCGAGAGTGCCAGTCTATGTAAAGCTTGATCAGATTGCCAAGGGCCTCCACCTGACATCAGCACATAAACTCAAAATTAGGAGGCCAAAAGAGACCAGTATAAGCACACGTGTGCAGTAAGCAACATGCAACACACTGACATAAGCTAAAGTCATCTCGTTGAATATCTTGATGCCACATATGCAGCATATTACTATATAATTCCAGGGCGTTTATTTCCCTTTGTCTCTTTTAAGGATTACTTACTCTCTGTGCGACTCATATAGCATATCAAATTACAAGAACAAAACAAGGACCAAAATTGAAGAGATCAATCCACTGCAACCAGGAGATATAACAAGAAAGAGCAGCATATAATGAAAGTGTTGTTGCATCTATACAAGTGAGATGCTTGCCACGCAGCATATGTAGGAGAAATTAATCACCTAATTGGCTAATTGCATTGGAGCTGCACAAAGGAAGGATGGCACCGGCGGCGAGCTCAGGCGGAGGGAGCGGCGGCGGGGCTCGGCGAGCCGGCGGAGCAAGCCCGAGCTCTGGGGCTCGGCTGACCGGCGGCGTGCGGGAGCTTGGCAAGCCGGCGAGCGGAGCGACGCCGGGGCTCGGCGAGCCGGCGGAGCGAGCCCGAGCTCCGGGGCTCGGCTGACCGGCAGCGTGCGGGAGCTTGGCGGGCCGGCGTCGGAACAACGCCGGGGGCGGCGGGCCTGCGAGGCAAGCCCGAGCTCCGGGGCTCGGCAAGTCGGCGTGCTCAAGAGCTCCAGTGAGTGCGTGAAGAAAAAGCAAAGGAGAGAGAAGGGAGATATTTTGGGGAGTGAGATAAATGAGTGGAGAGGGAGTGAGGGAGTAGCCGGGTGGTGGAGATAAATATCTCCACCCCCAACCGACTGCATGAAGTGGGCCGCGGCCCAGTTAAGCAAGGGAGGCCGCGCCGTGAAAGAAGAAAAGAAAAGAAAAAGGGAAGAAGAAAAAGAAGAAAGAAAAAAAAAGAGAGAAAATCTGGCCCGCGGGGGGCTCCGCGCACCCCCCGGGGATAATTGTGCAAAAGAAGAAGAAGAAAAGGAAAAGAGGAGAAAAAAAAAGGGGGTGGGGGAAGTCGTCAGCCCGGCCTGCGCGCCAACCCCTCGAAATTGGTGCGCCGGCTCGGACGGGCGTCGCTCGACCGCCCAAACCGGCAAGGGGCTACTGTTGGGGGAAGGGTCCCCGCGCTACCCAAACTGACGGGCTTCCCCATGGCGACGGCGAGGTCTCCCTCCTCGAATCGACACGTTCTACCTGGCGTCGACAAACTCCGTTGGCACCACCGACGACGTCGAGGCCACGTCCCGTCCCGGCGGACGTCGAGGCCGCGCTCCGTCCGGGGGAGACGTTGAGGCACCCGGGACAACACGCCACCGCAGCAGTGAGTATCAGGATATTAGAGTATCTGAATATTTCATAAATATTATTGTAAAAAGACCAAAGTACCCTTGAGGGTGTGTTGCCTCCCGAGGGGCATAATTGTAATCTCTCATATCTCTCCCTCAACCCCTATAAATAGAACCCGGGGGGAGAGAGAAAGGATCCATTTTTCCCCCGCATAAATTACAATTTTCTGAAATCAATACAAGAATTTTCACTTCGCCCCGACACGGGAGTTTCCATTTATCATCGACGCGAGTGTTCCATGTTACGCCTCAACGGTCGCGGTAACCTGCGCGCCTCACCTCGACGGACACTACACTTGTTCGTACTCCCTCGGTACTCCCGGAGGTCGCCGTAGCCGATCGGGGGTGCCTAAAGTATACTGCCTAGTCCCGTAGCTACGACACCCTTATTTTACGTGGGGATCAACATGGTGAACAGCCTATCTGTATATTTATTTATTATCCATCCAATCCAACAAGGCAATAATAAGGAAAAGAACAAAAAGGCATGAAAGTTACCACCGAAACAGGAAGCTCCAAAATGCAGACTCCATATGAAGTGATACTGTGGTTTACTTTCAAAAAATATGTTACACGGCGATAATACAAGACTGCATTCCTTGTGTTAACCAGTCAACATCAGATTTAAGGTTTGGGTTCCAGCCTTGTCTAGTGAAAAATTAGAACTGTTACACCTTTACCAAGTATATCACCAGGCATGCGTATTTACATTGGGACCAACATGGTGAACAGCCTATCTATATATTTTCTTATTATCCATCCAATCCGATAAGGCAATAATAAGGAAAAGAACAAAAAGGCATGAAAGTTACCACCGAAACAGGAAGCTCCAAAATGCTGCCAGATGCTGGTTGAGCATAGGATTTCCAGAAAGAACAGTTCAAAGCAGAACATTCCAATTGAACATGGTGTCCTTCGGAGGACCAATTCAAAGCCGAACCAGTAAACACAACATTAGCATACAAACATTCAGTGCAAGTAGCACGAGAAAGCACACAAAACAGCAAAAATGCTGCATCGGAATTGCTTGTCAAAGCTATTGACCATTTCATATCATCGAACTGATACTTCCTTGTCACTACCATATAAATATCAGCAGCATCAACACGTACAATCTACCCAACTAACTAGCACCATGGTTGGGGAGTGGTCAGTTGGGCTTTTCGACTGCTTTGGAGATTTCGGCACCTGTATGCAAAGCTAGCTTTTCTCTTCTTCTTGCACCTCTTATGCATGGGTTTCATAAAACAATGTAGCTTTTCTCTTCTTCTTGCCCTCTTATGCATGGGTTTCATAAAACAATGTATGCAAAGTACACGTCTACGTTTCATTTTATTTCCTAATGTTGCAGGTTGCTTGACTTGCTGGTGTCCCTGTGTTACCTTTGGTCGCATTGCTGAGATCGTGGACAGAGGCTCCACATGTAAGTGTTTCACTTATAATTTGCGCTTGGATTAAAGCATAAAAATCATCGATCTTCTTGGCTGACTCTACTTGTTTCCAGCATGCTGCATGCATGGCACCCTGTATGTTTGCCTAGGGTCCATAGGCTTCAATTGGCTGTATTCTTGTACCAAACGCTCAGCAATGCGGTCGCAATACAACTTGCAAGAAGCGCCCTGCATGGACTGCTGCGTCCACTTCTGCTGTGAGAGTTGCGCGCTATGCCAAGAGTACAGGGAGCTGGAAAACCGCAAGTTCGACATGGCCAAAGGTCTTCTCCTTGCTGAAAGAACACATAGACACAAAAAAAAATGCATGCGCACAACAAACACACCTAGGTGACTAAATCGTGCTCTACATTATTACATTTGCAGGATGGGAAGGTAGCAACAAGATGGTGGGGTGTGTGCAAGGCATGAAAGCACCAGGAAAACAAGGGATGTGCTTTTAGAATATTTATAACTCCAGAATTTGATGGCTGTGATGATTCCCACTTTCTCTTCAGTGGCTTTCTGCTAAGTTTCATTTTGCGGTGTTTTCCAAGTCATCTAAAAGGAAAATAAATGCTTATGATCCTTGTCATGTTTGATTCTCACGTTGTAAAATCTAGTTTTATTTATCCTTGTGTTTTTCTTAATTTTCTTACTTTCATATGTTCCAACATCAGTAAGCAACATATATTATGTGATATGCCACTCGATTAGCATTACAAGGTTGTATAGGCTGCATTGCAAGCTAATGGCTTGTGAGAGAAGTGTACCGCTCAATTCGGAATGCTATGACTCACTAGTTCATTACTCACAGGCAAATTGACATAAGCAAATCAGTACTTACTTCAGGATGGGATATCATCCCAGTATGATTTCAGTGATTGACTAAAAGATTTTATGTTAAAAAATGGCTGGACAAAACAAGCATGACTTTTTGAAAAATTACCCTCTACAGAAGCAAAATGAACACAAGAGATAGTTCAACTATAATAAAACATTGTCCTAAATCCTAAGAAACATAAAAAGACACAGAGCAAAAGGTTAGCATCAAACCAGAATATGGATCATGTGGTCTATTTTCATGCATGCATGATGTCATCCTCTTACATTCACTTCGCTGTAGCCTGTAGTCCTGTAGCCAATCAGTTTGCTTTGGGCCAGATCAGCAAAAAATTTAGCTCAAAACTTGCAAGAGCAAACCGTGTCATGCCAACAATGGTACATCTAAGTTCATAGACGCAGCAACTATCCGTAAGAAAAGGCAAACGGCCAAAAGAAGCACAGAATTGGAGAAATTTCAAAACAGCGATGATTTGGCGCTTTTATCAAGGGTACAGGTAGGAAATTTCCAGAGCAGCAGAGCCTATCCAACTCGAATTTACATTGAAGTCTCAGAAAAGAAGAAAAACTACGAAATTGCTTGGCAATGACATTCGCCATGGCTTCAATCCAGAGTTATGACTCATGACCTATATCGCTATCATCGTCAGCTCGTGAATTGCATCATTTATGCAGAGAGCATTCTTTGTTAATTAGTCAACATCAGATAAAAGGTCTCGGTTCCAGCTTTTACTTTAGCGCCAGGCATGATTCCTCAGATGCTGATCGAGCATAGGATTTTCCTAAGGAACGATCTGGGCAGAACATGCCAATTGAACACGGTGTAGACACAACACAACATTAACATACAATATGAAGTGCAAGAAGCAAGAGAACACCCACAAAACAACAACAAATGTTGCTCTGGGATCTACTCTTCGCGAATACTTGTGAAAATGGGGATCGATACTGCATTGATACTACTTTGTAAATACCAACAGGATCAAAGAGATTATTGCTCCACGAGGCAAAGGTACACAACATACATTCCCATATTCTACAGATCACAATCTGCCCAACTAAGAGCAACATGTTGGTCAATTGGTCAGTTGGGCTCTTTGACTGCTTTGGAGATTGTGGCACTTGTATGCAAAGCTATCTTTTATGTTCTTCTCACACCACTTATGCATGGGTTTTATAAGAATGTATGACAATTACATGTTAATGTTTCATTTTCTTTCCTAATGTTGCAGGTTGCTTGACTTGCTGGTGCCCCTGCGTTACATTTGGTCGCATTGCTGAGATTGTGGACAGAGGCTCAGGATGTATGTGTTTCACTTATAACTCGCGCTTGCATAAAAATCGTCCATCTTGTTGGCTGATTCTCCTCGTGTCCAGCATGCTGCATGCATGGCACCCTGTATGTTTTGCTAGGCTCCATAGGCTGCAATTGGTTGTATTCTTGTACCAAACGCACCTCAATTCGGGCACAATACAACTTCGAAGAATCGCCCTTGATGGACTGCTGCCTTTACTTGCTCTGTGAGAGATGCGTGCTATGCCAGGAGTACAAGGAGCTGGAAAATCGCGGCTTCAACATGTCCAAAGGTATCTCTCCTTACTGAAAGAAAACATAGACAAAAAATGGATGTTCACAAAGACAAGCCTAGATGACTAAATCGTGCTCTATATCATTACATTGCAGGATGGGAAGGTGGCAACAAGATGGTGGAAGGCATGGCAGCACCAGAAAAGCAAGGGATGGATATGCTTTTAGACCATGCATAAATCCAGGAAGTTGATGGCTGTGATGGTTGGCACTTCTCTTCAATGACTTTCCGCTAATATTCATTTCCCAATCTTCTCCAAGCCATCCAAAAGGAAATAAAGGCAGGCTTATATCCTTGCCACGTTTGGTTCTCAAGTTGTGATTTCCTTCTATTTATCCTTTGTGTTTTGGTTTGATTTTCATACTTTCATTTATGTCAAACATCAGCAGTAACATATGTAATGTGATTTGCTACTCAATGAGCAGGCTGTAAATTACATTGGAGGCTTCTGGCCTTTCACATAGAACTGTACCGCTCAATTCACGTACTTACTTAAGGACGGGCATCATCTCAGTATAACTTAAATGATTGATTAAAAGATTTTATGTCAAAATTTAGACAAAAAAGCATGCCTTTGAAAAAAATTCTGCCATCTATAGAAGCTCGTAACAGAAATGCCAAAAATGCATAAACAAGATACTTAAGGGGTATTTGCTTGGGCTTTTCAACAGTTTTTCCCTGGAAGAAGTTACAGCCCAACTAAACGGTCAGCTTTTTAGCACCTTTTGCCAACGGTAGCTGTGGGCTTTGCAGTACAAATTTAGTTGTTTGGAAAAGCTGCCTTCTGCCAGCTTTTTGTAATGTGCTGAAACTTTATTGCTCAATTTCTAAAATGTTGTAGATGGTTTAGATCAACCATGTTCACTTTCCCACAATCACAACAGCTTTTCTAGATAGCCAGCCAACAACAGTTTTGTCAACAGCCACAACCTAACCAAACAGGCCCTTAAACTATAGCAAAACATTGTCCTGAGAAAGAAACAAAAAAACAGCGCAAAATGTTTAATCAAGAGAATTGTACCTTACTTCATGTAATCTAAGCTCCATTTCTTGGGCTGAAGATATTTACTATACAAAACACACTCCACACAGGTACAGTTCCTATTGTGCTGAAAGATCGAACAACATCGCAGTGTTCATTTGCAGTTATTCAGTTGCACATTCTCATCAGCAACATTTGCTGCTCATGAATTCCATCTACTATGTACTAAAAGCAGAATACAATAGAAAAAATAGAGAGAGGCTAGAAATTCCCACAAAAAAGCAAAACATCCGATTGTTAATTTGGTAAACCCTTTTATTATTAGTGGACTACAACCAATAGATCTTCATAACTGTACCTAAACAGATCACAGTCGATAGATTTTCATAATTGTACCTAAACAGATCACAGTCAATAGATCATCATAACTGTATCTAAACAGATCGTATCCGATAGATTATCACAATTGTACCTAAATCTCGCAATCTGAACTTTTATTCTCGTACTAATCTAATATTACGCGTACGGGTAAAAGAATAAAGATAATTAAAAGTGTTTCCCGCGCGATTGCGTGGGACACTGTTCTAGTTCTCTGTAAGAATACAACACCAGTCGGCATTGGCATTTCACTTGAAGATCCTGTAGATTTTCCAATCTTTATCACACACAACATTAACTGATTCGATCAGTATGTTTGGCTTCCTTCACAGAAATCCTTATCATACCAGAACTCTATCGGTTGTCCAATGGGAAGTATCCATAAGTGATCGCTTTATCCAGAAAGGCGTGATTGTCACAATCCACCAAAAGATCAAACTATATGGCGGCATTCTTGCAGTTCTTCGATCACATATCATCGGAAAAAACACTAGCAGGTCAGGAATTTCATTCTCTATATATGACCAGACAACAACACCCACCAGAATTATTTTCATGTGCAGATAGATGCCTCATGCCTGCATAGCAATGTCACTCTTATTGCATCCATCAGTAACTGCTTTAAGCCATTGTGAGATATAAAAGTGTTTGATATGCTTTAACTCAATTATCAAACATTGCAACGATGGATATGAGGAGTCTCAGGCTTGCATAAACCGATCACAAATTGCCATCATCAAACAACACCTTGTAAAACCTCCTTCTCTCCATCTTCTCCGCACTATCCAGCCGTGCCACCACCTCACCATCCAGCTCCTCTTCCTCCTTACTTACATCAACCTCACCTCTCATCCTCTCCAAGTTCATGACCTAGGAGATGCTGCCCATCTCCAAGTTCGTGGGCGTCTACAGTGAGGTGCCCATCTTCAAGTTCATGGAAGACTCAGGTGGCAAAGTTGATGATTTGATGGCCACACATATTATCAAATATCACTCACGAAATCAGCTTCTGTGTCTAATTTAAACATTTTTAATAGTTAAGTGTGTAAATTATACGGTTTTAAAGTTCTAAGCGTAAATTAAATCGGGACAAAATATATTTTTTTCCATCATTCGCTGTCGTTCTCTCTCTTTCTTAGTTTTAAAATTCACGTTGATTGGGCCGAGGACGCGTTGGTATTATTGAAATAATTTTAGATTTCTATGGCGGTGCAATTTGTTTTTGTGCTCCTATACCATTTTTTTCAAGTTTTGTTCTGCTCTAAAGAGTTCGTTTCGAGGTTTAATATACTGTGACGCTAACGTGCTACGTCTCGACTACAAAAGATACACGTACAACTGCAGTTTCCAGCACTTGTTTATTAAGCAACGAGTTCATTACCACACCTCACAAGCTGTACAGTAAAAGTGACGAGAACGCATGAGACTCTCATGTCCCCTGTAGCTAAGCTCTACCCTACGTACACGTCCCCGATCTGCAGTTTCCAACACGAAAGCAAACCAGTTTAATTATTGCCACGCTTCACAGGCGGAGCATCTAACTTTGCGCTGTCTAGTCGTGAGACGTTCATGGCGAGGTTCGTACGTATACGTACGTAATAGTAGCCTAGTAGGAAATGCACCAGCAGCTAGAACTGCAGCATATGCATAGTCTGAACCAGGCTACGTACTAAACTAAACACTGCTAGCTAGTACGAGTTTTGGTGTAGCCTGTCCTTCCCAGGTTCCTCCCTCCGGTCGTTTTTGTTAACCGAGGCGCCGGTCCATGCATGATCGCTAGCTAGCAGCTGCAGTGCAGAGTCCCAGCTGGTACGATGGATCGGACAGGCGTGGCGCTATGGCAGTGCCCAAGCTAGTACATATATGTGCATGTAGGCAGAGAGAGGTACGTACAGTAGCTGGACTGACGTCTGACCGAGGCTTCGGCCCTTCTTTGTAGATTGCAAAAGAGAGACTCTCACATCAACCGTACGGATAATGCGCAAGTACATTGGGGAAAAAGGCAAGAGTAGGCCGGCCAAGTGGCAATGCCGGAAATAGCCCTCGGCCGGGAGCAACGGCGGATCTGTCCCCGCGATGTGCTGGGTGGCCGACGCGTGGCTAAATCACCGACGGGAAACGCGATGCGTGAAAATCGCACCCCCTGCCCGCGACCGAATTTTCTCCGTGTCAGCCCGCAACGTCGGCGTTGCCGCGGCCCACACGCGCGAGCGTCGTTGGATCACGCTCGGCGCCCGCGAGGGTCGCTGGATCGCGCCCGGCGCCCGCGAGGTCGAGCTCGCGCTCGTGGCCCGCGACCGGGCGGCCTCATGCGTTCGGCCCGCTACCAGGACGAGCCAGCCTCGCGCGTCCGGCTCGCGACCAGGACGCCGCCCGCGTCACGCGTTCGACCCGCGAGCAAACGCACGCACCCGCCTCGGGAACCGCGCCGCGCTGTCGGCCGCGTCGGCCGCTCGTGCCCGTGGTTGACCAGACGGGACGGCGATTTCATTTCGTACAGTAATTTTTTCTTTTGCTTTCTCATTTTCTCACGCGTCCAGATTCTCTTCCCTTTTCTCACCACAGGCAGACTCCCTTCTATCCTCTTTATATTACGTTCGCGCATTGGTCTTCTCTATTTTTTCTCTGTGTAGCTTAGTTCTCTGCTCTCACTCCTTACCTCTGCGAACTCTCTGCCTTCTAATCTAAATGATCATGAGAGTATGAACCACGAATTTTGAAGCTAAAAAGAGCTAAATCAGCTATCCGAGTAGTAGAAAAAATTGAGACCAACTCGAGACCTACACATGAAGGTAAATTTCTTTGACATGCAAGATGTTATCATATTTTTTAGTTAGTTCAAAATTAGATAAATGATAATGTTAAGCTAAAATTTTAGTTATAATTAAGCTGACTCTTATTTCATGCATGCATAAAATGCAGTTATCTTGAAAATTTGTAAATTAAGCTTGCTATTTAATGTACACTGATACTCGTCTCCCTGCACTTAGACGTAGTGCGAGATGGAGTTTCGCAATGGATTTTGAAGCTAAACAAAGCAAAATCAGCCATCCGAGTAGTAGAAAAAAAATTGAAGATCAACTCGAGACCTACACACGAAGGTAAATTTCTTTGACATGCAAGATGTTATCATATTTTTTAGTTAGTTCAAAATTAGATAAATCACAATGTTAAGCTAAGATTTTAGTTATAATTAAGCTGACTCTTATTTCATGCATGCATAAAATACAGTTGTTTCGAGAATTTGTAAATTTAGCGTGCTATTTAATGTACACTGAAACTCGTCTCCCTGCACTTAGACATAGTACGAGATGGAGTTTTGTAATAGATTTTGAAGCTAAAAAGAGCAAAATAAGCCATCCGAGTAGTTGAAGAAATTAAAGATCAAATCGACACATACACACGAAGGCAAATTTCCTTTACATGCAATATGTTATCATATTTTTTAGTTATTCCAAAATTAGATAAATTACAATGTTAAGCTAAGACTTTAGTTATAATTAAGCTGACTCTTATTTCATGCATGCATAAACTGCAGTTGTCTCGACAAACTAGCATAATGTACGGACTAATTGTGACAACAAATGAGTACGTGAAGTAAAAAATTGTTAGCCACGGTTGAGGAGGTTACAGTTATTTAAATTAGTTTATGCTGGTAAAATGAGAAGACGTCAGAAACTAATATTAAATATGCACTATTTTGGCTAGAGTTAAATTGAGAAAAAATATTGTTTACATGTTATTCAAATTTTGGTTTGGTATGTACGTAGGTACGATGAATGAACTGTTAGTGTTCTACGGGCCGAATATAATACACGACGAGCCCTGCGGGCTCGACTTGTCCCAATGCGCATACAAGGTTGCACATATAGATGGTTTGGAAGATATTAATATGTTGGACCTGAGGAGGTGCATACGCCGCGAGTTTGATCGGGACATAGCTCGCAAAGAACTAGTTATCGAAGCAGTCACACGTAGCAGTCGGGAGGACGGTTCATCAGTCCCCTTATGGCAGCTACACAAGGTGACCGGCAATGTATCATGGGCTGGGTACATGCGCCTTGTGATCACTCCTGGGGCCTATATATATGGTTGACCCATGGTGTATGTACAGTTTGTTGACAGCATGCGCCCGTTGACTGGCGACGAAGGTTCCAGTGAAGTTGGTGAGTTACAGGTTGTTGCGATGGAAGGAGGTGTTGGGGCAAAGGATGCAGCGTTAGAGGTCAATCTCACACATCGTGGAACAGTTCGTCAGTAATGAAGATGCCGGTCCCTTTTGGTTTGCTCGTGTCGACTGCTTTGAACTGTTACCAACCATGCCGAATGAGTTGGATTCTGCTGAAGACGGTACCGATGAGGATGGGGGTCTACCTGCAAGAGCGGTTGCCGAAGAAATGGATGAATTGACAGTGCAGAGGCTTGTGATATCAGAAGATGTGAACTCACGATGGGGTTTCGAAGAGAACACTCTCATGGTTGGTCAGCATTTTCCAACCAAGCATGCTGCACGCATAGCTATTACAAAGTATGCCATCTCCATAAGTCGTGAGTACCGGGTCAAAAGGTCGAACCCTACATGTTTGAAACTTGTATGCACACGTCCAAACTGTCCTGGAAGGGTGCGTGCAAACCAAGCCAAGGGATTTTACAATGATTTTGAGATAACTGTGTTGGTGCACCACATGTGCGAGCTTTCCGAGCCGTTGACTGCACACCGCAATGTGAGTGCTGCATACGTGGCTGAAAAAGTGCACCACCTAGTATCCAAAAACATCTCTGTTGGGCCGAAGTCATTGATGTCCACCGTGGCTGATGAAGTTAGTTTTCCGTTCAGCTATAGTATGGTCAGACGTGCGAAGCAGAAAGTGATAGAGAGAATGGGTATAATTTTGCCCCAAGAATGCTCCATCAGATAGCGGAAGCTAATCCAGTGTCACACCCTATTCTTCATAATCTTGCTTACCGGCATAACCGTAGATGCGTTAGGCATAATTTAAGTAGCATGCATCTTGTATACCTGACACTGCCACATACGCACCCTTCCCGTCTAAACCCTAACCCGAGTAAACCCTAAACCGCTTACGACAACTCATCCCGGAGTCTACCTAAGCAAGGGAGGGAGAACCTAGGAGACCTGCTATACTCCCCTCCACCCTACCGTATCCCGGAACCCTTCCCCCTATTTAATTCCACTTCCGACTAAACCCCAATCACAACGCCGGTCACTCCCCGACCTTTCCATAAATTCCGAGTGTTCAATAGCATGAGCACGCCCAATTCAGAAATCCCGAGCGGCAGCCATCGAACACCTTTGTAAGGATTAGTTTACGCATGAAATGTTGAGTAAAGGTAGCAAAGTCAGGTCACGTTCAGCTCCAGGAACTTCTCCTTGATATTTCCATTAGGCATGAGCCCTCCCTGCACCCATTCCTTGTCCACTACCTCCTAACTCCATTCTTGATGCAACAAGTCAAGCTGCAGAGTCCACCTCGGTACCCTAGCATGTCCAGCACTGCAACTCCCCTACTCTCTCACGTCCCATCACCTCCAGTGGAGTTCATGCCATGCCAAGCACTATCAGCCAAGATGCTGCACCTCCGTCAGTTCAGACAAGTTTCCCAATGCCACTATAGCTCCCGAACACCTAATCTAGCAGCCCTGGCACCATTGCCACGCCCACGCACAGCCAAGCAGGCCTGGACGCGCCGATGCCACTCGGCATGCGCGTGGCCGCGCTCCGGCACTGCCCTGTGCCAGTTGCCTTTGTCAAAGCCGCGACGCCCGTCGTCCAGAGCCCCGGCCATCGCGCCACGGCGCTAGCTCGATTCACAGCTCGGCTGCCCTGCCTTGCTTCCCCGGAGCTGTCCCATCCGCATGACCGAGCCCTGCCTCAAAGCCATGCCGCTCGCCGCCGCTCGCGTCGTCCAACTCACCGAGAACACCGGCCGGTGCGCCACCTCCCTCTTTGACCCGTCGCCTCACCGACGTCCAGCTCATCGCCTCTGCAGAGCCTCGGGGGAGCTCCCCGCTGCACCTCGGGAGCAACCGCCGCGAAGCCCGACGCCAAAGCCGCGCCGCCCGCTGATACCTCGCCGCACCGAGCGCCAACTCGACGCGCCGCTCGCCGTCTCAGCACCGCCCAAGCCACCAAGTAGTGCCACGACCGTCCCTTCCCTCCTGCCACCTCGGCCTCGCCCCGGATTTGTCCCAACGCCGAGCTGCAGAGCCGCCAGCTCAATCCGCCGCTCCGCCTATAAATAGGCCACCCGAGCGCCTCCCTCAAGCAGGCCATCCCCAAGCATCCCATCTGCAAGCCAGTACTCCTCCACCCTCACCCCAGCAACCGCAGTCGAGCCCTGGTCATCACCGGAGTTTTTCCCCAAACAGAGCTCGCAACCTTCCTCTCTGTTCCGCACCAATCCGAACCGCCCCAGGTAGCCGAGCCAAGCCCCCTGGCCGAGGAGCGCCAAGCCGGTCGCTCTCTTCTCCCTGGAGCCCCCTTCCCCTCCGGTTAGTAGCTCGCCGCCGGGAGCCGTTGCCCAGCTGCCGCTGCCGCCGAGTGCAATAAGGAAGGGAGGTAAGAGCTAATGCCGCCTCAGGCCGAATTGGCCGTTTAATCCCAGCAGCCACACCCCACCATTTTACGCTTTGTAGTATAGGAGGCACGATCAGCTCTGGGCAGAAGGCGTAAAGCCAATTTAAACCGGTTCCCATACATGTTAGGCTCTCTGGTTCATCGATTGAAGCCTATTCAAATTTATTTTGCATATGCAGTTCTGGTTCTGAAATCTTCAGAAGATACCCTAGTTCTTGTATTCACAAAGTTGCAAAGTTAAATTAGTTTCAAGGTTTTAACAGTACGGATTGAGTTAGGACATTAGTTCTAAATTCTTTAAATCCACACATGCCTTATACATGTAGAACTTCAGTATGATCAGATTAAACCTTTGCACTATCCGCACATTGAAGTAACCCTAAAACCATGAATCCATAAGAACAATAGCTTTGAGCATGCAACCCTAAGGACACGAGTTTTTCCTATCCGATTAGAAACCATCGTCATTTCATGTGACCTTTTTGCATGTTCTTGGATTTTTATTTGGAGTTGATTCGCTTGCTTCTTATTCGCCGATCTTTTCGACGTATAGTTAACGGAGTGCCGTACGTGCCGCGAGAGGATCCGACGTCACCTTCACGCCAAGAACAGGAACAGGACCCGGAGCTGCCAGGCAAGCTTTCCCTCCTTGAACATGTCGAACCCCATATTTGCTACGTATAATTATCTTGTTTGCAAAAATCTGCATGCTATTTTATTATCACCGATATTTTATGCTAGTAAAGTTATGCCGAATAGATGCATGTGCCTAGGTTTGAAATTCGTCCGTTGTAACCCTAGGACTAGTTAGTCGGCCGAGATCGACCGGCAAGGTAGTAAGGATATAAGCAGTAGCTGTGCTTAGACCTGCTCTAGTTAAAACAAGTTTTACAAAGTTCGGGAGGGATATGGGATCAAAACCCTCGGCTTGTTTATGCATGCCGAGGAAATCTTTTAAACGAAAGCATTTGTGAAAATTCCACATGAAATGATGGAGGACTTTGGATTCGAGCGGGAATGCTAAGGGTGTTATGAGGAGGTAGAGTAGCCGGTTGCTACTTGCGGAAGGAATGGTCGGGTAGCCGGTCGCTACCCGTGGAATTGGTTGGTTATGGAGTCCCGCTCGAATCAATTAAGGACCAAACCTAAGTGCCGCTGAATCAGTTCCCCCACCGTACGTCCACATGTCCTTTATGGGAAGGACTGGACCTGGTACCCCGTCTAATGCCGGAGCCCGGAGCCGTGGGAAGTTAGGAAGAAGTGCTAGTGGATCGAAAATCCCTAGAGGATCTCCACGGGACTGAGTATGGGGAAAACTCTTCATGGGTCTCACCGTATTGTGGGGGTAAAGCTCAGTAGGGTCTTATAAGGTACGTGGAACATGGTCCGACACAAAGGGGGAAAGTCCCACTTTTTGACATCCGAGATGTAAAAGGTTGGGTAGTCCTCCTAGCGAATCCGGCTCTGGTATGAACGCGGGAGAAGGGTCTCGTTGTAATAGCCCTGCCAATACACCTCCTGAGGTGTATCGTTAGCGCTCGGTAATAAGGGTGAACTACATCTTGTGGGTAAAGCCGTACAACCTCTGCAGAGTGTTAAAAACTATTCGAATAGCCGCGTCCTCGGTCATGGACATGAACTGGTAAGGCCACACACTGGTTAGACTATGTTTTGGTTGTGAAAGCTGGGAATTGGGATTAAGGACGTGGGCATGATGTGTCCACAGGGTGCAATTTACGCTACCCGGATTGGTAGTTAGGAATTGCTGAAGGAAAGGCTAGCTACACTGCCGGGGTAGTGTGAGCGGAAGCCGAAAGGGTATGCGGTGATGAGCGCGGCTATCCCGCAGAGGAGATAAAAGAGGTAGTCGGGACTACCTCGGATGATGAGGCATTACATTGGGACCTTTGTTTTACAAAATTCGCTTTTAATCTATTATTGTTATTTACAATAAAAAGACTTACATTTCCGCACAACATGAAACCTAGGTTAGAGCTCCCCTTTGAAATATCCCTTTGCATGAACTACGCCGTATTATTTCCCCGAGGGAAAAAGCTTGCGAGTACATTCAATGTACTCACCTGGCTTGTTGATTTGGCCAGATGAAGAAGAAGAGTGGCGCTCTGAGGACGATGTCAGCGACCACGAAGGCTAGGGCGTTCTCCCCAGTCAGTTGCCTGTGGATGGGCATATTGATGGGTTAATAACTGCGCTTTGCTATTTTCCGCTGCTACTTTTATTCGGCCAAGCGGCCATGTTGTTGAATAAAGACCATAATGGCATATTTATGTAAAATACTCGGTATTGTATGTGAATGCTATCAAGTTCTTGTGGGTACCGACTACTGATCCAGGGATCGGTACAGTAAACACGGGAGACGTATCCGGCCCTAAAACCGGGTACGCCACATCCAGGCACTTACTTAAACAAGCATGAAAGGGCACATCCCGATGGAGTACCTGGCCATTTCATACTTGACCGTATATTCTGGGCCTTCAGTCAAAGTATACAGGCATTCAAGTATTGCCGTCCGGTGCTCTCAATGGATGGTACATATGTATTTAATCTTCGCATTTACTTTCATAGCTCCGGGAGGACACGTTACTACAGCGAGACTCCTCAACGTGAGACGGTGGACACCTTCAGGTTTTCTGTTAACTTATCACATATCCTCATTGCACCCAATACGATGGAATTAACTTTTATCTGAGAAATGATTAAAAAATTTACATAGCATGTGATCGATTCACCACATGAGCCGCCGTAGGGTTCTCCGGGAGGAACATTTAGTCAGTTATGTCAAATTAAATTTATTGTTCTCAAAACAATAAACTTGTTTCTTAATTGGCATACCCTTTATTCTGATCATTTTACAGACATTACATGAAATTGATTCGCCTCCCCACGATGCTGCTTTTATTTACCAAAATCCATTTATGCGATCTTCACTTTAATATCAGTCCCTAGTTCGAGGAGGAGGTTTTGAACCTGGTTCATCCCACCAACAGGGTCATGAGTGGGTCGAAGATTTGTTTCGACATCAGGAGATCGTTAACAGCCAAATTCCTAGTCAGCCATACCCTACTCAGGACACTCAGGAGGATCAGGAAACTTATGAAACTCCCCAGTACAGTCTCCGAACAAATCCAAGACCAAGAGAACATTTCACTTTCCCCTCAGATCACATGCCACCGGGCAGAAGAGGGGAAGAGGCCGGTGATCGCAACTTTTATAGTTCTTTCAATTACTTTTACTATTGTACTTTGCCGTATGCACTACTCTATTAAAGACTGAAGTTTATTTAATGCAGTTCAAAGTGCGAGAAATTGTGTAATGAGCTGCATAGAGAGAGTTCGCAGGAGAAAGGCTGGAGCTGGACGTCTTATCAATAGAACGAATCTCGATCCGTAGAAAAATCCAGTCTAATTCGGCATGGGCTGTTGGAGCGAGTAGGCGCATAACAGAGCAGAAATAATAGAGCAAAAAGCAAAAATTTAAAATATGTAATCGGGCCGTTGCACGCGTGGGCCGCGAGACATCGCCTCGTGGGCTGGAAGCGCGAGTTCGGGTGCTGGGGCCAGGTCGTCGCCCGCGTGGGCCACGAGCTCATCGCCTCGCGGGCTGGAAGCGCGAGCTCGGCGCGTCGCGGCCCAACCCCGAGGCCGCCTCGTCGTTGGTGCGGGACGCGACCCGCAGGCCGGCCGCGAGCCATCGGCGTGAGACAGCTGCTCATCAGGGGTGGGGGGCGAGCCCATATGTCCGTCGTGGGGCCCATCGGTGGCGCACCTTTGTCGCGGGAGGATGGGAGCGCAGCAGGCGATTGCAGGTAGGGCCGCGATTTTGCGCGTCACGCTTGCCACGAGTGACTTAGCCACGCGTCGGGCGCCCACAGCCTCGCGGGGGACAAAACCGCCGTTGCTCCCGACCGGGGCTATTCCCGGCATTGGCACTCGGCCAGGGGCTAATCTTGCCTTTTTCCCAGTACATTGCAACTATCACAAATTTGCAAGAGAACTCCCAGTTAAAACCAGATAATGCGTGGTCGCAAATTCAAAATTCGGGCTGCGAGAACACATAACTGTTGTGAGAGGGATCCCCGCACTCCCCGAACAGATAAAATCGCAGGTAAGGCATGCGTACATGTTATGGACTTACATCTATTTCCTTTACCCCCCACCGGCAGGGCAAAGTGCTAGTGTATCCAGAGCGTAGGTGCTGGTGTACCCGGAGTGCAAGTTCTAGTGCGTCCGGAGTTTAGATGCCAGCGTGACGGTCCGGGGTGCGAGCGTTGGTGCGATGGTCCGGAGTGCGGATCCCTGCGTGATGATCCGAGTGAAGGGTGACGCTCGACGATCCGGAGTGCAAACATCGGCCGAGTAGGGGCCCATAGAGTGACGTTCCGTACGGCATGTCGTACCGGACGTCACGTAGGTGTTAAGAGATATGCCTTCGGAAGCGATGTACAAATGACCTCCGAGCCCTCGTCCGTACGAAGAGTCGAGGGTAGCACCGCAAACTGCCTAGGGGCAGTATTGTAATCTCGTGTTGCGCTTCCTCCAGCCTATAAATAGGAGAGCGTCCCCTCCATTTGGGGATACAGAATATAAGTCACATCAACTTCTTCAAATTTCTCTAAGTGTTTGTTGTTGCTTCGTGCTCCGTTCCGCTGTCCTTTCCGCATATCCGGGTGACCCAGCACTCAACTGGGGGTGCCACAAGTTCACTGTCTGACCGCGTAGTCGACGATAATAACGTAGATCAATGCCTTCTCCAGCTATAATAGGAGTGTAATTTGGCAGGAACAATACCTGCTTTCTAATACCAGATAATTAAATCGTCACCTATCAGTAACATGAAACACCATGTTGTAGGTATTTTCGATATGATCGTAGGATAGGGAAAACGTACACAGAAAAAACACAAAAATGTGAAAGGAATGCGGATGGACAATAGAGGATCGAAAAACACAGTAAAAATTCATAACAACCCGTTGGAAACGCAGGAAAAAGAAAGGCGTAGAATTATGTAGAAGAATCAAACTTGCTTAGACAAGTCAATGTATGCTTAAGAAACTAGCTTAGTAAAATCCACCGGTTGATGTCTTGTTTTGTGAAAAGAAGGCCGACTGGTGGACCGCTAGTACATCATTGAAAATGAGACGTTCTTTCAACGCTACATGTTCGTCCTGATCTCATCTGTCTTCACCACCTCATATACTCTTTCTCTCTCTCCATTCTTTAGTTTCTCACCAACTATGGAAGAAAAGGAACAACACGAAGCGGCTGAGAGGGCTTCGTGAGGCGGCAGGGAAGGCGAGAGCTTCATGTGTAGCGGTGCAGGCAACGTCTGGAGAAATGGCGGCAGCGGGGAGGTCCTACGGCCTCAGCGACGTCGACGGCGGGGCTTCCTCGAGCACTGATGACGGCGGGCAGGGCCTGTAGCTTGGAGCGGCAACGACGACACGGAGGGAGCCGACTGTGCTCGCGGCGGCCGAGGCCATCGACGACGAGTCCCTCTCTCTGCCCCTCTTTCTCTCGCGCGGGGGCGAACGAACTCGCATGCCTCGTTCCTAATCTTGTGGATTTGGCTTCGTTAATTACAGGCACAACGCCCCTGTGCCTCGGACTTACACCACCGAGCAGAACAATGATGTAGGAGTGGATTTTTAGAATCCTGCGGAATTTTTCCAAAAGTAAACCTATCCTGTAAATTTCCTATTGTCGTTCCTCCATTCCAAACGCTAGGATAAAAAAAATTCCTACATGTACAGTGTTCCTGTACTTTTCCTACGTTTTTCCTGTGAATCAAACGGACCCTAAACGGTCATCAGTACACATTGCGCCAGTTTTTACCTAGCTCTCCTCTCCTGACCTGTCATCCACACTCCTCTCGAAATCTTGGTAGAGTTGGTGTTTCTCTCCAATATTACATATAAGGCTATCCACAGTTTGGCGTTTTGCTGGTGCATAAACATGATGTGGCAAAGTATACGCCGGTGCATTATACTCTGGAGCCGGTGCAAGAAAAAGATTATTTCGACCAGTGCTTGTATATGCACCCGGTGCGTAAGATTAGACAAAGAAAAATGAAGGAAGAGACAGAGAGAGTGGGTGCGCGAGATGCGGCAGCCGCCGAGCCGTATCCCCACGCCACCGTCTCCATGGAGGAGCTCACCAAGCCGGGATCCCTGCGACCTGGCCGTGATGACTCACCGTCGTGCCCAGGCCGTGGTGACATGGAAGGTCACCGTGCGCCGGCCCGCCACCACGTCCGCGCCATGGAGCTCTAGCTCATCATCTTCTTCACCATGCAGGCCACGCGTCTTGCCGAATGGAAGCGACCGCACGGTGCTGGATGGAGGCCACCGCACCGTGCTGGTTAGGGTTTGGTGGCGAAATCTATCTACACCACGGCGGCGCAATCCAGTGATAAAGAGGCGGCGCTGCTGCGCCATGGTAAGGAAGAGAACGGTGAGTGGGTGAGAGAATGGGGCGTTAACCGGAGAAGATGAGTTCAGGATCTTTTAGGCGAGGTGGGTCCCAGATAAAGTGTAGAAGTCCGGTGCATGCCACTGGAGAGAAAATTGCAATTTAGGCATCGGTGTAAACTTGATATGACGTGAGTATATATAAACCTCTGTACTGCTGATAGCCTAGAGCATGTAGTATAATTGAGTGAATGCCACCTAGTGTATTTGTTGACGTGGTCGAGAAAGATTGAGAAGAAAGAAGCTTGTTTTTATTTTTAATAGTGATCAGAGAGAGATATTGCGCTAGAAATAAGCAATACAAAAGACACAATATTAAATACAAAAGACAACGGCACTCACAACCATTATGTTGACAAGCGAAATCCATAATGCGCGGTCGACCGCTGGGAGCGGTCAATTCCGACCGCACAGTACCGCTACAGTACTGCTACAGTACTACTACAGTACCTCTACAGTAAAACTGTCAGAAGTTGAAACCTGGAATTTTGTAAGTTGAAAGTTAGTTATATTGTAGTAGAAACCTGACTGTGTTAAAGTAGAAACCTGACAATTTCCGACAGCTTTACTGTAGCTGTCGGAAATTGACCGTGGGCACGGTCGACCGCGCATTACAGGTGCCCGTTGACAAGTTTCCTGCTATTTTTTGGCGATATGGATAAACTTGGGACACTGGGCAACGGCCTGGGTGATTGACCTCCAGTTCTTGGCAACATCAACACAAAGGACCACCACCACGGCACCATCAGTAAACGGGGAAAAATGCAAGATTAGCCCCCGAGCGAGCGGCAATGGCAGAAATAGCCTCCGTTCGGGAGCAACGGTAAAAATGTCCCCGCGACACAACGCGCAAGCGACGCGTGGCGAAATCACGCGTCAGATCCGCGAGCATCTAAATTCACGCTCCAGACCCGCGAAGAGGGGGAGGTCGCGGTCCCCACGCCGTCTCGCGGCCTCGGCCCGCGGGCCGCTCCAGGTCGCGGCCTGAGCCCGCGATCGCGCGTCGCCTCGCGCCGGGGGCCCGCGGACGCCTCCTCGCGGTCTCGGCCCGCGATGCCGCCTCGCGTTGCGCCCGCGGCCCGCGCCGACCGCGGCTCACGCCTGGGGCCCGCGACCAGCCCAGGTCGCGCCCGGGGCCCGCGACCAGGTCGATTTTCGCGCAGCGCACGGATTCCCGACCGGCCGGGACGCATGTCACGTTTTTTCCTTTTTTCTTTTCTCATCCGACTCGATCCCGCGCAGCAGATTCCCGCCTCGATACTTGCACCGCAGTACTTTTTTGCATGCAACACTATCAGTGTGGGCAAGTGCAACAACGGCAGAGCAAAGCGGAGGGAGCAAACAAGCAAGCAGATACCTATCTAGCACATGCATGCATCTGGAATTCGCGAGCAAACTAGATCAATCCGAATAAGCATCACGCATCGGCACATGGCCGTGCAGCCTACCGCTCCTACGCTCCTCCACACACGCCATGGAGTTGGAAGGTTATTAGACAAAATCGGTAAGAAAATAGAGAAGAGAAAGAGAGAGTGCGACATAGATCGGTAAGGAAATAGATTATTAGACGAAGGTTATAAGCATTTGGAGAAGAAATCTGCCAAAAATCTTTCTATAGAGGTCCACAATTTTCTCGCACTCTGAACTGCATTAAATAAAACTCAGTCTTTCATAGAGTAGTGCATACGGCAAAGTACAATAGTAAAACTAATTGAAGGAACTAAAAAATTTGCGATCACCGGCCTCTTCCCCTCTTATGCCTCGGTGGCATATGACCCGAGGGGAAAGTGAAATGTTCGCTTGGTCTTGGGTTTGCTCGGAGACTGTACTGGGGAGTTTCATAAGTTTCCTGATCCTCCTGAGTGTCCTGAGTAGGGTATGGTTGACTAGGAATTTGGCTGTTAATGATCTCCTGATGTCGAAACAAATCTTCGACCAACTCATGACTCTGTTGGTGGGACGAACCAGGCTCGGAACCTCCTCCTCCAACTAGGGACTGGTATTGAAGTGAAGTTCGCATAAATGGATTTTGGTAAATAAAAGCACCATCGTGGGGAGGCGAATCAACTTCATCTAATGTCTGAAAAAAGATCGGAATAAAGTTTATGTCAATTAAGAAACAAGTTTATTGTTTTGAGAACAATAAATTTAGTTTGACATACCTGACTAAATGTTCCTTCCGGAGAACCCTGCGACGACTCATGTGGTGAATCGATCACGTACTATGTAAAAAATGTATCATTTCTCAGATAAAATTTAAGTCCGTCGTATTTGGTGCAATGAGGATATGTGATAAGTTAACAAAAAACCTGAAAGTGTCCACCGTGTCGCGTTGAGGAGTCTCGCTGTAGCAACGTGTCATCCCGGAGCTATGAAAGTAAGTGCGAAGATTAAGTACACATGATACGCACAATCTGTGCACACATAATTTAAAAAATACCATACTTCGGTAGCTGCACCGGAATGAGAGGTCTGGCATTCGTCCTGCGTCGAGTCGTACTGCATAAATCAAGTGACCATTGCAAAAGACTAAGCACACTTTCTAAATATTGCAATACGTTCTTGTGAAAAGTAAAGCACACCTGATGTCCTATACCAGCTCGTCTTGACGACATCCGCATGAGTGTTGTGTCCCCACGTACGTCGGACTACAAATAGCATCGTGACAATTACTCTCAGTGTACATTTATACACCATGTATGTGTGACTAATTAGGCGCACCTGATGTCCTCGACTAGCTCGCCTAGAAGAGATCCTTTGTAGGGACGTGTCTGCCCGTACATCGGATTACGAAAATATAACAATATGGTTAACTAAAAATTGTACACACCCTATATTTAGCAGTTTGGCTCGAAGCAGTGAAATTAGTTACCTCTCGACGTCCTGAAACAGTTCGTGAAGTCCGTGGCCCACTAGGTCACGCCTCACTGGGTCGTGCGGACCTCTGCTCCGGCAAGTTTGAATGTGAGCGTAATACGTCGTCTGTGCGACCACAACTCAAGTGTTTCAAAATCTCTTTGGCATCTTCATACATGCCCTTCACCTTCTGTAGTATCCTCGACGAGTCCTGCTGACGGCCCGCGCGGATGACGGACGCGGCAGTATCATGGATCCGCAAAGCCCGATCAAACTACAATCACAAATAATGTTTCAAACCGCGAGATCGATAAGTTTAACGAATAAGGCAGAAAAATCGCTACTGATACCGTCTCGTCACGGCGTGAAGCTCTATGCCGATCCATCCCCATTTGTAGTTGATCAGTATGCGTGAGGTTTGTGGGTCTCTCAGGTGGAGCACAGGTTAGTCTAGCCCACGTCCTAGGTAGGTACCAGTGTAGATACTCATCGTACGTGCGTTCGTCGTATTGCCTGCAAGTAACGTCGTTACGTAACGGACATCGATATCATGACATGTGAGAATGGACAGCGATATCGAAATAAATACCTCGCCTCATGAACGATCTGTTGTGCGGCCATGCCATCCCACATTTCCTTCCATGTGCTTTGCGTCCCTCTCCAGTCTTGCTCATTTCTTCCTTTCTTCCCCTGCCTATATTTTGTAACACCGTACGGTCGAACTTAGTAAGAACAACACTACCAATGCAAACTGAAAATGGTTACAAATTTTAGAGCGTACTCGTGAACTTTTTTGTCCAGCCATCTGCTAGTCGCGGGGGCCACCATCTGGAAGCGATCGAACTGTCTCATCACACGTTGAGGTGCGTACGGCTCCACCATGTTTGAGAATACTAAGTGGCACGTCGTCATCCATGTCTCTGAAACACAGGATGGACAACCCCGCAGGTGCCACACTCAAGACATGCTCATTTGTCCAGGGGAACCATATGACACCTTGCTGATCCAACATCTCGAACTCTTGGTGGTAGAACGGGTAGCACCGTGCGAACATGTCTCACGCCCAGGCTAACGTAGCATCTGTCCACCTAGTGCTCATAGTTGAACCATCTATGGTGGTCTGTCCAGGTGGGTACGGGTGGACCGACTCAATTATGCAGGGCCGTCCGACCGGGAAATGCTCCCAACACCACAGTATTCTTGATTGTGTTTATAGCATTTAGAAGCCCAGCATTACGATCAGAAATAAGGCACACATTAGGCCTATCCCCTACAACACCCAACTTCACATTTATGAGGAACCACAACCAGCTATCTGACTTCTCGCTCTCAACTATTGCGTAGGCAATAGGAAGGACTTGATCATTAGCATCAGCTGCCACGGCTATCTGTAGTGTCCCCTTGTATTTCCCAGTAAGAAATGTGCCATCCATCGAAAGCACCGGACGGCAATACTTGAATGCCTATATAGTTTGACTAAAGGCCCAGAATATACGATCAAGTATGAAATGGCCAGGTACTCAATCGGGATGTGCCCTTTCATGCTTATTTAAGTAGGTGCCTAGATTAGCTTCCGCTATCTGATGGAGCATTCTTGGGGCGAAATTATACCCCTTCTCATAAGTCTCGAACATCCTCTCTATCACTTTCTGCTTCGCACGTCTGACCATACTATAGCTGACCCAAAAACCAACTTCATTAGCCACGGTGGACATCAATGATTTTGGCCCAACAGATATGTTTTTGGATACTAGATGGTGCACTTTTTCAGCCACGTATGCAGCACTCACATTGCGGTGTGCAGTCAACGGCTCGGAAAGCTCGCACGTGTGGTGCACCAACACAGTTATCTCAAAATCCTTGTAAAATCCCTTGGCTTGGTTTGCACGCACCCTTCCAGGACAGTTTGGACGTGTGCATACAAGTTTCAAACATGTAGGGTTCAACCTTTTCACCCAGTACTCACGACTTATGGAGATGGCATACTTTGTAATAGCTGTGTGTGCAGCATGCTTGGTTGGAAAATGCTGACCAACCATGAGAGTGTTCTCTTCGAAACCCCATCGTGAGTTCACATCTTCTAATATCACAAGCCTCTGCACTGTCAATTCATCCATTTCTTCGGCAACCGCTCTTGCAGGTAGACCCCCATCCTCGTCGGTACCGTCCGACTCCTCGTCGGTACCGTCTTCAGCAGAATCCAACTCATTCGGCATGGTTGGTAACAGTTCGAAGGAGTCGACACGAGCAGACCAAAAGGGACCGGCATCTTCATTACTGACGAACTGTTCTTCACGATGTGTGAGATTAACCTCTAACGCTGCATCCTCTGCCCCAACACCTCCTTCCATCACAACAATCTGTAACTCACCAACTCCGCTGGAACCTTCCTCGTGAGTCAACGGGCGTATGCTGTTAACAAACTGTACGTACACCATGGGTCGACCATATATGTAGGCCCCTGGAGTACTCACAAGGCGCATGTACCCAGCCCATGATACATTGCCAGTCACCTTGTGTAGCTGCCATAAGGGGACTAATGACCCGTCATCCCGACTGCTACATGTGACTGCTTCAATGACTAGTTTTTTGCGAGCTATGTCCCGATCAAACTCGCGGCGTATGCACCTCCTCAGGTCCAACAAAGTAATCTCCTCCAAACCATCTACATGTGCAACCTTGTGCTTGCATTGGGACAGGTCGAGCCCAGAGGGCCCGTCGCGTATTATATTCGGCCCGTAAAACACTAACAGTTCATTCATTGTACCTACGTACATACCAAACCAAAATTTTAATAACATGTAAATATTGTTTTTTCTCAATTTAACTCTTGCCAAAGTATTGTATATTTAATATTAGTTTCTCACATCTTCTCATTTTACTATCATAAACTAATTTAAATAACAGTAAACTCCTCAGCCGTGGCTGACAATATTTTATTTCACGTACTCATTTTTTTCCACAATTAGTCTGTACAATACTTACATTATGCTAGTTTCTGTCAAATAAGTTTAAATTCAACGTTTAATTCATAGGTATGTACCCAAACCATAACGTAGAATAACAATGTCGTCTGTCGCACTAGAATGGCTAAACGTGATGTCACTTAACTAACATTAACCTAATCAATCAACTAGTCACACAATTTCATGCAACGTGGATTTACCTTTTCTGGAAGAATGTCACAAGATGTACATGTTGTTTAACTTCTGCACGAGCTAATTTTACTCCCTAAAGCTTGAAATTCCACTGCAAGTCTCCATCTCGTTCCCATCTACGTCGAACCATGCTTCAGTGCTACATTAAATAAAATAAGAAGCTAAATTTACAAATTCTTGAGACAACTGCCGTGTCTGCATGCATGGAATAACAATAAACTTAACTATAACTTAAGTCTTAACATTGACATTTATCTAATTATAGCCTAACTAAAAATATAATAACGTCTTGCATGTAACAGAAATTTACCTTTGAGTCTAGGTCTGAACTTGATCTTCAATTTCTTGAACTACTCGGATGGCTAGTTTTGTTCTTTTTAGCTTCAAAATCCGTTGCAAAACTCCATCTCGTACTACGTCTAAGTGCAGGAAGACGAGTTTCAGTATACATTAAATACGAAGATAAATTTACAAATTCTCCAGAGAATTTTATTTTATGCATGCATGAAATAACAGTCAACTCAATTCTAGCTAAAGTCTTAACATTATCATTTATCTAATTTTAGCCTAACTAAAAAATATGATAACATCTTACATGTAGAAGAAATTTACCTTCGTGGCTAGGTCTCGACTTGATCTTCAGTTTTTTCTACTACTCGAAGAGCTGATTTTGATATTTTTTTTGCTTCAAAATTAGTGGTTTATACTCTGTAGGCAGTGAGAGCAAAGCTAGACAGAGAAGAAATGAAGAGGACCATAGCACCAGCACCAGCGTAATATAAAGAGAGAAGAGAATCTCTGTCGGTCAGATGAGAAAGGAAAAAAGAAAAAAGGTGAGAAGAGAATGGACAGTGCGTTCCGTCCAGTCTGGCATGCAGCGATGTAAGTCCCGAGGAGGAAATCTGCTGCGCGCGGGAGTGAGTCGGATGAGAAAACAAAAAAGAAATAAAATGACAAGCGTCCCGTCCGGTCTCTGCAGCGGTGCGAGTTCCGAGCGGGAATCCTCTGCTGCGCGGGAGTGAGCTGAGCAGGGAAATGGCTTGGTCGCGGGCCCCGGGCGTGACCTGGGCTGGTCGCGGGCCCCAGGCGCGAGCCCCGGTCGGCGCGGTCCGCGGGCGCGATGCGGGGCGGCATCGCGGGCCAAGGCCACGAGGAGGCTTCCGCGGGCCCCCAGCACGAGGCGACGCACGGTCGCGGGTTCAGGCCGCGATCTGGAGCGGCCCGCGGGCCGAGACCGTGAGACGGCGTGGGGACCGCGACTCCCCCTCTTCGTGGATCTGGAGCGCGAATTTAGATGCTCGCGGGTCTGACGCGATTTCGCCACGCGTCGCTTGCCCGTTGTGTCGCGGGAATATTTTTACCGTTGCTCCTGAGTGGGGGCTATTTTTGCTATTGCCACTCGTCTCGGGGCTAATCTTGCTTTTTATCCCAGTAAACGAAGGCAATAACTCGTCGTCAGTATCCATTCAATCACCCGCGCGCATCGATCAGACCATGTAAGCACGCAGGCACGCACACAGATGCACTCATTGGCATCGCATAAAGATGCGTGACACGGCCACAGCGAAGGCAGGCGGCGTGCAGTGCATGCATCGAGTGCATGGCCATGGCAGCACGGCCGCGCAGCCTGCCGCTCTCTGCAGCACGCGGCAACTGCAGGCTGGAGCAGCACAGCGCCGCGGCAGCTCAGGCGCCGGACGGACCTCCACCGTGAGCGAGGAGGAGGCGCCCGCGCGGCGCCGAGCAACGGGTCAGAGCAAGTGAAGGCGAAGCAAACGGCCCTCTGGGCTCCATGCCATGGCCCCCAGCTGCTGCTATCCCCTCAAACCTGTCGTCACTGCCGCACTTAATGGCGTCTGATCACGCCATCGCGTCACGCAGAAAAGGGGCTGGAGCACGCAATGCCCGCGATGCAAATGCCGTGCCTGCCAGGCCAGTAGGGTCTGGGAGAGCGCTCAGGCTCTGGCTCGCGGTCGCGCACGCAGCGTCTGCAGGGTGCAGACTGCTGCAGTGCAGATAGCCGGTTTGCACCACACATTTCCCGTAACTTGGTCTAGGCGTGCAGACAGCTGGGTGTACCAGTGCTGCCCGTGCAGCTAGCTCTAACCGGTTACTGTACAAATGTTTTCTTTTCTGTGAGAGGGACGGGTTGATTTAAACAGTGAATCAGATGACCAAGTTGACTGACCGCATTGAATAAATTCGGATTCAAGGTTTATGGGTATGAATCAGTATCACCTAGTAAAGATAAACAAAAAGCTATTATATTTGTTCACATTGACGAAAATGTCTGTATCGTTGATCGTGGCTCCAGATTAAAGTGATATAGACAAATCAAAATGATGGAAATCAATAATACATATAACTCTTATCTACTATATACTAAAGTAGAATACAATAAACATATATAAAAAAATAAAAAAATTTATAAGAAAGTAAAACATTCAATCGTTAATCTGATAGACCCTTTTATCATTAGTAGACCACAACCGATAGATTTACATAATTCGTACCTAAACAGATCATAGACGATAGATCTTTGTAAGTGCACCTAAACAGATCAGAAACTGATAGATCACCATAACTCTACCTAAACAAATCACAACCAATACATCTTCATAACTGTACCTAAACAGATCATAACCGATAAATGATCATATTGTACCTAAATAGATCACATCCGATAAATCGTTATAACTATATATATATATATATATATCTAAATAGATGGCTTACAACAACTCACGATCTAAACTTTTATTTCCCATACTGATCTAATATCACATGTACATACAGAAAAATAAAGATAATTAAAAAAAATTCCCGCATAATTGCACAGGACACTGTGATAGTTAAGTAGATAACAGCTACAACTTTATTTCTCTAAATAAAATTTTGAAATTAATTTTAAATATAAATTGGCAACTGGATTATATATTTCACGAATAAAGAATAAAACTATATTAATTCAGAATTAATCTTAAGTGAAAATTATCATTTGAATTCATATATGAAATCTACTATATACTAAAAGTAGAATACAATAGAAAAAATATAAGAAGGCTAGAAATTCCCATAAAAAAGCAAAACATCCGACCGTTAATTTGGTGGACCCTTTTATTATTAGCAGACCACAACCGATAGATCTTCATAACTGTACCTAAACAGATCACAGCTAATAGATCTTCATAACTGCACCTAAACAGATCACAGCCAATAGATCTTCATAACTGTGCCTAAATAGATCACAGTCGGTAGATCTTCATAACCGCACCTAAACAGATCACAGCCAATAGATCTTCATAACCGCACCTAAATAGTCATAGCCGATAGATCTTCATAACTGCACCTAAACAGATCACGACCAATAGATCTTCATAACTGTACGGAAGCATATCACAACCGATAGATCTTCATAACTGTACCTAAACAAATCACATCCGATAGGTCATCATAATTGTACCTAAATAGACGGTTCGATATAATGACTAACAGGCCGCCTTGCGATTTGAACTTTTATTTCCCGTACTGATCTAAACTATCACGCGTATTGGTAAAAAAAATGTAATTAATAACGTTTCCCGTGCAATTAGTATTGATCTAATATCACGCGTACAGGTAAAACAATAAATATAGTTAAACAGATCAAATCCGATAAATCATCATAACTGTACGTAAATAGATGGCTCAGTGCAATGACAAGCAGGCCGACTCACGATTTGAACTTATATTTCCCTACTGATCTAATATCACGCGTATAGATAAAAAGAATAAAGATAATTAGAAACATTCCCCGCGCAATTGGGCGGGACACCATGCTAGTTTAACCTAAAACTAAAACACAAAATAAAAGTTAAAACAAAAATGTAAATTAAATGCTAGGTTTATATTAGGTAGTTAAAGAATAAAACAATATTTCCCTAGATAACTAAATTTATAAATTAATTTTAAATGAAAATTAGCAATTGGATTTATGTACAAAATTTAACATATAGCTGAAATGCAAAATAAAACTAAAATAAAATTAGCAATTTGATTTCCATTTTGATATCGCACAATATGTAGCAATGGAGAGCCAATGTCAACTTAATAACCATGAGATGTGCTAGTTGCTTCTACCAATAGACAAAGAAGAAATATGTATTAGATGTATCAGTATGTATGTGTTTGACAGTATAAGAAAAGAGGTCAACATTAGTAGAACAAAGACGAGTAGAATGCGCTAGACATGAAAATCGCATCAAATATGTTATAAGTCAATCCAATTGTGGTAAGATGAGCATGTGTGGAAGCCTCTAGAGGTATGGTATTGCACTAATCAAATAATTCAACTACAAGTGATGAGGCAAGTGGAGGAGGATAATAAAAGATTTAGGTAAGAGCCACCAATATTTACATTCAATTTTAGGTGAAAAATTCTTCAAAAGTCATTGAAGAAAAGATACGCACTTAGGGGTGAGGATGAGTGAAAGAGGGAAGGCTAGAGAAACGGAAGTCTATGGTTTTGCATGGCATGTTGTTAATCTTGATGTGTTAGTTAATTGTCAAACAACAATACCCTTGCCATGCTGTCTAATTCTCTATCAACACTAAAGAACAGAAGAGAACGTAAAAGAGAAAAAAAACATATGATTAAATAAATTGTACTAGTAAAATATTAATTTTAACTGAACTAAAGGCGAACAATATTTAGTAAAAAAGATTTCTACTAAACACTAATCATGTTTTCTCAAGACATAATTTTGGCTATAATTGTTCTATATTTTGAATGATATATCAAATTTAATGTAGCGACAACTAAAATTAAATGATTTTTAGCGACGGATGGCAAAGAACAACAGAAAAATAGAACCAAATACAACAACATGTTGTAAGCCACGCAAATGCTCAGTGATCCGGTTAGTTATATTATATACTAAAGTACATAACATGTTAATTAGGAAAAAAGATATACATGCTACAAATTCTAAGAAAAAACCCAAAATATCCCATCATTAATCTAGTTAACGCCTTTTTTAATTGACGTGC
The DNA here is from genome assembly GCA_019208055.1 of Stipa capillata. NCBI lineage: Eukaryota > Viridiplantae > Streptophyta > Magnoliopsida > Poales > Poaceae > Stipa > Stipa capillata. Next base: position 143,777 of record JAGXJF010004000.1, read on the forward strand.
CACAACTGATATGATTGATCAGACCTTCTTTTATTAGTGTGCCATAATTGAAAGATCTTCTGAAGTGTACTTAAATTAATCACGACCGATAGATCATCATAACTGTATCTAGACAAATCACAACTATTAGATCTTCATAACTATATCTCAATAGATCGTAGCCGATAAATTATCATAATTGTACTTAAACACATCATAGTCTATAGATCTTCATAATTTTACCTAAACATATAACAGTCGATAAATCTTCATAAATCACGATTGCATCTAAAATATCATAGCTAATGGATCTTTATAATTAGACCTAAGCAGTTCATAATCGATAAATTATTATGGTTGTGCTTAAACATCATCTGGTTATGAACTAGTGGACCTTTATATTAATGTATGACAACCGATAGATATTCCTAACTGTACATAAACATTATTCGGTATTGATTTGTTATATCTTAATTATTAGTTACTCATAACCAATAAATATTTGTAATTTTACACCTTATAAAAAGGTTTCCTAGACTTTGCGACGTTACAGTTTTAGAGCCTCCATGTGGCTGGGTATGTGGCTAGACTCGATTGTCGAGTTGGCTAAAGCTGATCGCATTTACCTTTATTTCGAGTGATAAATCTACATTTCTCCGCCCAAAAAAATGCTGTGATCTAGGAATTACTCCCTCCATCCACAAATATAAGGCGTGCACGAAATTTTATGTTCAATTTTGACCAATAATTAAACTAATAAGATGAATTATATGATACAAAAGTGATACCATTTAAAGATACAAAATGGTACCATTGGATTCAGATTCAAATGTATTTTCAAATAGTATCACTTTTATATTATATAATTTAATATTATTAGTTTAATTATTAATTAATGTTGAATCTTAAATTCTGTATACGTCTTACATTTGTGGACGAAGAAAGTATTGCTTAGCACCACCATAGATCACAGAGTGATGCATAGCATCAAATGTGTCACTAGTGTGTGGCCTTGGATCATACGTGCCATTTTCGCACTGGATGCTGTCTCCAAATTATGCTAGTACCTCTTTGCAACGGCGTTGTACTAACGAATTGTCAGAGAAATTGACCTGCGGTTGTAAATTCAAAGCAGCTGAAACAAGCTAAGTATGTGTTTGGAATCTAAGCTCGGGGATTACCTTGGACCTAGCTCTTTCAGGTTGCTTATTCCGGTGCCCAATGGTTAGGACCCACTAAATTAAGAACTAATTTTCTCTTGCTACAATTTCCAGCGTACTTTTTTCTGAAAGAAAACATCCCTTGAGTGCTTCTAACCATGCATCATCAGCTGTCATCACAGATTAAAATCCGTCATTTTGTCATAGATCTCTTACCTTCAACGTCTCCCGGGATTTTTCTATATGTAGAAGTTGCAGCAAGTTTGGCTCCGTGTGAGTATACTACTATCTGAACTGTCCCCTCTCGCTTTTGTCTTTGCTCACGTATTTTAGTCAAAGCAGAACTGAGGTTACAACAGTATCCTCCACCTAGGACCAAACAACAATGGCTACTACTTAGCCTACTGTCTCCTGCTACCACCATCAATTCATGACGGTCACAGCCTATACCGGTCACTGTTCCCATCTACGCCATTGCTCCGGGCGTTGCCACACACTATAAAAATGTAAAATATGTGGTTGATTTGTGTCAAAATTTAACGAGATAGTCTAAGGGCGTCTCCAATGTGTCAAAATCGGAGGTCTTAAGGAATATATAAGGTTTAAGACCAGGTCATATACATTGTGAGTAGAGGTCTTAAGGATAAATTCCTAAGACCGGGTCTTTGAGCTAAGACCAACCCATAGCGAATAAAAAATCATTCTCTCTCTCTCCTCAGTTCACATGTATGATTGTATCAAGCTTGGGAAGTACAATTCATTGAGTTATAAACTTAAAAGTATTTGCCATGTGGGCTCCACAGTAAGACCCATTGAGGTATTAAGCATTGGAGGAATTCTATTTTACTATAGCACATTAAGTGGGACCTAGCTTATGACCGACTTAAGAATTATACATTGGTGATGCCCTAAATACATAGCCAACTTTTAGCAAGTTTTAATTTTACTAAAAACAAACATCGTAGGTTTACAAAAACAAACATTGGCTAGTTAAAATTTAACAGCGAACCAAACATCCTCAAAAGCCGATTGACTGATTGGTGCCTGGTCTTTGATGGACTGAAAGATGTATGGATGGATAGACGGATGGAGCGATGAATCCTTCTGACATGTTGCAGCGATCGACACGTCCGGATCATCACTCATCATCATCACATCTTTTTCATTTCTTGCTGCTGATCCTATCATCTTCCTTGAATTCCTGCAAGCCCTTCCAATCCCCCGGCCGTTCTCCCGTTATAAGCAGCCGGCGATGCGTATGCACGGCGCCACACGTTCCCTACCGGTGCTGTCGCTGCTGTTCTTGTTTCCATCTCGCCATCACTTGTTCCCGGTTGTGGTGGTGACGGTCTTCGTCGCTGCCGCCGTCGTCTCTGCCTCCTCCGATGCATCATCCCGCTCCTTCTCACGTCATTAGGTACGTACATAACACGCGCGCGTGCACGGTGCGCAGTACTAGCGTGGTGGTGGGTAGTAAGTAGTATTCTATTGCCGGTGGCAAGCTAGCAGCCAACCAACCTAGCTGCTGCTGCGTAGCTTGCTTTGTCCGTTGTTTCTCTCGTGCCGCGAGAGAGCTGTCTTCTTCTCCGGGGCAGCTTGTTTAGCTCGCGCGCTAACCCTTTGGCCGTCTCGTGCGGTGGTGGTGGTTGCGTTTTTGCTACAGGGCGGAGCGGGGCGCCACAGCTGGATACTACCACATCGGAGATGGCGCCCTCCCTCCCGAGCTCCTCCTACCTCGCAGTGAGTAGCAACGCCACTGGCCTCTTCTTGCGTTCCAAGAACTGTTCGCTCCATTTTATTTTAACTTTTGTGCGCGCATTTTGATGCGACTATGTTTTGGTTTGTACGTGCGCGATGTGAATGAAGGTCCGATCCTCAGCTCCAAGTCCTCCAGCAACCTCACCGTCGCCACCTTCGCGCCGCTCGCCAATCCGGTGAGCTGGTTTCTTTCTTTCTTTCTTCCATTTTTTTGTGGGGACTGGTCTTGGTTTTGGGTTCTTCGATTTTGTGTGTGGTTGATTCATGCGGTGGGTGGGTGCAGCATGGAGTAGTGGCGACACTGGGCATGGCGGCGCCGGGGATGGAGGCGGAGGCCGGCCGGTTCTGCGGCCCGCCGAGGGGGACGGCGGCGGCGGCGGAGCAGCTGGAGAACTGGGACGACTCCGGCATCGTCGTCACGAGCCCCCTCACCGACGCCTCCACCGACCTCGACGACAGCACCGGCGACAAGCGCCACGCCCCAATGGTGCCCACCGAATTCTCGCTTGCTTCTCCCTCCCGGCTTCCTGTTCTTGCTTAATGCAGCATTGTAGCTTTGCTATTAGTTATTGTGCGGTGTTGTCTTGTCAGGTTGGCCGCGGCGGCGCGCAACGAGACGTGGGGTGCGTGGATTCGTCCGAAAGAACAGTGGATCAAAAGGTGCAGAGAAAATCTAATATTGTTACATAGCAAATGCTCCTGTATTTTTTAGTATATGATCGCTGATAACTGTGAGTGTTGTGCATCTCAATGTGATTGCAGACAGAGCGGAGGCTTGCGCAGAACCGCGAGGCGGCCCGCAAAAGCCGGATGAGGAAGAAGGTGATCATTTGCATATACGATTGAACCCCGTATTATCCGATTCATTTGTTCCGATTGAGAAGTGGAGGTGAAGTGAACCCTGTATGTGGTTGCCTACAAATTTTAGCAGATGACATGCATTGTAATCAGAGAAGCACTGCTTGTTTGTTTGCTAGATTTTACTTCGTCATTGGACGGGTCGCCGGGCATGCCATTGGATCCTATGCGTTTTCTGTTCTTGCAATGTCAATACAGACAACTTGTGCCGGCAAATGAGCTATCGTTCAATAAGGATTGTTTAGGATGTGAACATTGCAGGCTGCTGCGGAGTACTAGGGAAGGGAGGTTCTGCGACTATTTTGTACGATCGATGTGGAGACCTTCAATTGTGAATTTGTCGTCCCATTTGCATTTGATTGCAGTGAGAAATTTAAAACATCAAAATCAACCCAGTATGTTATGATTCTGTTGTCTATGTATTTGGTAGCATAAACCTTAAATGGCCAGTTCTAAGAAGTGTTGGTTTTGTTATGTTGATTCACAGGCTACAACACCATGCTTGGTTTGTTGGGATTTTTTCTTCCAATTTTACATTCAGGACCATGAAAGATCATTCAAATATGTTAATTTTTTTTCTTCTGATTTGAAGGCTTACGTTCAGCAGTTGGAAAGCAGCCGATCCAAGCTGGCGCACCTTGAACAAGAGCTTCAGAGGGCAAGGCAGCAGGTAAGCCCTTCAAATTTGCGCAGGAACACCTTTTGTAGTGGACAGCCAACGATTAAATAGCTGATGATCTCACTTGGGTATTTGTTACAGGGAATCTTCATTGCGAGTGGAGGCTCCGGCGATCATGGATGCTCAACTGGAGGAAATGGTCTTTCCAGTGCTCAATTTATATTCATCATGACATCTACGTAGCATACTCGTTCATAAATATTGTTGCCTTTCTGATTCTGTAATGTAAATCTGTTCGTAAGCCGAATGTCATTTAGGCTTCAGATCTGTCTATAGTAATATTCAATGCTATATTTCATTGTTGATTTCTATGTTGTACCAATGGCTAATTGGCTAGGAACGTCTGATTCAAATTTGTTATGTTGCATGCATCAGAAGTTCTTTTCTTTGTGCTGAATAATTCATCACTCAAAGAGTGTCTATTCTTGCAGGTGCCATGGCATTCGCTTTGGAGTATGCACGGTGGCTTGACGACCACCAGCGCCAGATCAACGAGCTCAGGCTGGCCCTAATTGCAAATATCAGCGACGACGAGCTGCGCGTTCTTGTTGACACCGTGATGCTGCACTATGACCAGCTCTTCAGGCTGAAGAGCGTCGCGACAAAGTCTGACGTGTTCCATGTCTTGTCAGGCATGTGGATGAGCCCTGCCGAGCGCTTCTTCATGTGGCTCGGAGGGTTCCGCTCGTCGGAGCTCCTCAAGGTAGGTATTCAGTAAGCTAGCACGCTGGATTGTGAATCACTGAGAACCTATATTATCCTGGGCCTTGACAGATGGTGTTACATGTGCTGATGTGCAGGTACTTGCCAGCCACCTTGAGCCGCTGTCGGATCAACAGATGATGGGCATCTGCAACCTCCAGCAATCGTCCCAGCAGGCCGAGGACGCGCTGTCGCAGGGGATGGAGGCCCTGCAGCAGGCGCTGGCGGAGACCCTCGCTGCCGCCGCCGCGGTCGGGTCGTACGCTGGCGCCGCCACCGACAACGTCACCAACTACATGGGCCAGATGGCCATCGCCATGGCGAAGCTCGGCACGCTCGAGAATTTCCTCCGTCAGGTACACGCACACAAACTCGTGCCCGCGCCGTGCTTACGAGTTCATCGTGAACCCATCGCTGCATCGGTGAAGATGATCGTCTCCGTGTTTCGTTCTGTAGGCTGACCTCCTGAGGCAGCAGACGCTGCAGCAGATGCACCGGATCCTGACCACCCGACAGGCGGCGCGCTCGCTGCTCGTCATCAGCGACTACTTCTCGCGGCTCCGGGCGTTGAGCTCCCTGTGGCTGGCGCGACCGAGGGACTAGCACGGGCTGGCCACGGAGTCGTTTGCCGCTCAGCTCTTGTTCAACGGAGGGCGTCGCCGTACTGAACCGCGAACTGGATTCTAAGGAGATTTTGACTACCACGCCCTGGATGAATTTCAGCTGAGCGCCATGAAAAGTCATGGCCGTTGCGTCTGGCTCCTGGCTCCCTGGTGCATCGATCACTCGGAGGCATTGGCCGATCGTTGCTTTGGTTGTAGTAGCAGCACTAGCTGTGTAGCTAGCATGTACAGCGACTAGTAAGTAGACTAGTAGTAGTAGTAGTGTAGTAGTGCCATGACTAATCGATTCTTGCCTGAGTCACGTTTTTGCTCGTGGTGATCTGTACAACTTTTCGGAGGCGGCTGCAGTTAACCTGCATGCATGCTGCAGGTACGTGCACCAGACCGGACCACCGCATCATCATTCAAGGGTAAACAAACGATGGCGCAAGCTGCTACGGTGGCCAGCCCGGTCAGCCGTTGATCTGCAGCAAGAGCACATGGGGAACGAGGGAGAGCGACGAGCGCAGAGGCCACGCCCGGGCCCGGCTAGCCGCCATGCGCGCGCATGCGCTGGGGCCTGGGATCAAACGTGCGCGCCGATGCTGCCCTGCGGCGCTGTCCGCCGGGGACGCGGTAATCATGCGCGATGCCTGTCCGGCGTGCTCATGATACGGATGCTGACGACTCAGCGAGTAGAGGCACTGGCGAGAACGGTCGGCAACCCAATTCACGAGATACTTAACTCCAGGACAATTAGAGAAATCCATAATTAAGAAGCCGGAAAGAGGTTATCTCGCTTCGATTACTTAGCCCCCCTAAAATATAAAACCCGCTATTCAACCCCTCAAATATTAAAAACCATTTAAATAATCCCCTAGAGCGGTTTAGTAAGCGGTATCACAGACGTGGCATATCACATGACTTGCTAATATAGACGATTTGCTTACATTGACTTCTTAAGTTATCCCGAACCCATGTGCCAGTTATCTCTTCTTCTCTATCTGATCTTCTCTGCTTGTCCTGACTTATAGCTGCAACAATCCCCATTCTGATTCCCCACTGCCCCATCCTTCCTCTCATGGCACTCTCAGGCGAGATGGATCTAGGTCGTGGCTCCCTTGACGTCACTGGCTGTTTCATTTTCCATGACGTGGACTAGGAACAAAAACAAGCTACCTAAATCACCCACAACACGTTAATTTTTGCTGACTTAGTATATGCCAAATCATCAAAAAACAAGTTTAAGCTCACGTCCATGAGAAACCAACGCCTTGTGATTCCAATCTCGCAAGCTACACTTCAACACTGACAAGAAGCAAGCACCGATTTACCATCACCCTAGAACATCACACTCCACTCCCACGGCTTCACCATCTCTGGTTCAGAAGTGGAGCACGCGCCGCGCATACTCAAGTCACCCAAGCTTAAATCAAAACGAAGACCCACATCGATACACGAGAGCACACAAGCATTACTACATCATGGAGCTCAAGCACGGCGACAAATGGATACATGGGAGGGAGAGGCGGAGGGGATGGAAGGAGGAGGATCGGCTGAGAATGATGTTGCGGTCAAAGTTGGGGCCAAGACCTGGTAGGAGCATGTGGCTTACAATGTTATAACGCATGCGGACACGTCCATCAACACGTGCGCACCTGTGAAGACATCGTAGCTAGTGACCATTGTGTGGGACATGAAGCAGGGCCATGGGGTGCATCCACAGCTTCTCGTTCATGACGACGTTGATGTTGGGGAGGCGGGACAAGTCATGCTCTATGACCTAGTGCTCGTGTTTGAGCACGCGGTCGAGCTCCTTGGTCGCAGCGAAGACGACGTCAGACTGCGGAAAGAGCTCTAGCTCGTCATGCCATTGACACCCTTGCCGCTAGACAGAGAGAAACCAGGAGAAGCCGAGGAGGATTTGGGAAGTGCATGAATGTTTGGCGAGGAGAACGGATGTAAAAGAAAAAAGAGAAGGAGAGAGAAATTACATTCCATTGATACGTGGGCGCAATTTGAATTTTTATTATTTTTCTTTTCATTTGCCTAATCCTCGCCACATCATCGTCTACATCATTGGCCATAGTGGTAAAACCACCTCTCAAACTATTATGGTGGTTATTTGGATGGTTTTTAATACTTGAAAGGGCGTCAAAGGACTAAGTGGCGAAAGCGCAATACTTCAGGGGTCATGCAGACTTTTTCCTATCCTTAATCCCTAATTAACCCCACAATCCACCCGTGAGAGAGGGAGACAGAGGGGACCAACGCAGCAGCAGCCTGCTCGCCGCCGCCGGTCACCATGTGCGGCATCCTCGCCGTCCTCGGCGTGGCCGGACGTCTCCCTCGCCAAGCGCTCCCGCATCATCGAGCTCTCCCGCCGGTAACACACGCCCAGCTGTCTCAATCCCCTCTCCCTGTTTCCGTCTCTCCCCGTGCGCGTTGGCGCCCGCGGGCGCGCTCATGTCTAAGGGTTAGAAATTTGTGGTGGATTGGAACCGTAGGCTTGGCGAGATGGGAGAGCGAGCTCCGGATGGTGCCGCGTTCCCTTTTTGTAATCGTTTCCTGTGGTTGTTTGACTGATTTAGCGTGGAGAGCTCATCGGGATTTGATTTTGCGCTAGTGAAAATGTTGTGCTGGGGTAATGTGCGGTTAACTTATCCTAATTAACGTTTGTCCTCGAGGTTTTGATTTGGGAGCGAGCTATGGTGCATGATGGGTTCGATTTCAGGGGGAGAGTGCCTCGATTTGTTGGGGGCGTGTCTATATCGCGCCAGGAGTAGGGAGGTTATGATTTTTGGAAGTGAGTATGATGTGGAGTATGTAGGCGTCATTGTGGCGAGGTATGGAATGTCGATTGTTCGTTTGGAAATGAACAAGTATGGGCAGGTTTTATCTGATGGAGGTGCTTCTCTTTTGTGCTTTTGCATATTGATATATTTGAATGCTATTGATTTCATATTGATTAAGATGTAGTATGGATGACTTAATGTGTACAATGCCTCCATAAAATGTGTGCTTGTGCTTGTTGTGACAATCATGGAGTTTTTGTTTGTTTAGAATCAGGATAGGATAATGTGGTGTATAATGGGCTAAATGTGACAAGCATGGCAACCTTATTTGTAAATGTGCATGTTTGCTTGGTGTGCAGCAAAATGTCTCCCTTATATGCCCGTATGTTATTGCAGCAAGATGTCTGGGGATGTTATCTTAGGTAGTTTATATATTATCTGTACAAAATGATACTTCTATGTGTAAATAAAAACCCTTTACGGATATGCTGGGAGATTATGATTTCAAATGTTGGCAAAACATAGTTTACTATGTCTTATGACTTAGCCTATGCAACTTCCCCATCTATAGAAAATGCACGCTTGTGGGGTAACAATTTTCTGGATTTACTTAGATTACAGCGAGCTGTTATTCAACATAAACTTGCACTAGATTGAATCTGGAATTAGAGCCAGATGTTTCTTTTTACTGTAGTGACTAAAATTTCTGTGTTCTGCTTGTTAATAAAATGTTCTTCGGCGAGACATAGTACATTATAGAAATTACAGTTATATGAATTATATGCACCCGCTGAACTGAAATTTACCATTTTCCGTAGGTTACGGCACAGAGGCCCTGATTGGAGTGGTATACACAGCTATGAGGACTGCTATCTTGCACACCAGCGGTTGGCTATTGTTGATCCCACATCTGGAGACCAGCCATTGTACAATGAGGACAAATCAGTTGTTGTGACGGTCTGTATCTGGAGTAGGAATGAGATTTTACTGTTTTCATACATAAACTTTTGTGCCCAACACAACTCATTCCATTTTTTGGCAACTGGCATTTATTTCTGTACGATTTTGTCCTGGGATTTTCTAAATGTTGGCGTCGAGCTCTGTTCAATGCATCTTAATGTGGCATGACCTTAATCCACTAACTGTGGTAACTAAACTGATTGGAGAAAATATGATTTTTTTATAGTTCTGTTTTGGAACCATATCTGATCTTTTGGTTGACATTTCCAGGTGAATGGAGAGATCTATAACCATGAGGAACTGAAAGCTAAGCTGAAATCTCATCAATTCCAAACTGGTAGCGATTGTGAAGTCATTGCTCACCTAGTAAGTCGTATATCTCTTTCTTGCAATTTATTTTGGTGTCTTGTTGTGTTGCTTTTGCCAACTTTTTGTTAGCATCTTCATTTAAGCATCATCCTCCAGTGCGTACATATTATATCTTAACATTTACACCTTTTAATTTTTTTTCACAGTATGAGGAATATGGGGAAGAATTCGTGCATATGTTGGATGGCATGTTCTCGTTTGTTCTTCTTGACACACGTGATAAAAGTTTTATCGCAGCTCGTGACGCTATTGGCATCTGTCCTTTATACATGGGCTGGGGTCTTGATGGTATGTAAAGGGAATCAGTTCTTCTAGCTTTTGTACTTTTTGAACAAACCAGGAGTGTTGATTTTTCATTTTTTCTATCTAAATTTATCGTGGTCTGTACTTTTGGTATGGTTTCTTTGGTTATACCACTGTTTCAGTGGTCATCAATGTATGAAGGCGAGGGTTCATTTTGGTTACCCCCGGGAGGATAAAAACTGGTCACATGTAGGATCATTTAAATTCAGATTAAGACCAAAATTAGATATATCATTGGTTGCCTGTTGCTTATGATAGAATGGAAAAGGATCAACTAAGTTACAAAAGAAAATAATAATATCCTAGATCTATCATGGGCTTACATCTCACAAAACAATTTGGAGTGGTATCTCTCGCCATCTGGAGTTTTATAACGCGAATATATAGGAACTATCTAGTTTGTGATGTTCAGAATATCTTGTGGTTTTGAATGCGTAATGGGGAAGATGTTGATTGCCATTCTGGATGTACATAAGAGTTGGCAAGTTGATTGTTAATTCATTATATGGAGTTTAGTTACGCAAAGATGCTGAGTTATCCTGCGTGTTGTCGAAAACTATGGTTGACTGTTTGTATCTACACATGCAGTTAAATTTGCAGACAAAGCCGACTGGCTTAATACTGGTTCCCACTGATACCTGCCTGGTCGACCAGGCAGCGTGATTCTTGCCTAATCTGATATTTGGGATTCTGTTCTAGGCTATTCTTTCGCCCAACAACAAAAGAAGTGTTCTTTTTTCCTTCGATATATCTCAGTATAGGCTGTGTGATGTTCACACCTATCTCCGCTTGGCACAATTCTGTGATTTAAATTAGTTACTGCTAGTTATTAGTTTGTATATTTATTGTGTTTCCAGGTTCAGTTTGGTTTTCTTCGGAGATGAAGGCATTGAGTGATGATTGCGAGCGATTCATATCCTTCCCCCCTGGGCACTTGTACTCGAGCAAGACAGGTTCACCTTTCTTATTGCATTTGTGAAAAATGGACAATCTCATCCAGCATATTTATGTTGCAAGTAACCTTTTGCTTACTGATCTGTTTTCTAACATCCATCCTAGGTGGCCTAAGGAGGTGGTATAACCCACCATGGTTTTCAGAAAGCATTCCCTCAACCCCCTACGATCCTCTCCTCCTCCGAGAGAGTTTTGAGAAGGTTGTGCTGTTCCTTTTACTCTGTTACATTTTCATACCTTTTGATGCATGAAGTATATCTGATTTTTTTTAATGTACGTTTATATTTATTTTCATGTTAATCTCTTCTGAATTTTGTTTGATGCTGTTATGCTGTACCGATGCCTCTGGTTAGGCAATGCTTATTTGAACCTCATTTGATATTTCATAAGTGATGGATTATTCTAGCACACTTTAATCACAATGATGTCTCATTGTGTTGATTTCTATATTAAGATCTTAGATAGATCATAAATGAAATGTTGTTCATAAACATGCTTATTCTTGAGTATTATATGGAAGTGCAAATAAATTATTGTATCTGGTGCACATTTTTGTTTTTGTTTACGTGTACCATCTACTATATTTCTTACATAACTTGCAAATTCTGCAGGCTGTTATTAAGAGGCTGATGACTGATGTGCCGTTTTGGTGTTCTCTTGTCTGGTGGACTTGACTCTTCTTGGTTGCTTCTGTTGTTTCACGGCACTTGGCAGAAACAAAAGTTGCCAGACAGTGGGGAAACAAACTGCATACCTTTTGCATTGGCTTGAAGGTACATTTCTTAATATTGTGTACTGGTGTATTCTCATTCCTGAGAATTCTGTCAGGCAATCTTAATTTTGTTTCCATTTGCATTCTTGCTGTCATGAGTACTTCTTTACAAGAACAATGGATATTTTCTATGGAGTGATATAATCGGAGGATGACAGGGTACATATGATGAAATCCTTCTGCCTTCCTTTTTCGTAGGGTTCTCCTGATCTTAAAGCTGCTAAGGAAGTTGCTGATTACCTTGGCACTGTCCATCATGAGTTACACTTCACAGTGCAGGTTCTTATATATTTTTCCTTTGCATATCAGAATAAAGACCTTTTGAAGTTTTTGTTCATTGTTATCAACAAAATACCAGGAGGGCATCGATGCATTGGAAGAAGTTATTTACCATATTGAGACATATGATGTAACAACAATTAGAGCAAGCACCCCAATGTTTTTGATGTCTCGTAAGATCAAATCTTTGGGTGTGAAGATGGTTCTTTCGGGAGAAGGTTCTGATGAAATATTTGGTGGTTACCTTTATTTTCATAAGGCACCAAACAAGAAGGAATTCCATGAGGAAAACATGTCGGAAGGTAATTAAACATAAGTGTTGTCTGCTAAAACTGTTACTGCCCGAGGTTGTAATTTGTTCCAACAGAATGTATTCCTGAAGCATTTCTAACAGTGTAGCATTGCTATTTTTGGTTTATCTGCTAAATTGTTCAGATAGTGTATATGCACACTAAGGTCAGCTGATGAACTTGTGAGATTTTTTTTTGCCTGACCTTTAGATAAAAGCTCTTCATTTATATGATTGCTTGAGAGCGAACAAAGCAACTTCTGCCTGGGGTCTTGAGGCTCGTGTTCCATTTCTGGACAAAAACTTCATCGATGTAGCGATGAACATGGATCCTGAATGTAAGATGGTATGTAACAATTTATTATTAATAATATAGGACATGTAATTCACTTTAGCTATATTTCTTGTATACTCACCAGCATTGTCACTTATGATCTTGTAAAATTTAGATAAGACGTGATCTTGGCCGGATTGAGAAATGGGTTCTGCGTAATGCATTTGATGATGAGGAGAAGCCCTATTTACCTAAGGTTGGAGAAGTTTAACTTTTATTTGTTACAGTTCCCCTGTTATTTGCGCAAACTTGCTTCTATACTCAAACTTACAGAAGATTTATTTCCTGTGAACAGCATATTCTTTACAGGCAAAAGGAACATTCAGCGACGGTGTTGGGTACAGCTGGATTGATGGATTGAAGGACCATGCAAAAGAACATGTATACCATCTTTTCTTTGTCAATCTGATCAGAAATTTGCAGTTTCTTTGTTTGACTCGCAGTTGGTTTTATGTTACTTTTACCCCCATTGAAATTCATAGTTTTGTATTCATTTTCAGGTGTCAGATTCCATGATGACGAATGCCAGCTTTGTTTACCCTGAAAACACACCCACAACAAAAGAAGCGTATTATTATAGGACAGTATTTGAGAAATTCTTCCCTAAGGTCTGGAAGCTACTAACAGCATTTGCTCATATCATGATGTCTGGGCACAAAGTCAATTTTAGCCCCCCTTAAAAACACAAAGTCAAATTTGACCCCGTGAAGTAACAGTCAGGTGACACGCGGCACCCGTAACGGGTTGGACCTGCGACAGGTTACATGTCATGAGTCCCACCCGTGACAACACGTCGGCCGCGTGATAGGGCTACATGTCGCGGCCTGGAGGCGCGACATGTGGCCTGTCGCGGATCCAGCTTGTGATAGGCCATGTGTCGCACCTCCAGGCCACGACATGTGGGCTAGCTTGCGGTAGGTCACGTGTCGCGCCTCCAGGCCGCGACATGTGGCTGTCGCGCGTGTCGACGCGCTGTCACGGTGGGACCCGCGATATGTTCCCGTCACGGGTTGGACCCGCAACGTGTTTCACGTGTCGTCTATCTATTGTTTCCGGGGTCAAATTTGACTTTATGTTTTGAAGGGGGGCTAAAATTACTATTGCCATTTGGCAGGGGTTATATGTCTGAGCTGTTTCATTTGCATGGTAAAAAATGCCTGCTCCCCGCTTAGTTAATCTGTCAATTATGCAGAACGCGGCTAGGTTAACGGTACCAGGAGGTCCCAGCGTGGCATGCAGCACTGCTAAAGCTGTTGAATGGGATGCAGCCTGGTCCAAAAACCTTGATCCATCTGGCCGTGCTGCTCTCGGTGTTCATGATGCGGCTTATGAAGATACTCTAGCAAAGTCTCCTGCATCAGCTGATCCCGTCTCAGATAACAGCTTTCGTCCAGTCCATGGGGAAAGCCTGGTCAAAATCGTTGCTCCAGCCGCTGCTGTTTAAGCTAACTTGGTCTCACAAAATGCTTCAAAAGACGACTTGTTTAGTTTAATTCCAGCTTTTTTCGCATCTTGTTGTTAGTTCCTTCAATCATGCAGTGGAGAAATGCGTTTGCTTCCTCCATGCTAGCCATCATGTATGGCAGCATGGATTTCACTTTCATTTGCAGAGTGTGTTTATGGACTGAGGAGCATTGTATTTGTACATATCTCTCTGTGACTGATGTCCTCAAGTTACTATTGGTTTGCAAACTGCAATGGTTCATTAAGCTCTTATGTTCCAGTCGCAATTATATATTTTTCTTTAAAGTTTGCCCATCTTGTAATCTTGACAGCGTCAAGTGAAACAATTTTCTTGTCTTGTTGGCACTTTTTTATATTATAAATTGTGTTATTAACTTTTGCGATAAATATCAACATCGCTAATCGATGGCTGAGTTACAAAGTCTGTTTTCGTTGATATGAATGCACAAATGTAAAAGAATTTGCCAGTCAGCGGACATTAGATAGCAAGGTTTGCAGCAGTGGGGGCTTGTCGCCTACTAGGGGAAACGAGATTGTTCAGTTCTATTCATCCGATCTTTCGGATTGAGATGATTGCCTTATTTAATGGAAAACTCTACACATCGTATCGCTGAAGGGAAGAATTTTATTGTCACACCATCCAACCGTTTATTCTCAATTTGTTCATCCAACCATTTAATTCTTCCTATATAAATCCTCCAACACACTTAGGGTTTCATTTTCCCATCACCACGTCTCCACCGACTCTGTGCTGCCCATGTGATCCGTGTTGTGCCTGTCATCCTCCGCACTGTCCACGCGACCGGCGCCCTCGCCGTCCTCTGCGCTGCACGCGACCGACGCCACGCCCGTCGTCCTTCGCGCCGTCCACGCGACTGGCGCTGCGTAATCGCCGTCCTCCATGCCGACCACGCGAACGGCCTCCGGGAGCGCTAGTCCTCCTCTCACCCCGCCGGCGAGCACGCCTACCTCGACGTCCTCCTCCCTGCCGTTCCCGCTAGAGCCCCTCGCGCTCCGCCTCGCGTTGGCGCTCTCGATGCCGGCCACCCCCACCGTCTCCCTTCGCATCCACTTCAACTAGGAGGACGTCGCCGGGGTCAAGCTCTCCAAGTTCTTGCTGCTTCCACCCACGATGTCTATCACGGCCATGGATGTCTTCTGCCACTGCCACCCACGCTGCAAATTTGAGGAAACGAATTGTTTTTGTATATGAAACAAATTATTGTTGTATAGAAAACAAAATATTCGGATGAATGAGACATAAACAAATTAGCCCGGATGAACAAACATTAGTTGTTGTGGTGGTTTGACAAATTTTGTTGCGCAAGTTTGAGTAAAATGATTCCCTCTCACTACACAAATGTTTCCACGTTGCCATAACAGAAGGAGTCCACGATGACGAAAAATTAGCGATTTGAATCATAAGTTTCCCACAAATCCGGAATTGTGCTGTATGCATTCCATTATTGTATTAGTTTGAAAATTTTGTTGCGCAAGATTTAGTAAATGTTTCGGTCTCACAATGGAAATGTTTCCATGTTGCCATAATAGCAGGAGCACACGATGCCGAAAATTTAGCGATTTGAATCATAAGTTTCCCAAAAATCCAGGATAGTGCTGTACACATTCTATTGTTGTATTGATTTGAAATTGTTGTTGTGCAAGATTTAGTAAAATGTTTCCATCTCATTATAGAAATGTTGCCGTGTTGCCATAACAAAAGAAGCCCATAATAAGTATTGCATACAAACAGTTACCATACTACAGTTATTTTCTATAGTCACTAAAGTTGTTTCCCATATATTTAGTTAATCCTATTTATTGCTAATTCTACAATCACATCTGACGGTTACGACATGTGCTGATGAAATGCTAATATCGGCAATGCTGACCTTATTTAATTGAAATGTCTCGAGTCACTGTAGCAGTACCTTTGCGGCTTATAGCATAGCTTCCTCCGCTGTGCTAGCTGTACTTTCCTATAACTATGCTAGCTAATTTTTTAAAATTGCGATTTTTGTGCTTTTGGGCAGGACCTGAAGAAGTTATTTTTTTTCTTAAAATCGTGGTTTTTGTGCTTTTGCGGCGAGGACCTGAAAAAGCTATACGAGACTATCGCTAGCTATCTGGAACCTTGATTGAGTGGGACATATTTAATTGAAATAGACATACGTGTGGTGAAGTGTGACAACGTGTTCCTGTGTTAAGTAACTGAAGCCTCCAATATTTGTGTGCGTTAATACTTGGAAAAATTCTATATCGGTGGTTAAAGATAACCCTGGATTGGCAGCGCATTTGAACCGTCCATCGACAGATGTACAATCCAGATCCTGATGCCCCCACTGTAAATTGCCCGAACTGGTCTAGTTCCCATCTCCCCTCTCCCCCACCGCCGCCGGCCATCGCCACATCTCGCCGCAATGGCGTACAACGCCTCGCGCGCGCGCCTCTCGCCTCCGGTGCCCGCCGTCCCCCACTCCAGGAAGCGCGGGCGCTCTCCCGCCGGCCCCGACGCCGCGGCGGCGGCGTGGTGCGCGTCCTCCGAGAACGCCGCGCCGCTCGACCACCGCCGCCGCTGGCAAAACCCCGCGCGCGCGCCTGGGCGCGTCTGGCAGGGGTACCGTCCACCACAGTCCGTGGTGCCCTCCCGGCGCTGGGTCTTCGCGGAGGAGGCCTCAACCTCGAGCAGAGGTATCCTGTTTGTTGCATAGTTGTCAGAGGGAATAGTTACCTTTGCTCACCACATGTTTGTGTATATTCCTGAGATAAATTTTCCCGTTTGCCTTAGTTTTTGTTAGTGTTGCTAACAGGAGATAGTGAGGAACTTGCTCAAACCAATTAGCGAAAGTATGAAATTTTGCCGCAGCTAGTGCAATTTCGCCCACAAAGTTGTGATCTTTGTGTGCCCTTTTGTTTCAAAGTTGTATCGTTTTGGGTTGTTGACTTCGAATTATGATGCTGAGATATGGATGCCATTCTTGCACGGTTAGTTTAGTATTTAATGCATTGTTTTGGTCTTGGTAGATGCATGCACAATCATGTCGTACAACATCTTGGCGGATAACAATGCACAGAACCACCCTGACCTTTATTTGGACGTCCCTTGGGATGCGATGAGATGGGATTCGAGGAGGAGGCTCATTGTCCGTGAAATTAGGCACTGGGACCCTGACCTAGTGTGTCTTCAGGCAAGAACTCAATCTACATATTGGTGGTGCTATTCTTTCACTGTACTCTATAACACTTTGTGTTCTGCAAAATAGGAGGTGGATAGATTTCGGGATATTTCGGCAGAAATGAAGAACAGAGGGTATGAATGTAGATTTAAGGTAGAACACTATAACACTTATTTGTAAAAATACTGCCATTCAAATCCTTAGGCGAATCTGGTACCATCCATAGGGGCGAACTGGGGATGCTAAAGATGGATGTGCTACTTTTTGGAAGTCAAAATGGTATTGCTAATGTTTTTTTCCCCTGTGTTATCTTCATCGGTTTGAATAAAGTGGCCTTTTCATCTTTTTTCATTGTTCTCAAATGTAGGTTACAGCTGCTTGACGAAGACAGTATTGACTTTAGTGAATTCAACCTGCGAAATAATGTTGCTCAAATATTTGTTTTTGAGGTACTTGGGTTTACATCAAAGTTCTACTCTTTTTTGTTGTTGAGGAAAATCAAAGCACTAGTTGGTTCAATGATTAAAATAAGGAGAGTTATTGCACGTTCATGCTGGTAAGACTTAGCAGATGATTGCTAGTGTTCTTCTGGTTGTAGTGCCTTCCCTAGGTGATATGGGCCTGAGACCTGAAGGCCGGGTAAAACTAACAGGAAGTAGAGAAAGAGGGGAGACTGAATTACCATTTTCTTTATTTTATTCTTTCCTGCCCAACCCTGGATACAACCTCCCTATATACAAGTAGCTCTATCTTTTCTTCGCGAGGCACAACAGCTCTATCTAGCAACATACGC
The DNA here is from genome assembly GCA_019208055.1 of Stipa capillata. Lineage (NCBI taxonomy): Eukaryota > Viridiplantae > Streptophyta > Magnoliopsida > Poales > Poaceae > Stipa > Stipa capillata. Next base: position 162,003 of record JAGXJF010004000.1, read on the forward strand.
GATACATTATATAGTATTATAGTAATGCCCATGATTTGCATTACATTATGTAATGTAAGTACTTGCCAAACCAAATCATGAACTAAAACTGTTTATCCCAAAATAGTTTCCCAGTTACCATCATTTGTATAATCTGTTTTTTCTTATTCAGGTGTCTGTGTTGATTTACAGTTAAGTAATCAATGTTTCAATGTCGGCATATTGGCTGCATTAATTTGTGTATGTTTGCTTACCTTCCCTTTTCAGTTTAATGGAGCACAAAAATTAGTACTCGGGAATATCCATGTTCTGTTTAATCCAAAGCGAGGAGATGTAAAACTGGTCAGGTATATTAGTTCAGTTAAATTCAACATCATTTATTCCTGTGTATCTACTATCCTTTATATAGTTCTCTAGTCGTGTCACAAGATGTTCTGCATAATGCTCATTCGCTGAGATGAATAGAACGCACAGTTTGACATGACTATTGACTACTTCAAATTTGGCTGATGGCTATTTCATTGCCATACAACTTTACCCAATTAATTGTTCACTTCTCTAGTTCTCCTTCCTCCAGATCCGCATGTTACTGGAGAAGGCAAATGCTCTTGCTGAAAAATGGAATGGAATTCCTATCGTGCTTGCTGGTGATTTCAACAGCACACCTGATGTATGTTCTAATTGCTTCCATGCATATATGTTGCCTTAAAATTCTCAAATAAATATAATTACTTGCAGCAAGTGAACTGGAATGTATACATACTACTTAGCAGTGATAAAAGTTTTAGATTGGCTGTGGAAGCATGGTAATGTGGTACAATTTGGCCATATCAAGTTGTTAATACGTTTTTTAATCTTATTTGAAGAATGTGGGTACCTCGAGGTATAGTGCTGACATTTTCTTTCGTCGGTTCTGCCTTTTTCTGGTCTTTCCTGGGAGCAGAGTGCTATCTACAAGTTCTTATCGTCAATGAAGGTGGAGCAATGTCTTAGATATTTCTTAGATATCCTCAAGTAATAGGAACCTCCGATCATTATCAATTGACATTGCACACATTGTTTGATTTTTTTTTGTCACCAGCTGAACATTTCTTTGCATGATAGAAGGCAGTTGTCTGGACTTGATAGCTCTGAATTTGGTTTACACGAGCTCTGTAGGTCAGAAGTCTTTCTTGTCAGATCACAGTTGACCTAGCACATTTCTCTTTTTAAGACTTATATCCACCTTCCTCATAGTTTACTGAAGTACCAATGGAGTGATGAAGAAGTGAGAAATGCGACAGGGTACTCAAATGTCATGGTCGCTAAACATCCGTTAGAGCTCTGTAGTTCTTATGCTATGTTAAAGGTAGTATTTTGTAGTAAAATTTGAAGCACACTCTTCGACTGTTTTACATATAGCTGAAACAAAATGCCAATTATTTTAGGGAGATTCAAGCAATAGGGGTCATCATGGTGAACCCCTAGCAACTTCATATCATAAGAAGTTTCTTGGAACTGTTGATTATTTGTGGTATGCTTCTAATATTTGTCTGCGTCTTATTGTACACATACACAATGAGGCTGAGTTTCCTTGTTGAAGGTATACTCCTGGGCTTGAATGCTCCAGAGTTTTGGACACGCTACCTTTGGGTGCTTTGAGAAGAACGAGGGGTCTTCCAACCAGGGTACTGGCTCATTTCATCTGCATCATCATAATTAGATTAATTTTTATGTGAAACCAGGACTCACACAGCTAAAAATTTTGTGATGTCTAATCCGAATTTGAACGTAGAATCTTGCTTATACTATTTGTATTTAACCACTAACAACGTCTTTATGCTGAAAAAATATCAGGAAATCGGCAGCGATCATTTGCCCCTTATTGCTGAATTTGTCTTCACAGTCCCAATAGAAGATGATTCTGAGCAAGATGACGAGTCTGAGCAAGAAGCAACTACAGCACAGCACATATATTTCTCCTCAGATAGTAATAGTTCTGTTGATGCAAGTTAGTTATTCAGTTGGTAGAAAAGGTTTAAGATAAATTAGTAGAAGCTCATCAGAAACTGTGGCGCATTGGCCATGATCCAAAAGCAAGCTCATATCCTACAGTGTGCAGTGTATTTTGCTAAACCTCTGATGTTGCAATTCCTGCAGCGGAGTCCAATTCTGCTGCTGGCTGCTGATTTGGAGCAGAATCAGGCGTGGAGCAGACTCTGACCAGATCCTCCAGTGTTCTCGGCAAGCTATACAAACAAGTAGATCAAGGAGATGAAAAGCATTCTTTTTGTAGCAATACTGTATTCTGGATGTATTTATTCTCATCTTGTGTCAACTAGAATATGTTGATCATCTATAGTTATGTTTTAACATGAAGTTTGTACAGGCTGACTATGCTGTACTCGTTGGTATGCACTGATCCAATCTGTAAAATATCACTTGATACTTCATTACTTGAGGAACTGCTTTTAGACTTGCCAATGAACGTGGTAAAGGTATGCTGCAATGGCAAACTTTAGACAGTCCGCTCGTTCCCTCCGAATGTTTGGACGAACCCAGATTTTGTTTAGGTTAACTAACTTATGATTCGATTCCATCAAATATCTGTTCGGTTTTGTACCTCCAAATTTTGTGTGCTGGTGGAAGAAACATACTCCCAACATTCAGAATCATTTGGTATATTTTGACTATCCCAAGTTTATACTTTGACCGTAAATTACTTGTATAATATTTCGTCTTATAATTCTGAACCGAGGGAGCAGGTGGTAGTAGCTACTGTTGCATACAGTCTCGCGCATTCTCCTGTCAAAAAAAGTCTCTTGCATTCTCATTTCTCAGTGCCAACCAAACCAAACCTGGGAGTGGGGAGACTGGGAGGCCTTCCATGGATTTTTAAGATAGGGAGGCAGCCAATCACAGCCAAGCATTCCCGCCACGTCACCACTAAGAGGAACCAAACACGAGAGCAAGAGCCCCGCCTACACTAGAACCGTTCCAGCGTTTTGGTGAGATAGCATAGCATAACGAAAACAAAGTCGAGAGGCCGAGAAGAGCTCGCTCGCTCTAGCGATAAGGCACTTGACATGGCTGCCACGGCGTACTCCGTGGCGCTTCTCGGCGGCGCGCGCCTCCCGGTCACCACCGGTGCCGCCGCTCCCGCCCGCTCCTCCGCCCTCCTCCCGCGGCGCACCCTCCACCCGCTCCGCCTCCAAGGTAAACATGACAGATTGCATGCTCATCAAACGTTCCTACCACCATTGCATGCTCTCTGATCTTGTTCACGACGTTGCAGACACGCCGTCGCCGAGGCTATCTCTGCTCCGTGTGAAGGCCGCCTCCGAGGACACGTCGGCGAGCGGCGATGAGCTCATCGAGGACCTGAAAGCAAGGTTTGTAGAAACTACCTCTGAATTACTTACAAAGCTCTCGATGCGCATATCTGTGCAATGCGCGTATCGTCATCCGTTGTGCCTGTGGCAGTGGGACGCGGGTCGAGGACAAACCCACCTTCCTGCTGTACAGCGGCGGCGCCGTCGTCGCGCTCTGGCTCACCACCGTCGTCGTCGGCGCCGTGAACTCCGTGCCGTTGGTATGTGCCCGATGACGAAACTACCTTGATTTTTGCGCAATCCTGCCAAGAACTCTGGTGGATGACGAGGAGGCTGTGTTGTCTGTGCTTTGTGCAGCTCCCCAAGCTCCTGGAGCTCGTCGGGCTCGGGTACACCGGGTGGTTCGTGTACCGCTAACCTCCTCTTCAAGGTAAGCAAGCATGCCTCGCTATTTCTTTGGGTTGAGTGGTCATTTGCGTATGATATTTGCATGGACGCCTTTGTTTTTCTGTTTAATTACAGGAAAGTAGAAAGGAATTGGCCAGCGACATCGAGACCTTGAAGAAAAAGATTGCTGGAACAGAATAACTGGAGTTTTCTTGAACGTTTTGGATGGTTCTTTGGAGAGTATCTGATGGAGAACATCTACTTGCTTAGAGTACTAGTGTACTACTGCCTTTATGTGCTATATATATATCTGCGTGCAAAAAACGCTTTGTACGGTGTGCAGTGACATTTTAGTGAAATTGTGTCAGTTTCTTCACACAATTCTCTTTTCTTGTTATATATTTATATTCCACACATATAAAGAGAACAGATTTATCAACTATGAGCTAGCAGGAGTCCGCAACTGTCGGAGCCGACGGTGGTGAAGTGTGCTGCAATATATTAAAAATGTAAAGAAATTATCAAAACAAGCACTACGGAATTAAAGAAACCCCAAGAAGACACATCTAAACATACACTGAGTATTGAATTAACCTCTCTTACCATGTATAAAGACTCTATTACCTACAACAAAATTCTAAAATTAATAATGTGTACTGTTCATAGTTGCCTCTTTCTACTGTCATGGTGGAAACATTTTGTAGCAATACTTGATGAAGAAACGAAAATAGACATGGCATACTAAAACTCTCCACTCTGGAGAATAACATTAGAGATGAAGTAAATTTGTGTATTAATCCCGAATAAAATTTAAGAACAATCATTTTTTAGTGGTAGCAAAACTTAGACTAGGTGATTAGCAACATAGAAATTTTTTGCTCAAAGATAAAGAACCTATCTTATTGTGTATATGAGGCAAAACTCGTTATTTGTATCAAATTCTTATACTCAATTTTCTCGTCTTTGTCAAACGTGCATGTAAATTTGATCTAAAACTAAATCTACCATACAAGTGTCACTGACCTTTATCCCCATGATAGCAAACAAAGTAAGGGTCATCCCCAGTCAAATTTCAGTCACATGTATTTTCATTTGGATCATTTCAATCTCAAATAATAAGCAAAAGTAACACATCGCGATGAACTCATTGCATTTGTTCAATTGATCTCTCGTATTGGTTATGCTGCAATAATTTTGTCAATTTTTGAAAAAGCATTAGAACACGATGGTGTTTACCTTCACAACACTCATTGACTAAACTGAACCATCCGAAGAAAGCCAACTTTTGCAAGATGATAGCACTATCTCAGCTGCACCTTTCCAATGGATATGAACAGCAAGACCTGACTACAATTATAGCAATCAAACATCACTGAGATAACATGAACCATCAGGGATAAGAAAGAATAAAAACATATCTTATGAGTGTATCCATTCAATGAAAAAAGAGGATATGAAAGCATTTTGTGCGATGAAGCTAGCTTGACATGATGACATATGAGTTTCCCATTGTATAAATAATATTTTATGTGTTGAATTGTCATCTTAGTAGCATACGTGAATAACCAACCTTTAGTAAGTGCCATGTCAAACTGCCTCCAAAACCATGCCATAGAGTTATTTTCACCGGTTCATATAATTCGTAGTGCTAAATGACCTTTCTCTATTTATGGATTATGTGCCCAGATAATGAAGTCTGGGTAAAAGGAAACAATCTACTTCACCTCTTGAAGTTTATTCATTCGTCTACTCTATTCCTTGAAGTACAAAATCAGGTATTCTATCCCCTCAAGTATTGAAACGGTTCAAATAACCCCCAAAGACGTTGTGAGGCGGTTTTGCATATGTGGCGGATGATGTGGATCTCTGACATGTACTATTTGTCTTCTTGGATTGTCTAAATCATCTCGGACCCTTGTATCATTGCCACTAGGCCAATTTATTGCTTATTCTCTTTTTCTTCTTCTTCTCTATCTCGTGGCCTCATCCTCCCTCCGTGGCCGACTGCCACAAGCCTCCCTCAGTTCCATTGCGCAAAAGTCACCGCCGGCGCTCGTCCTACCAATGGGGCCCACCCAAGCCGTGCCCTCCAGCTTGCCGTAGAAAACATACTCGAGCTCCCGCTGGCTGCTGCTTATCCCTAAGGAGGACTTCATGCCACGCCCTCCCCGACGTTAATGTCCAGGACATCAAGCTCGCGGCTGCCAGGAGAGGATTTCGTGGACCCAGGCAGCTAAAGCCGAGCTTTTGGCGCTCGTGATGTTGTGCCAAGAGACGAGCATCTACTCTCCAGCGGGGGCGTCAAGCTCCTCTAAGGATGCTGAGCTTGGGATTGAGGATGCACCGCCCCGATCTGCACCCGTCGTGGCCACCGCACTCAGGAATGACATCCATGTCGCCTCGTCTTTGTCTGAATCAACTGGAACTCGGAAAGCAAAAATATACAGGCGGCTCTACCATGAACCTGTGACTGATCCCCACTAGATTTTGAAGAAATCCACTAGTGAACTTGTGATTGATCCCCACTAGATTTTGAAGAAATACACTGTCTTCATCCAATCAGTGTGAGCTCAAAAAGCAAAAACCATTCCCATTTGAACAAAAATCAAATGTTGCAAGCACAACAGTCTGCACAACATCGAATTTACGAGTGATGTATATGCACTGGATTGTTGTTCTTGTGGGAGATCGACTTGGACGAGGAGCTGCAGGAGGGGCGGCTAGATCCTCCGCAGTATTGCTAGATCTCCGAGGTTCGCATGCACCTTGCGATACCGGGGGCGAGATCCAGAGCTTTTGTTGGGGATAGATTGGGTCGTAAGCATAGAGAAGAGCTGCTAGGCTTGTTTAGAGGATGAAGACAGGAGAGAGATAAAGAGAAGAGAGAGAGGGGAAGATAGAGGAAGAGAGAAAAGATTATACTCACTTACATGTGGGACCAGTGTCTAAGAATATTTATATTTTAAAAGTCGTTGAGTCATCCCAAGCATTCGGCCATGTCTCGTGACACATGTACAAAACCATCTCCTAAACCGGGTTATTTAAACTGTTTTCAATATTTATGGGGTAGAATACCTGATTTGGTAAAGTAGATGAATGAACAAACTTTAAGGGGGTGAAGTAGACTCTTTGCCCAGGTAAAATCTCGATACTATTTTCTGCAATTTGGTGCTATATCACACGTAGTTAGGCCCAGCCCAAGGCTATCCCATAACTTGACGGGGCTTTTGATCATATATCCCGAAGTTGGGGCACCGTTTGATGATTTACCCCATTTGTGTCAATAACGGGTGGCTCCGGATCATTTTCAGGGGAGGCATAACTCGAAGTCGAACGAACCATCTCCAAATTCTCAACACCTGCTCCTCCTCCGGAATGTTCCCTTCCGCCTCCGCCACTACCTCCCGCCTCCTCCTCCTCCCCGCCGCCGCCTCCCGCCGCGCCATGGCCGCTGCCGCCTCCGCCAGCCCGCCCCCCCCACAGCAGCAGTCAGCCCCCAAAGCCGTGCGGGTGGTGGTGAAGGGCCGCGTGCAGGGCGTCTTCTTCCGCGACTGGACGGTGGAGACGGCGCGCGCGCTCGGGCTCGCGGGATGGGTCCGCAACCGCCGCGACGGCACCGTGGAGGCCCTCCTCTCCGGCAACCCCGCCAGGGTCGACGATATGGTCTCCCAGCGCCTCCCCCGTCGGCCCCCCCGCTGCGGCCGTCACCGCCGTGCTCCCCTCCCCCGCTGACCCGCTCGACCCCTCCGAGGGATTCCACCGCAAGCCCACCGCCTGATTACGACTGGTTCTCGTCGGTGATGTGATAATATTACCTCTAGATGTTACGCTTCTTGATGATTTTTTAGGGCCTTTCTTGATCGAGATGTAATCGTGTTCGATTGAACTATTGGAATTGGGATTTCTAGTGGCAGGATCAGCCTCGAGTGCGGTTTCTCAGTGAGCTCTGCTCCTGTGGTGTGGTTTGATCATGGCTTGACGATTCCTTCGACGTGGTGTGTGATGCTGTCGCTGTAGTGATCTCTTTGGCAAACTGAAAAAGTTCTGTTTCTAAACAGTGTTGTGTTGATGCATTTTAGGCATGTCGTATCATTGCGATTAAACGTATTTGCTGCGCAATGTTCTGAGTATGGATTGTGTCTTTTCATCTCTGCTACACAAAGACGATGATCGATCGCAGATTTTTCTTGAAATTTGTAATTATTTATACCATCGAGGATAACCTTGTGAAATTAAACTGGAATTAGGTGCTAGTCGTGATGTAATGACTCGTGCGCATTTGATTTTTGCCTCAGCCAGCTTGCTTTTGCTTCTGCACTTCCGTTTCATCTGTTTGCTCATGAGATCTCATGCCTCCGTAGCTTGTTCAGAAATAGTTGAGCTGGTTGAGGGAGACAAGTCCAACTCATCTTGACAAAAAGAGACCTGAGGCACTTTACATTCATCTCTAGATGCCATCTTCAAAATAGAAAAAATTTATATACTATTTAAAAAATTAAAAATTGATAACTATTTTAACACGTAACTACTCTACAAAACCTTCAGTGTAGTACTTATACATTGAAGAATTCTTGTGTTGAAGAGGCAAAGGGCTCATAATCAATGGGGTTCGGTTTAATGCCTTTCCCCGGTCTCGTGGTATAGAGTTGGAGGGTTGGAGGCATGGTCCACGTGAAGCTGTGAGGTCGTTGTTGGCTTGTTGCGAAGGACATAGGAAGTGCAACTAGGGTTTGATGCAGTTAGAATCTACATTTGGCAACTTAGGTGAGGGGCTAGGCCTTTCTTCCTATGTCGTTTGGGCCTATAGTAGCTACATCACTCAAAATTCTAGTTGGATGAGAGTGGACGTTAAGAGGGAGATTGTGTTCTCTCTTATGCAAGAGACAAGTTGGCCCCATCCAAACAAACTCACAATAGAGGAGGAACGGCCGGCATGGGAGGAGTGGCGTGGGGGAGAGCGGCGATTGGGAGGAACGGTCGGTGTGTTAGGAGCGGTGTGGGGGAGGTCATCGGGAAAGAGCAGACCGGGCGCGCGGCGGTGGTGATGTGTGGTGTCGGCGGCTTAGAGACGGCATGGTGATGTGTAGCTAGGGTTTAGAATGAGTGGCGGCGCTATCTCAGGGCTGAAGAGGTATTTACATCAAGCATTATTACAGACGGTTCGAAATAAAGAACCGTCTGAACTAATATTAGTACAGATGGTTCATCGGGCCGGACTGTCTGTAACAAAATAATACCACAGACGGTTCACTGGGACGAACCGTTGGTACTAATTGCTTATCACAGGTTTGTTTTGGCGAACCATCTGTACTAATGGTTTATCGCAGACGGTTTGTTCTACCGAGCTGTCTGTAAAATATTTTTTCAAACAAGGTTTAGATTAAACTAAAATTTACAAAATTCATAACTAATTCATATAAACTCCAAATGACATGATTTTTTGGTAAATTTATGCTTAATCTGTACTATCACATGGTGCAGGTCTCATTCATGTTACTTTAACCCAAGATTTACACTGAATATTAAACATATTCGTCATTAGTAGTTCATATAGAAAACCTTATAATATATATATAACAATCGACTTACATCATAGAGCTTGACCATCTCCTTTAACTACCAGCCCTTCTTGATGATTGACGCGCAGATAGCAAGTGGCCTCGATTGGAGGCTGTTCTTCGTGTAGGACACAGAGGTCTCTGAGAGGAAACTCATCAAATTATAATCTTCTTCATCCGCGACATTCTCAACTCCAATAATTGTTCCTTTCCCTGAAGGACTACTGAAGCTTTTGATTTGCCGGGTCTTGTGCATAGAAGACCTGAACAACTTGCTTAGCGAGTACAAATGGTTCGTCTTTGTATGCAGCATGTTCGAGATCTATTGTAGTCATGCCGTACTTGTCGATCTTAATACTTGAGAGTGCGACCCAACGGTACCGAAAGAGTGGTATCTTGAAACGTACATAGTCAAGTTCCCATATCTCCTCTATGTTCTCATAGTACGCACACATCCCACGTTTGTCCTAGAAGGCATCTATGCAGACACCGTTGTTCTATACCGTGCTCTTTTTATCCTATGCTCTAGTATAAAAGGTGTACCCATTTATGTCGTATGCTTCGAACTTCACGATTGTGTGACTTGGCCATCTAGCCAACCAGGAAATAGTGTCCTCGGTTGAACTATTAGTGATTCTCACCTGTAACCAGTTGCTGAAGCTGCGGTTGTGCTGTCTCGTGATCCAATCCTCCGTATGTCCTAGATTTTCTCCACGTAGCTCGTCCTTATGCATTATGATATGTGGGGATACTTCTGTCATGTGTTGCAAGACCATGAAATGGGCTTGAGACAACGTGGCATAGTCAGCTTCATACACAACTAAGGAGGTAGGTTGTATATAATCAGAGCAACTAGCCAAGTGATGTGGCGGCTACTCATGTTGTCCAAAGGATTCATTCCATCCATGCTCAATGTGAACCTTATATTCCTCGGTTCCACACTGAAGTTTTTGAAGATCCTATCAATGTTTCTCCACTGGGTAGAACAGTAGGGTGTCTTAGCTTTCCATCTTCTCTATGGTCTTCCAAGTTCCAACACAATAATTTGACCTCTTTTGGATTCGCAAATAAACGCTTCAAAGGCAGAATTACAGGTAGCTATCACACCACCTTAGTAGGAATTCCCTTCTTCACCTCAATGTAATACTCACCGTCTTATTGTCTCTTATGCTTGTAACGAGATGCTTTACACACTGGACATGAATGCAAGGTTGATAAATCTTTACGGTAGATGATACAGTCGTCTGGACATGCATGTATCATTTCTACCTCCATTCCCAATGGAAAAAGAACCGGCTTTGCTTGGTATGTGTTTTTTAGCAGCTCATTTTCATCCGGAAGCATGTCGGATAGGAGACCTAAGAGCGCTGTGAAACTCTTGTCTGACCAACCATAACTTGCTTTCATTTAAGTAGCTCAAGCACGGATGACAATTTTGTGTATTTCGGCTTGCAACCCATGAATAAAGGTTTTTTGGAGTCCTTAATCAAGCACATGAATTTGTTTAAGTCTCTCAGAGTATTAAATATCACATCTGCAACGCACAACATCTGATCCAACCTATCATCGTTGTCTGCACCACCACAATCACCATCTGCACATGCTTCGTTGTCATCTTCTCTCATGTTGTTGACTTAAGGTTCTTCAACGCTGCCAACCTCTTCATGTACCATATTCTGCTCTTCACCATGTTTGGTCCAACACGTGTAGTCCGGTTTGAAGCCCCTAATAATCGAGTGCATTTGGATCTGTAGGGCTGAGTTATGTCTGAGAAATGATCTCTCATTTCTTCAATCGCAACAAGGACAATATATAAATTCAATACCCTTCTTCAACCTATCCTCCTCGGCAACTCTCAGAAAATTCATCACACCATCAAGGTACCCTTCGTTTGTATGAACCGTACATCCAACCATGATCCATCTATCTACGTGTGCTGCACAACCAGAAATTTAATGTTAAAATAAGCTAATAAAAGAGAGCCACCTAACTTTTCGTCGAAAAAAGGAGCTACCTAACTAACGAATAAAGCTAGATGAAAATTAATATAAATTTCATATGTAAGAGCAAGATATCCAAGTATGTAGAAATGAGCTAACATTAATTAAAAACTAATCGTTAAATACTATTTATTGTTAAATTATATTATAATGAAATTCATGTAATGAAGAAGATAAACGTAAATTCATCTAAAACCCTAGATCGATTTAAGCTAGCCATTTATGGTAATGCATAAACCCAATTACATGTAGATTTATCTAAAACACTAGATTTAAGCTACCCATTTATATAATTATGCATTATCCAATTATCCAATTCTAGATTGCATTATCCAACTATGCAAAATTTCTTCAACTTAAGAGCTAATTATAACAAAATTCATGTAACTAAATGACATATGTAAATTAATCCAAAACATGCCTCATGTCTAGCTAGATTAAAACATTTGTAGATCCATCATGAACAAAATCTAGATCTAGCTAGGTCAAGATCCAAATTACAGCAATTTTAAGTATCTAAACTAAATTAGAACATAATACTCACCTTAGACTAACAAATGCTTATGAATCTAGGAGTTTTCACCGGAAAGTTCCACCATTTTGGTCTAAATCACCGGCCACTTCTCCAAGCAATGTCGCCGCTACACACTACTTTGTTTCAGACAGCAAGCCTGAGCTCAAGGTGGGTGAAGAGTGCATTTATAGTGCTATTTGTAAAGACGCCTCCAGGTCACGAACCGTCTATGCTATTTTTACAGATGGTTTCAACCATGAACTATCTGTGATACCATCCATAACCCTCTATGATATTTGTATAGATGATTCTCCTCACGAACCATCTGTACTTTAGCGTCCTACATAATGGGTACATTCGGTCATCGTTTTCTCAGACGATTCGTATTTGGAACAGTCTGTGATACTATTTGCACAGACTGTTCCGCGTGATGGTCTGTACAGGGGCATCCCATTAAATGGATTCTGCAGTAGTGTCACTGAAAAAACACAATTTGAACTCACTGATTTCTTAAGTTTGCATTCGATTATATATGTTTCTTTGTCGTGGATGGCGAGGGATGTGCTTGGGATGGAATCAAAGAAGATTATAGGAGACGGAGCAATGCAACAGGAGAAGGTGAGGTTGAGGGGTTACTCAATTGGTTTTGATTGTGCATTACGTGGAAGTAATTGCAATTATTAACTCCATTAAAGCTGAATTTGTAAAGGTCCAACTAAAGTCACGAGCCGTCGAATTAAATTAGATAGAGGGTTCAGATCATTTGCATTCCGCAAACTCATACTGGTTATAGTAGTATAGATAACTAAATGCTCACACTACCTTATTGACCTATTCCCAAAATATCAATACCACAGATACCATGGTCCTTCACCTCTAGCACTCTTGGTTTCATGGCTTTTTTATTCCACGTGTTTAACCAAAATATCACATACATTTTTTAAATGGAGGGAATATATCACATTAGCATGCCGAGCTCAACCTATAATATGCTCTCGACTTTGCCTTAATGCCAAGTCGCACCTGCCTCAAGTCACCAGGTGAAGAAGCCAGATGAGCCGGGTTTTCGAATTAACTCACTAGTGTGGAGCCACCAAAGTGTGCATGGACTCCAAAAAACATGTCCTCTTTTAGATGGAGGAAGAGCACCCGATCATGTGAGGGAGGAGAGACATAGGTTTTTAGGAGGCATAGTAGGTGCATAAGCATTCTTAGGTGTACTATTGCACGATGTCATCGAAAATGCCTCTAAAAGTTATGAAAATTTTGAAAATAAATTCATGATATAGATAATCTATTGTGCTAAAAAATTTTAAATCTAAATTTGATCTGTAGGTCGAGAAACAAAAACCAAATCTAGCTAAAAATAATACCAAATTAACATCTCAATTTGTCTTTTTTTTATCTCTGAAGCTTTAGATCAAATTTGGATGTGAAATTTTATTAGATGATATATGCATGTCATGAAGGATGAAATAGGATCAGTCTTTTTAGGTGGTCGGAGTAGAGAAAAGCAAACTGGCTTGCTAATGTTTTGGACTCTATTGCTGAGAGAATAGGTGACACTACAGTCACTGTCAAAAACATAGACTTTGTATTGAAATATTTGTTAGCACGATGAAGGTAGTCACCACAATGTGGTGTGGACCTCGCAGTAGTGGACGAGAAAACTCGCTGCTATTGACATGGACTCCGTCTTGTAGGAATGAGCGACACTACAGTCACTACCGATGTCATAGGCTCCACTACCTTGTGCAATTTCCAATATAGCAGAAGGTAGTCACCAAAAATTTGCTAGCATTTTTCCATAATTTTCTGCAAATTATTTAAGAAAATATGGGCCTTAACCTTAAGGTTAAATGCAATTTATTGAATAACTGAGGGAATTTAAAGAGAACCTGAGGGCTAACATGAAATTTGCTGAGAATCTAAGGGCTAGAATGCAATTAACAGTAAAATCACAGGGCTATTTTGAAAATTACAAAAAAGGAGGGCTTATTTGTAAAATAGCCAAATTGCCCACTAGCCAGCCCATCTATGGCCCAATAACCAATGGGCAGTTATAAGCCCACCCGTCGGTTAGGATTTCACGGGTGGGAGGACGGGCGTCGCCGGCGTTTTGGCGCCGCGCCGCTAGTAGCCGAGGGCGCCGCGCCATTGCCATGTGCCACGCCATCGGCCACCGTGGTGTTGCACCACCGCTGGGTCGCGTGCCACCACCGGAGACGCATGCCACCGCCATCGTGGGCTGGAGTGTCCAGGCCGCCGCTGCCATCACTGTGGGCTGGAACGCGGGGGCTATTGTTGCTGTGTGTTGGTGTGCCTGGGTCACACGCCGCCGGTGCGTAAGGAGGCCGCCCTGCTCAGGCTGCCGGTGCACCATCTAGCGTCGTTGGAGGGCGTGCGGGCCCCGACACCACCGGGTGCACAGACGCAGCCGTGGGCGAGTGTGAGGGCGCTGCCGGAGGGCGCGCGGTTCCTACCACTTTGGGTTGGTGTGCGGGGGCCGCTGAAGGCAGGTGTGATGGTGTCTTTGCCGTGGTCAGTGTCGTGGGCCCTACTGAGGTCCATGCTAATGGCGCTGCCATGGAAGAAGACGCCTGTCATGTTTCCGCTATCACCAAGGCGAGGAGATGACTGCCGATGGCATGATGATGACGATGGTAATTTCGGTGCAGAGGGCGGCGAGGCCGCTGTAGTGGACAGCAAGGGTGAGGATGAGAAAAAGGAAAAACAAGTAATACCGGTGTTTCGAGCGCCATTGGAAAAAAAGGGAACTCGTCGGAGTTCATCTTCTCACCTTATTCTTGATATCTTGTGACTGTTTTCACGCAAAAATAGAGCAAAAGTGCGTGATAACATGTTAAAGTGTAAATGTAGTAGTGTAGAGAGATATTGAGATTGAAAGGCAATCTTTGTATTATTGTAAATGTAGGAATACATATTTATATAAGAGGAAGGGGTGGAAGTTGTTTTTTGGAGAGGCACCTCTTTCCAAAGGACACAAGAACTATCGTTTGTAGTTACACATGTAATTGATGATAGGATTTATTTTCTAACAAAATTCAACGAAAAAGCATGCAACTTATAAATATCAAAACCGGAAGAAGGAATACATTTACGCATGTGAGCTTAGGGGAACCAGGTGGACCAGGTGACCCGCAACGCGACGCGGCCCTTTTCGCCACTGACCTCTGCGCTGTCTTCTCCGGTGAGGCGTGCAGGCTCGAACGTCACAAAGCCATTGGCGATCTGCTCGTCTTCAAAAACGAGGTTTCTATTCTGCAAGCTGACGCCGACCTGCATCACGGAGCACAGCTGCACGGCCACGACCTTCCTCTGGAGCGGGATGGCCGACCCTTGCTCAACGCTGACACTCTCATCATCGCTCAGATCCAAGAGCCTGATCGTCACCGACGTTCCGTCCTCCAGGCTGGTCGTGGCTGTGATGGTGCCGTAGACGTGCTCGCTGCTGTCAAGGAGCACGACCTCCACGGTGGCCACCGCCGCATCGGTCATCACCGCGAAACGGAGCTCCACGTACCCACTCGCACCCTCGATGATCCTGCTGTGGACCACGTCGTACTGGTCGCTGGTGGCCTCGCGGGAGTTCCACACCACCACCCCGTTGCTCACCTCGTCGTCCGGGGAAAGATCCAAGTCCCGGTCCATGAGGTCCAAGTAGACGGTGAAGTCGTCGGCGGCCGACATAGCTCGACCCGGACCAGTGAGCTTGGCCTGGTCGCCGGGTCTGACCGACTGGATGTGGAACCAGTCCCGGTCGAACAATTGCTGTGAATCGATGCCGTCGTCGATGGAGATGGACCCATAGAGGTCGCCGGGGACCTCGCCGTCGATATTTCTAATAGTCACCTCGATGACCTCCACAAGCGTGAGGCCAGCGACGACATGGTCAGCGTTGTCTTCCACGGAGCGCCTCTGGCGCCTCCGGTTTGAGTTGGTGAGCAGCACCAACCCGAGCGCCTGCGCCGCTTCGAAGGCATTGTGTATCTGCAAGCCGTGATTCGCCAAATGCTGGACGCGTCGAGCCAACACCTCTGGATCTTGCACGACATCGTTGGCGGCGGTCAACAAGTAGGTCGAGAGCCTGCCCCAGCTGTGGATCAGATATTCTAGTGACCCAAGCGTGCCGTAGTTTTGTTGACTTCCCGATGGCGATGCCTCGTCGACATCGGCCATCAGGCCGGCGACACGGTCGGCGACAGGATTGAACCTGATGGACTCGATAAAGTGCAGGATTAATGTGCGCAGCCAGACCTTCAAACTGTTGTCGTCAATCTCTGTTCCGTCGACGCCGTGAGTGGCTAGCTCATCGATGGCGCTCTCCACAATACTCCGCCCAACTTCGGTGTTCTTTAATTAAATTGGAGCCAAAATAAGAAGAAAAGAAAGTTAATTTGATGCATGCATGATTGAGTACGTAAGGAATATGATATACAGGAAATATGCTTCTACGCCTCGGGTGCTATACTCCCTACTATCGACTGTTATGTTACTTTGAGATTGACATATTTTATATCTATACAGTGTGCAACATTATACTCATAGTGATAAATCAATCCATATTTAACTTCTACTAATCTATTCTTATACATGATATGCATTAAAAATAAATTAACGATTAAATGATAGTCAAATCTAAATTGGATTGATCACATTTTAGACATGAGGACAATGTAGAATTGTCCTTTTGATGTATGAAATGAACACATGCTACAGCAAACTTATGTGGGCACCTGAGGTGTAGAAAATCCACACTCTATGATACATACCTCATGTATTGTGCCTAGGCCATCGCTGGGCTGGTAATCCCCACCGAATCTGAGGGGAGTAGAGCCATCTATCACGGTCCCCATGCCGTTGTTATGCCTGAACTCGAACCACGTCCCCTCGCCGACGCCGTTGCGGAAGCCCACGACGTAGACGTTGTCCATCCGTAGCCTCAGGGTGATGGCGTGATCCACGGTACGCACCACAAGATCCATAAATCTGGTGGGGACATCCTCCTGGGGCGGGAGCCTGCCGGCGTCCTGCATCACGAACGGCCGGTCCGACACTCGGAGCATGGCACGTAGGTCGTTGACGAATTGCCGGAATGAATTGCTGGAATGGTTCAACGACATGTCGAATGAAGCCGTCATATCCTGCGCGGAGGCGCTCAAAACAAAAAGGGAAACGAGAAACAACGCCACCATGCCACCCATGCCGCTGGCTATCTTCGCTACGGACAGACCTGCATAACATATTAATGGAATATTTATTGGTTAAAGTCTTTCTTAACCAATCAAAATACGTCTTATATATCGGGACGGACGGATTATGTTTTAAAAAATTTCGTGGAAGAACGAAGCTGAAAACATCTGTACTTTGGGAGCCTCTATCCAAATTGAGTGTTCACTATGTAGCTACCCAGTGAGCTTCATAACTAATAGAGCTTTAAAAGTACAAACTTTTAACTCTGGATTTCAGAACGTTTGACTTAGACATTGGAACTTCCAAATTGAACTCTATAACTTCCACTAAGATTCAAACTTCCATCCAGTACATCTGGCGCCCATGCATGAGAGGAAGGGAAGATGGGAAGACAGCCATGACAGGGCGAAAACCAATTCGATCCATTTGCCAAAGATTGGATCTGATATGCATGCCATTGGCAAGGATCCAGCAGGTTTTGAGTTTGAAACCAAGGCTCCCACACAGCGAAGGCGGCGTGACCTATGTTTATGTCATCATAGAATGGTCTAATATACTTAAACGTGTCTTGAATTGTCATATACATGATGTTACAAAAGTGCTTTGAGTTGTGAACGATATTACAAGATTGATCTTAACAAAACAATTTTTTGACTTGTAATTAGAAAAAGAATAATGATCAAAGATGTGTACGAGACCGTTCTAATATTTGTAAAAATCCGGAGGCAACACAACTAAGGAATTGGTGAATGGGAGTGTCAGGACTCAGGGGTCAACACTTACTACTTGCAGATGACTAAAGACAATTTGTTGGACTAATGCTCTCTGTATGTGATTTCAAGGTGAACTGGAGAAACTAGTAGAGATATCACTGTGGTAGATTTAGAAGAAATGGTGGCTACGATAATAAATACTGCTCATTGATTTACTGCGAAAATTTGCTCCTTGAACTTAAAAGGTTAAACCGGCCAGCTGTCAAAGCGCACAATATATATTTCTCTAAGAAACAATGTCTAAAACTATTTACTTGAGTTATTGGTACGTAAATTAACTATAGGGATAGAAATCTATATCACAAAATATTAGCGATCGAGCCAGTCAGAGAGAAAGCTTACTGAGGGTTGCCTTTTTGCTCCTGCTTTGCCACTGAATTAGAGCACAACCGACCTGATGACCTCCTTATATAGTTGTCTAGGGCCTCAATTTTATTGTGTTGATCTGTGTGAAATTGGTAGTGCCCGAGAGATTAAAAGTTTATCATCAAAGCAAATTAGAGACCGCGTCTTTTGATAATTGCAATGATTCCATAAAAATTGGTCATCTTGTTGTGGAAAATAACAGGAAGGATCAAATCGATATTCCCTCCGATTCTTATTATTCAGGAGCTAGATTCTCTAACTTGCCAGAGCAAAGTCTGCGAGCTACAGTTCTCTGATCCCAACTCACCAGTGCTAACATGGTCCAAGTTGACCTTGATCGAATAAGCCCAAAGGAGTCACGTGACCAGACCATGAGAAAAAACACAACTGAACATTGTTAGAAATTGCCATACTAATTTAGAGATCGATTTAATGAACGCGATCAACTAGCACAATCACAAACAGCATCAGTTCCCCGCAAAAAAGACTAACAGCATCAGTTTTTCTAACTTCTACGATAAGCCGAAAATAATATTGTTAGTTTTGTCATGATCAGTATATTTTTACACAAAAATTAACAGTTCATTATTTTAATGAAAATTTTAGCTCATTATGGGAAAAGTTAGCTCATTATTTGACCATTTTATTTTTATTAAAGAAGCTAGCACGGTGTTCCGCGCAGTTGCACGGGAAACGCTTATAATCATCTTTACATGATATTAGATCGGTACGAAAAATATAAATTCAAATTGAGAACCAGTTGTCTAGTCATTATACTAAGCCGGCAAGTGCACATGATGTTAGATCATACAAAATTAAAGATTTATTGTTGTGATATGTTTAGATAAAATTAAGAAGATTTGGCTGTGATGTGTTTAGGTACAGTTATGCAATCTATCAGGTAGAGTTATGATGATTCATTGGTTGTGATCTATTTAGATACAGTTATGATGATGTATTTGATGTGATCTATTTAGGTACAGTTACGAAGATCTATCAGCTATGTTTTTTTAGATACAGTTATGAAAATCTACGGCTGTGGTCCACTAATAATAAGAGGGTCTACCGAATTAATGGCTAGATGTTTCCCTTTTTTGTGAGAATTTCTAGCTTACCTCTATTTTTCTGTTGTATTGTACTTTTAGTATATAACAGATAGATGGTTGTTTTCACTGCCACTGCAGCCGTCAGCTACACGGTGCCTCCTCTCCCTCACAATATACCCAAGGGGTACACACCCCTCCAGGACCCCTGGCATACATTGGTTCTAGAGAGCGCCATAGATGCCGCACTAATGCAATAGGATACTTTCCTATTATTCTTTCTTAAAAAAGGCCGTTTTTGCTGCCCCTGAGTCCTTGCGAAACGGATGTTTCCATTGCCGCAGCAGGGTAGCAACAGTGGTGCTTCCTTGTCCTATCGCATTCGCTGCCGCTGCAGCAGAAAAGGCTGTTTTCGCAATGGGATCTTTCAAATGGTGAAGTTGATGAGGTGGAGGGGTTATTTGCAATACTTGTATTTCAGAAGGGG
Source organism: Stipa capillata (assembly GCA_019208055.1). NCBI lineage: Eukaryota > Viridiplantae > Streptophyta > Magnoliopsida > Poales > Poaceae > Stipa > Stipa capillata. The sequence continues at coordinate 181,635 of JAGXJF010004000.1, forward strand.
CAAAATGTAAAATTTGGAGGGGTTCTAGGTAGCAGCCACACCGGACATGTCCGCTAGCCCCCTTGTGACCGCATGCGGTCATACCAGAAGGCGAGGAACTCCTCAAGAATGCCCCTGAAGTCCGCCAAGGATTCACCACACTACTTCAACGAGGTTCAACGAGCTCATCTCTAACTTGAGAACTCTCGTCAACATCGAGAACTTCGACCTCAAAGCACTCCGGACATTGCTCAGAGTCTGAAGAAAACATAGCCGAGGCATCCATTGCACCACGCCCCACAATCCCAAATGCCGCTGTCCAAAATTGTAAGGACGGCCCGTGTGGTGTTAAGAGGTTCCGAGCCAACACACGGAGGAGTGCTGATGTTCAACACTGTCTACTTCTTGCACTTGTCGCCCATGGCACTCGCGACCGTCATGAATTGAGCTTGGTGGTTCAACCCTTTCTGGGGACCAACCTTCGTCGGAGCGCCTCCAAACATGGTTCCACCTACGACACAACCACCTCTCCTTGAAAGGGCAAGGCAAGAAGATACTCACTATCCAGAGACCACGTCGCAAGGAGCACATGACTATCTGGCATGGAGCACTGTTCATGGAGGGCAAGCGTCAAGCACAGCTCACCCATCAGTCATCATGAAGGGACGCTTGCACACTGAGAAATCAAGTGACGAAAATCCAAAACAACCGCTGATTTTGGAAGATGCTGCACAACCATTCACACACCAAGAAGAAGGTCTCGAGACCGTTCACCGTTCTCTTCCTCTAGGGAGGAAAGCGACAACAAGTCTCAAAGCAAACTGACATCGGCACTAGGGGGTAGAGGACATAGGCTAAGTTGCAACCCCTGTTAAGGAAAGTCTAAGAAGATGTCTTCTCCTAGAAGTTCAAGCAACCCACATGGAAGCAATACAACAGGGACTCCAACTCCTTCTAGTTATTGGAAGTGTACTCCATGGTGATTCGAGTAGCGGGAGGAGGACCGATGGAGATGTGCAACCTTTCCCCACTCGTGTTGATTGGGATGGCCCAAACATGGTTCTTCAATCAAAAGAAGAATTCTATATGATAGTGGGAGCGTCGCCGAGAAGTTCTCATCACCAATTTCCAAGAATACTTCACGCAACCTCTATTTTCAGACAAGTTCTTTACCCTCAAGAAAAAGGAAGGAGAGTCCCTGCAAAGTTTCTTCAAGTGCTTCTCCAAGGTTCGCGGCCAAATCTTCAATGTCCCAAGCACGGGTGATCGATGTTTGCATGGAAGGCTGACTTCTAGTGGAGGTGGATAGGGTGCTCAATTGAAACCCCTCAAGAACTACAGAAGAACTGTATCACACCTTGGAGGAAGACGCACGAGGAGAGGATGTCGACACCACCAAGCTCAAGCCATGACATCTCGTCTAGTGGAAAGACCAAGGGTTCTTTCAAGAACTCAAAAAAGAGGAACCATCCATATTCGCCTGAACAGATGATCATGGCCATCAATGACCAAACCGGCCAATAACGTGAGCCTAGGAAGCATGGAGGCATGTGGTGCACCTTACACAAGTCCGACAGTCATTGGACAAACGAATGTCATGACCTCCACTCTCAAGAAGGCACCATAGGACAAGCCTGCGCTTCGCCGGTCCATCGGCCGCACAGGAGGCTCCTCCCCCAAGAGCAACCTTCGTGGCCCAAGTGCTTGTTTATCTTCAAACCTTAGATATGAAAGATGTTCCATTCCAACAACCCAATCATCTCATTGACATCATACTAGGTGGCTCGGCCTCCAAGAGGAGTTCCAAGAGCGAACACAAGGAGTATTCAAGGGAGGTAAACATTGTCGGAACACTCACTCCTACTCCATCTCCAAAATGAGCAAGCGTGCCATTGACTCTCACGGAGGAGAACACCAAGGGAATACACTTCCCACGTGACAATGTCCTTTTCATAACAGTCACAGTGGCCAACTGCAAGCTCACCAAGATCATCTTCGAGAGTCAAAGTTTGGAGGATATCTTGTACTTCCCTTCACTCAGGAACCTCCTGGAGCCACAAGGGTGTTATGCGGGATGGTTCGCTAGAACCATCGCTTTACCTACTTACCATTATACCGAGAAAGGTTGTTCAACTGCTCAGTCAAATTGAGCTCTTCATAACCTTCGGGACTATGGAGAATCACTGAACGGAGCTCGTACGCTTCAACATAGTGGACATGGAACCATTCTTCAATGTGGTCATAGGAAGGACCACTCTCAACTCTTTTGCACAGTCATGCACCAAGACCTCTCATGCCTCAAGATCCCCAGGCCACAAGGACCCATCAAGGTGCGTAGAGAGAAAGCCCCGGACCACAAGATGCTCCACCTCCATGAGATGCAGTATACCATCGAAGAGATAACCACGAAAAGTGTCAACCTTCCTTCTGATGCCGAGAGAACCCCGTGGATCCGACCGGTTCACACCAAAACCTCACCCTGATGAAGAATTGAAGGACGTATGCCTTTTTGGTGATGAAGACCTATGTATTATGAAGGTAGGAGTGGACCTTCCAATGGAGTTTCAAGCAAGCCTCTTCGCCCTTCCAAAGGAAAGCTCCGACCTCATCACTCAAGGACACTGCAATTACGTGCTTTTTTGTCTGATGGAGAATGGATCTCTTGGGATCATTCCCACTGGCCAAAGAAGGCCATCGACATGTGATGGTCACATTCAATTACTTCACAAAGTGGTTCAAAACCGAGCCGTCCACATCCATCGCCTCGCGTGTAGTGCAGAATTTCTTTCAAAAGAACATTATCAGCCCCTTCGGTGTCCAGCACAAGTTAAATGTGGATAATAAAACTCAATTTGATGTTTCATCATTCAAAGAGTTATGTGGCTCCATGGGAACCACCTCATACTGCGCCTCCATTGCATACCCCAAGAGCAAGAGCAGTGAAACGAGTCAACAGACTCATCCTCCAAGGAATTTGTCACCAAAGATAACTCCACTAGGAAGGGGATACCGAAGAGCCCATAAGCTTAATCTAAAGGATGCACACCGTTAGCTGCTCCACCAGCTGAACGCTCTTCTCCTTAGAGCACGGAGTAGAAGTTGTGCTCCCTGTCGAGATTGAATACCGCTCCTTTCCCATCGAGATGCTTCATGAAGCCACTCCACTTAACTTCATGAAACATGAAGAGTGCTAGTAGGTTGAGTTGGACTTCATCGAAGATGAAAGAGACTAAGCCTTCCTCAAACACACCGCATACAAACAAGGTGCCGCAAGCTCCTACAACTCCAAGATAAAGGAGCGGGCATTCTCCCAAGGAGATCTAGTGCTCAAGAAGGTTCTTGATCCCTAGCCGCATGGTGAGCTTCACGCAAAGTGGGATGCCCCGTACCGCACTCCATCGTCTTGGGATCCCGAGCCTATCCTTGTCCAGCATGAAGGACAAGATCCTAGGCTACACTTGGAACGGAGCTAAGATCCGCAAGTTTTACACCTCTCAAAGCTTTATCCTCGTCACCAAGAGAAGTGAAAACTAAGCGAATTCTGAGCTCCCATGAATCAATTCTTTTTGCCTCCACGCCTGAAATGTAGTTCCTTTTCTTCGGGCAGGAGATGTAGTTGAACCTCATGCATTGTCCCTCCTCCCTCGTGTCTGAGAAAAGAAGGGCTAAAGGCATGCAAATAGGGCTGTAGTTCCCCTTCCTCGTCATGGGGCATGCGAATGTGAGTCTTTTTTTTAGAAGATAGAAAGCTCCATCATCTCAGTGTTGCAGGAGAAACCACCTGAAGCCTCCTGCTCGAATAGCACAAATGATGGTAGGATCAAGCCTCCTCTCCGTCGCTTGGATGCCGCCAATAGGTTATTCGACAAACCAAGGCCTCATCACTGTCACTTGGATGCCGCTGACATGGTCCTCCATAAACCAAGGCCTCGTCTCTGTCATTTGGCTACCGCCCATAGGGTCTTTAGCAAACCGAGCAAGCGTCAAGGTTGACCACGAGCCTCCACCGTAGGGCCTCGTCACCATCATTTTGATGCCGCTGATAGTGTATTTGGTAAACCAATGCCTCATCTTCATATTTGGATACCATTTACAGGGTCTGCAGCAAAGTAATGCCTCATTTCCATTGCCTAGATGCCACCGATAGGGTCTTCGGCAAACTGGGAAGCGGTAAGAAAGATCACAAGCTCTACCAAAGGGTCTTGCCTTGCTTTTGCAAGACACAAAAGACTACCATCGCATCCGAGTCATCTCAAACAAGGTCTTGGGGGCTTCGACAAAGGGCACGACATGGAGCGAGGACTAGAGCTCCAAGTACCAGACGGGGAGCTGTAGCATCATAGGGAAGTTTATGACGGCCCAGATTGCTAGTCAAATCCTCTCGATTTGCTCAAAGATTCTTTGCTCGCCACCTTTGAAGTCTCTGAAGTAGCCTCCGGCGTGTCATTGTGAGAACAATCTCTAGACTTGCTCAACAAATTTCTCGGCTTCTCAGATGATCATGAAAAACTGTTGCGCGCCATCTCACCTGCCCGAGTGAAGACATGGAGAAGGGTTAGCACATCCTCACAATCAAAAATAGCGAAGGACACACATCACTAAAAAAACCCTTGCGTAGAAAACACAAGGGGATATCGAGGATGTACCACCACCAGGCTCTTCTAGCCTCAACTCGGCTCAGAGAGGAGTCTCTATTGCATCCTTCTTCTAAGACAGTTGCCTCAGGGCGGTCGAGACCTACAAAGCAGCATCTTGCCAATCTAACCCAATACTCGACATGAGCTTCAAATGGCCCAGAGACCGAAGGCCTGTGCGTGCTGTCGCATTGGGCCGCGGAGTGACGTCTCAACCCCCTGCCTCACTCTGACCAGTGTATGCAACCAAAGGCCTAGCTACAAAGGGTCCGAGTGTGCTGCCGCATAACTGCACAAAATGGACACCCCACGGAGCCTTTCCAAACAATGAGGCTATCGGCCGGTTCGTGCAAAGACCCGCATGGCTTGGCAAGCCCAAGGTCAGTCGGGCTCACGAGGCCTGCTAAAGAAGGACAAAAAAGGTCCCGCGTGGGGCTATGTGGGCCTATGAACCATCCTTTTGAGGCCCCAACCTATGTAAAAAAACAAAAGGAAAAAAGGAAAGGGGAGGGGAACAACTGTGACATCTCTCGCTCCCCCCTCGTCGCGCACGGCATGCGCAAGACGTGCCACGGTGTGCCTATGGTAACAATAGTCCCCGACGCCTTGATGACCATCGCCCCCTCGCCCACATCGGCTCGCTACTCCTGGGCACCCTGGCCATGTGCGGCGTGCCTAGGATGTGCTATTATGGGTCTACGACGATGACAACTCTCAATGTCCTAGTGACCGCAAGCCTCCTCAACCATGCATAGGAACCAACGGCGTGTGCGCACTCCTGTGCCAGGAGATGTTGCCGCACCATGCCAACATCATCGTGATGTGCTCACGGCTTTGTTGGGTAGCCAGGCGAGCGCGCGCCACGATGGAGTCCCGCGCAAATTCGGCTGCACGAGTCCGTGCTGTGCCAGCCTCCCAAGCCGCTCTCGGGCCTCCGCTTCATCACGCCATGACCATGGTGAGCTCGACCCACGCCGTGATGGGCGGACACCACTAGGGAAAGAAGACCGAGGGGCTCGTCGGCATCCGAGGATCACCTGAATGCAACTGGAAACAACGTCGACATCACCTCCCAAGCTTGTGCCCCACTAGCAAAGGCATGTCGCTCCCCTACCTCGCCTCTACCATGCACAGCGGCACTCCAGCACGGTCCCGGTTGCTCACCACATCGAGCGGGAACCACCGTGTCGCCTCGGACCCTGCACCTCGCACTGCCACCTCTCTCCTCTCTTGGTGTCGCCGACATCGTCTTCGACACTTGAAGAGGAAAGGAGAAGGGGCATGGGAGCCTTGTCACTCCTCTCCTTAGCTTTTATAAGTGACTTTTGCCACCTTTTGATCAACATGCTATATCTCTGTAAAAGTTGTCAATCTCATCTTACAGATCTCACCATTGTCATCAGCTTGTTTGGCAAACCTCATTTGAAGTGTGATCCTCTACTATTCTGCCATCATTTCACGATTCACCATATGACATTGACAACAATGTGTTCATTAGTCTATACTCATAAAAAATTGCTAAGACACTCTCATTATGGTCTTCTGCCTCATCGTGCCCATGTTATTGTGCATCAACTTTTATGTTTTTAACGTAATTAAAATAATTGCCAATAATTTGTTGCTCCCAAACTTTATTGTCACTTCGTTCATATGGTACGCATGCTCATTTGCACATATAGCACATTGACATATACGGTGTCAGTTATTATTCTCGTATCTAATCTTTGATTCTTTCAGTCTGCTTCTCCATTGTCATTTCTAGTTGTAGTGCCGTCTGTTCATCTCCGCTCTACTCACAATGATCTCTACTCACGACGATCTCTTTTTTGTACTATTAAACTCATAGATGTTGATAGATCTAATGCATGTTTCATCTTTACCTATTGGGAGAAGCAATAATACATGTTGATATATCTAATGCATGTTGCATTGACATTTGTCATCCATCACCACATATTGCGTGCTATCGAATGGAAATGAAATTACTAAAAAAAATTATTATGGAATTTTTAGTATAAATTCAACTATCAAATTTTAATTGAAGGAAGTAGAGTTCTATTATTTTAGTCACCTAATATATAAATCCATCGGTTAACTTTTATTTAAAATTAATTTCAATTTTAGTTTAGGGAAATATAGTTATATTCTTTGCCCATCTATGTAAATCCAATTGTCAATTTTTATTTAAAATTAATTTCAAATTTTAGTTTACGGAAATAGTTTTGTATTATTTACCCACCTAATATATAATTTTAACTGCTAATTTGTATTTAACATAAATTTTGAATTTTATTTTAGGAAAATAGAGTTGTATTCTTTTTTCACCTAATATATATGTCCAACTACTAATTTGTTTTAAAACTAATTCTAAATTTTAATGCAGGAAAACATCGTTGTATTCTTTATCCATCTAATATATAAATCCAGCTACTAATTTTTAATTAAAATTATTTATGAATTTTAATTTACGAAAATAGAGTTGTAATATTTATCCACCTAATAAAAATTGTAGTCTATAAACAATTAGATCCATTTACATTATTATAAACTAGACCCACTATGGTCAAATGATGGTTCAGACAATTTAGCCTATGTGATGCTTTTATTATTATTTTAACTAGCACAGTGTCCCGCGCAATTGCGCGGGAAATGTTTTTAATTATCTTTATGTTTTTTACCTGTACGTGTGATATTATATCAGTACGGGAAATAAAAATTCAAATAGCGAGTTGGCCTGTTAGGCATTATATTGAGCCGTCTATTTAGGTATAGTTATGATGATCTATCGGATGTGATCTGTTTAGGTAATTATGAAGATCTATCGGCTATGATCTGTTTAGGTGCAGTTATGAAGATCTATCGGTTGTAATTTATTTAGGTACAGTTATGAAGATCTATCGGTTGTGGTCTACTAATATTAAAAGGGTCCACCAAATTAACGATCGGATATTTTGCTTTTTTGTGAGAATTTCTAGCCTTCTCTATTTTTTCTATTGTATTCTGCTTTTAGTATATACTAGCACAGTGTCTCGCGCAATTGCGCGGGAAACGTTTTTAATTATCTTTATGTTTTTTACCTGTACGTGTGATATTATATCAGTACGGGAAATAAAAATTCAAATAGCGAGTTGGCCTGTTAGGCATTGTATTGAGCCGTCTATTTAGGTACAGTTATGATGATCTATCGGATGTGATCTGTTGAGGTACAATTATGAAGATCTATCGGCTATGATCTGTTTAGGTGCAGTTATGAAGATCTATCGGCTATGATCTATTTAGGTACAGTTATGAAGATCTATCGGTTGTGATTTATTTAGGTACAATTATGAAGATCTATCGGTTGTGGTCTACTAATAATAAAAGGGTCCACCAAATTAACGATCAGATATTTTACTTTTTTGTGAGAATTTCTAGCCTTTCTCTATTTTTTCTATTGTATTCTGCTTTTAGTATATACTAGCACAGTTTCCCGCGCAATTGTGCGGGAAACGTTGCTAATTATCTTTATGTTTTTTTACCTGTACGTGTGATATTATATCAGTACGGGAAATAAAAATTCAAATAGCGAGTTGGCCTGTTAGGCATTGTATTGAGCCGTCTATTTAGGTACAGTTATGATGATCTATCGGATGTGATCTGTTTAGGTATAATTATGAAGATCTATCGGCTATGATCTGTTTAGGTGCAGTTATGAAGATCTATCGGCTGTGATCTGTTTAGGTACAGTTATGAAGATCTATCGGTTGTGATCTATTTAGGTACAATTATGAAGATCTATCGGTTGTGGTCTACTAATAATAAAAGGGTCCACCAAATTAACAATCGGATATTTTGCTTTTTTGTGAGAATTTCTAGCCTTTCTCTATTTTTTCTATTGTATTCTGCTTTTAGTATATACTAGCATAGTGTCCCGCGCAATTGCGCGAGAAACGTTTCTAATTATCTTTATGTTTTTTACCTGTACGTGTGATATTATATCAGTACGGGAAATAAAAATTCAAATAGCGAGTTGGCCTGTTAGGCATTGTATTGAGCCGTCTATTTAGGTACAGTTATGATGATCTATCAGATGTGATCTGTTTAGGTACAATTATGAAGATCTATCGGCTATGATCTGTTTAGGTGCAGTTATGAAGATCTATCGGCTGTGATCTGTTTAGGTACAATTATAAAGATCTATCGGTTGTGATCTATTTAGGTTCAATTATGAAGATCTATCGGTTGTGGTCTACTAATAATAAAAGGGTTTGCCAAATTAACAATCGGATATTTTGCTTTTTGGTGAGAGGTTTTAGCCTTTCTCTATTTTTTCTATTGTATTATGCTTTTAGTACTACTATACTAAATAATATAATAGATAAATTTGCTGTGATAAGCTGAGCTCGAGCTCCTTCGAGCTACACGATCGTGGCTCGCCCCAAGCTCACCAGCGCGGGTTGATGGAGGCCAGGCCACCTAGGCTCGCTCGAGCTCGGATCATATATTAGGCTTGGTTTTGGCTGGGCCGAGCCATTATATGGCAGCTGCAAGTAAAGGTGGGACACGGCCGGGTCGGGCCGGCCCGGCACGAGCCCGTCGTGCCTCGGGCTGGAACATGGCCGTGCCGGCCCGGCCCGAACAACCGTCCATGCCATGCCGTGCCGGCAAGTGCAGCCGCGGCCGTGGCCCAAACACGGCACGGTGGCCCGCCGTGTCGCGGCCGGGCCGTGCCGACACGAGCACGCCACGGGCCGCCGCCGTCGCTCGTCGGGCTCCCTCCACGGCTCCGCGCTCGACGTGTGCCCGTGCCTGCCGTCCGCTCTCACCGCTGCTGCTGATGCTTCGGCCGGAGGAGGAGGTGGCGGCGATTCCGGAGGCGGCGGATGTCGAGGCCGGTCGGCGATGGAAAGGTAGCGGCGGCGAGGGGGAGGTAGCAGGCAGTGAGCCGGCGAGGGGCGAGGGGGCAGAGGGAGGGTGAAAGATCGAGGTTTATCGACTAGAGGGGGGGTGAATAGGAGATTATCAAATTTTAACAAATTTATTGCTTAGCATGCAATTGGTGAGGCAGATTAAAGATGAAGCAGCAGAGAACAAACAATAATCAACTCTAGAGAAGAACAACACGAAACAAAGAGCTGAAATCGAAGACAAGAGGATTTAACCCGAAGTTCAAGTTGTTGGCAACAACTCTACGTCTTCGTTTGGAGAGGCTGAGCACTTAGCTCCGAAGACACACAGTCTTCACCTTTTTCTCCTTGAGCTTGTGTCCACTTAGGATCTGCTCAACACTCTTGGTGGATCTTGAGGTGATCCCCGGACCTTCACAAACATTGGAGGCGATTCCACAAGTTGGAGCTCTTCCAAGACACCTAGCTGGCTAGGAGATGCCAAATCTCCAAGAGTAAAAGCTCAGATCTGCTAGGCTCGAAGAAGATCAGCTTGAATGCTCAATCCAAGTCTCAAATATCTTAAATGCTTTCCTCTCTCAAAGGGGATCTTAATGGAGTCAAAGAGAAAAGGGAACACACAGTGGAGAGAGTGCGTTTTGCGCTAAGTGTCCTCTCGAGCCCGCAGGGGGTCGGGGGCTATTTATAGCCTGACTACAGAAAAGAATCGTTGGACTCAGAGATTCTCTTCCGGTCCAACCGGAAGACAAACCCGGTAGCACCGGGATTCAAACCAACGGTCAGATCTGAAGAACAACTGAAGCACAGCGAAAGGCTTCACCACGAAGGCGGTAGGTCCGGAGGAAACGCGGTCACACCGGGTTGAAAAATATGCTCACCAGAGCAACTTCCAGAAGCGAATCCCGGTTGTGCCGACTTAGAGGGCGGTTGTGCCAGGTATGAAGAAATGACGCATTCTTCCTCACAGAGAAGAAAAACGGCCCAACCGGAAACATACCCCGGTACATCCGCTTCAACAGAAAACCTAAGTCCAGAAGATGTTCTCGGTGCAGCCGGAAGACAGAACCGGTGCAACCGCAGACACATGAAGAATATGACTTAGTCTGAGACAAACTTGACCCTAAGTCCAGAAGAGATTCTCGGTGCAACAGGAAGACAAACCCGGTGCAGCCGCGGACAACTCAGAAGGCGACTTAGACTAGGGCATCAAAATGACCTAAGTCCAGAGAGGATTCTCGGTGCAACCGGAAGACAAACCTGGTGCAACCGCAGACAAACGAACAGGACTTGGTCTAGGTTACAGAAGCATATCCCGGTAGCACCGGACTCCCAAACCGGTCGTACCGGTTTCCGGAATATGAAGCTAGGGCAAACCCTAAGCGGCAGGGTTCCCTAACTCTCCAACACAGAGGCTATTCTCGGCAGCACCGAATTCAAGACCGGTTGTGCCGCAACTGAAGCTCTTCAAGGTTGAGACTGTTAAGTCCTCAAACCTTGCATCAGAGGCCAATCCTGGTACAACCGATTCTTCAAAACCGGTACAACCGAGAGTCACTGTCTGTGTTTCAGAAAGAGATTTCAAAAAGGATTTATTTGAGATTTGAACAGAGCACTTAAGAAGATCCTTCCTAGAGCTTAACTTATCTGACCTCTCTTAATAGGCGGCTTGTCCTATAGACTCAAATGATCTTCGATCATATAAACACTAGAAAATCTCCACTAATCTTCTAGATCCAAGCCTTTCTTCAACATCAATTTTTAGGGGTCGTCATTCATCGGTTAAGCCAATCACTTGGGGACTAATCACCTGTGTACACTTAGTAAACCATTAGTCCCTTAATCGTTTGTCATTAATCATCAAAATCCATTAGGGGCACTAGATGCACTTTCAGAGGGGGAGGGCGGCGGATGTCGAGGGCGGCGGGCGGCGACAATGGGGAAGTAGCGGGCCAGGCGGCGAGGGGCAGAGGGTGGGGAGGGCAGCCGGAGAGGGGGACGTAGCGGGCGGCGAGGGGGCAGAGGGAGGGGCGGTGGCGCACGCGGCGAGCTCGGGTAGTCGGGTACTCGGGTGGCGCGGCTGGGGGAGTTGGGGAATGGGGAATGGGGAATTGGGGGAGGGCGCGTGGTGGGCGGGGGGTGACCGGGTGAGTGAGGTGAGGGGGGAGTGGGGGACCGGGCGGGGAAGGGGGAACCGGGGAGGGCACGTGGTGGGCGGGGGGGTGAGTGAGGTGAGGGGGCCCCGGGTGCCAGGGGGCCGGGGGGTGAGTGAGGTGGGGGGGCCGGGTGGCAGGGGCGGTTGAGTGAGGTGAGGGGTCCCGGGTGGCAGGGTCTAGGGGAGTAGGGGGGAAAAATAATATTGGAGCAGAAAAATGAAAATTAAAAGAAGAAAAATAAAAATTAAAAGAAGATAACTAAAGAGATAAAAAGATAAAGAATTTAAAATGAAATTATAAATAATTGGAGGAAAAACTAAATTTTATTGATAAATGGATATTGCCTCGTTAAAAACCTTACACTCAAATGTGGAGTACCTTTTGTAAGAAAAAGAGTACAATAACCATGTTTTTATGCATATTACTCAATGTCAAGATTTTCTAGGTCGGCATCGCCTTCGTGATCTCTGGATCCTCAAGCTGATGTTGTTGCCGGGTCTCTGCCTTGTCCCAGTCGTTGAGGCAAGTAAGTGCCTCTACCATGTCAAGTGCGAGGGATGACCTTTTTGGCTCAATTATCCTTCGTACCGTATTGAAAGTGGCTTCCGATGAGACAGACGACATCGGAACCATGAGTATGTCTCGTGCAAAATGTGATAGCACGGGATATATCTTATGATGATTCTTCCACCACATGAGTAGGTTGACATCTTGGCCTTCTGCGAGGTCAAACTCAGTTTCCGCATAAGGTGTGTCGAGGTAGTGGTTGATCTCTGCTCTTCGATTCCATTGCGTTCTGCCAGATGTTTGGGAAGATGATCCACTGGAATTGTTTCCTTTTAGCTTCTTCCACATATTAGCTGCACTCGAAGTGATTGTTCCTTGTGGGGTTACTGATGCACTTGTTCTTGGTTGACCTGTACTGCCATATTTCTTATAATACAAATCGAAAATACCAAAAAGCTCATCATGAACATGAATGTAAGCATCAGAGTAATCTAAACCTAATGCTTCACCAATTGCCTCAAAGGCCCCCTTCAGTCCTTCTAACTTTTTACGAGGATCAAAAATAATACCATAACAATAAAAATGTGGAATAGCTCCAAAATATTTTAAGAACTTAGCCTCCATTGGTTCAATAATTAGTTTTAGGAGGCTATCATCCCTGTTTTCTTTCATAGCTTTAGCCATTGTTCAAAGCCATTCGATGACTAAGCAAGAAGTAGGATAATAAATACCAGATAGAATCGTTGTTGCATTGTAAAATATTTTTAAAAAATCACGAAAACGACTAGCAACCTCTCAATCCCCATCATTAATTACCTGCATACCTGCATTGCAGTTCACATAAAGAGATATAATATGCTCGTACCCCTCACACCGTTCTAGCATGGTGTATGTGGAGTTCCACCTTACCTTCATGTCCACATTGAATTTTCTTGCAACCTTATTATTGGCCTTACAATAGTCGCGTTACGCTTTGTGCCTTGTCGGTGAAGATGTAATGAACATAATAGCAGTACGTATGTTATCTAAATTAGGCTTCATTACCTTCAAACCTGCTTGCACGATGAGATTAATAATGTGGCATATGCATCTCTGGTGGATGATGTAACCTCTAGTGTAGGCTTGCAAACAAGGTGAGATAATCTCCATAGCGGATGTATTAGCTGAGGCATTGTCAAGAGTGATAGCGAAGACTCTATTTTCAATTTTAAAATCTCCAACAACCTGAAGAATACGTTCCGCGATGGCCTCTCCAGTGTGTGCCTCATCTATTAACTTAAAGCCTATGACTGGTTTGTTTAAATTAAATTCTTCATCCAAATAGTGTGCAACAACACTAAGATAGTCCGACCTTTGATGGGACAAAGTCCAAATGTCCGATGTTAAAGCGAAAGAAAAACTCACTTTCATGTACTGTTCTTTCAGTTCAGCCAATTTACGATTGTAAAGTGCTACTATGTCTTGTCTAGTGGTTTTTTTAGTGACGTGAGTGTACTGTGGGCAGAAAGCATGTTGGATCAACCTCTCAAACCTAGCACTTTCCCCTGTACCAATCGGAAGATTCTCGCTAACTATGTATTTAGCTATCTCCTCTCTTGCTACCTGAGGGTTGTACATCCATGTACTTACCGAACTGTCGGGGCCAAAGTTAAGCTGGATCTGGACAGCTTCCCCCTCTCTGCGTCCTGCGGCTATCTTTTGCAAGCATGCCTGAGCATGCCACTTCAAACTACCTGTTCCATTTTTTGAAGACGCCTTTAATCTTGCTTTGTAATATTTACAAGTGGCATATGATACCTGATGGCCGTTTTCCATTTCTACGGTGTGCTCCATATGCTCCCAGCACCATGCCCGTCGGCTACTTCCACCCCTGGTTCCTTGTACCGATGATGCAATGTCAGTGTTCCTTGACCCTGGTTCCCCTGCAAAATTTCTAGCATCCTCAAAACCAGTAGTACCATCCATATGACCGTCTTCCATACCGTAGTCATCCATGTCGGGGGAGAGTACACGAGGATCTATTTCGTTCTCTCCCGTCGAAAGAGCAACATGGTGTGGTGGAGTTGACCCACTATGCGAGGATCGACCCCTTTGTGACGCCACAGGATGAACGGGAGGACGGCGTTGACGTGCCACCTCGGCCGCCTTCTCTTTCCCATGAGAGAATATATTTTACTTGTGTGTTCGTGTAGGTACTACGTAGTAATATTTCTGTGAGCTTAGTGTTCAGGTCTTGAGGAGAAGTCAATATATATAGAGTAGTGCATCGTCCAATGCTTCAAAACATTTCAAATTTGATCAGCGCGTGAGATTCTCCCGAGTCCCAAAACCCTACGTCTCTTATTCCCTTCCCTCCTAAAGTTTATTCCCGGACAAAAATCCCCCTCACGGCCTCCCCCTAGCAGCCCCCCACGCCCTCCTCCCTTGCGCCACGTGTCCCCCCGCCCACGCCCACCTGACGCCTTCCCATTGCGCCACGTGTCACCCCGGTGCCCAGGCTCACCCAGCCCAGACCGCTCACCCCCTTTCCCCTGGCGCCACGCACCTCCCCACCCACGGGCCCCCGCCCCCGGCCCCCCCCACGGCGCCACGCGCCCGCACCCCCCGGCCCCCCACAGCCCCCCCGCCTCTCTCACCCGGTCGTCCTCATCGGCGCTACCCCCGTGACCCCTTTCATTGGTTCCTCCCCCGCGCGTGGCCAGGTCTAGGCCCCGGCGCCCCGCCCCCGCACCTCTTCTTTCCCCGCCGCGCCCGCCACGCTCGCCGTGCTAGCCCGAACACGCGCCTGCCCGCCCTGCCCGCCGTGCCACGTGCCCATGCCGAGGGCCACCCTGCTCCGCCGTGCCCGGCCTGGCCGTGCCGGCACGAACACGGACCGGCGTAGCGTGCCGGGCCGTGCTGCCCATCATGCCTCAAACACCGGCACGGCCCGGTCCGGGCCACCGTGCCGTGCCAGCCCGGCCCGCCGATGTGTCGTGTCGTGCCGTACCGAGAGCCGTGCCGTGCCGGCCGGGCTTAGGGCTGGCCCGTAAACACCCGGCCCGAGTCCCGGCTTTAGCTGCAAGCCTGCCGTAGTTATCTCGAGCTTCTCCAAATCCCTCCACCCCACGTCTCTCCTGCCGATGACGCCATGGCAACCTCCGCCGCCGGCTCGTCGCCCGCGCCCGCTCCCGAGCAGCCTCCGGCGCGCAAGGCGGTCCGCGTGGTGGTGAAAGGTCGGGTGTAGGGCGTGGGCTTCCGCGACTGGACGACGGAGACCGCGGAGTCCCTCGGCCTCGCCGGCTGGGTTCGCAACCGCCACGACGACGGCGCCGTGGAGGCCCTCCTCTCCAGCGACCCCGCCAAGGTCGATGAGACGGTCTCCGGCCGCCTCCCCGTCGGCCCCCCTGCCGCGGCCATCACCGCCATCGTCCCGTCCCCCGCCAACCCCGTCCACCCCTCCCTCGGCTTCGACATCAAGCTCACCGTCTGATCAACCGTTCTAGGACATGCCAATGGCTTAATTTGGTGAGCCGGCAAAGGTGGCAATCACGAACAAAGATCATGTCCAGGACTTTGTGTGTGTTTGTTGTCAGTTTGTGTTGCTATGTATCACATATGGAATATGAGTGTGTAGTTCCTCAGTTCCTGAATAACACAACACTGTTGAGTGGAATTTACTGTTAATAAGTTGTGATCTATGAACTGTGCCAGGATCGGATAGTTCTGGCATTGGCAAAATTTATCCATGGAGAACTTTTCGAAGACTTCTAGCAATAATAATCCGCATTACACGCGATGAGCTATAAAGAAACAGATCAGAATTACATGCTTTGAGGAACTTAATATTAGCTCAACTAGCTAGTGAATACATTTCTCTCTGTCCCTGAGATACATAGAAATATTGAAAGTTTGAAATACATATACACAGGACCTCAATGTTGAGACATCTATCTAACGGCTTCTAGCTAGACCTGTACTCGCTCACTCAAACTTTCTCTTGCAGCTCCACCACGGACTTGTCTTCCTTCCCCTCCTCCGTCTCGTGGAGCAGCTGCACGGGCTTGAACGTGTAGCACCTGGCACAGATCACGTAGTACACCAGGTTCATGATCTGCAGCAGCGTCACGACCCAGTAGAAGTAGTCGAGCCTGCCGCGGTTGATGTTGTCCGGCAGCCAGTTGGACCCGCCGGGGCCGGCGCTCCACCGGTGCACGGCGGCGATGAGCAGCGAGCTCGTGTAGCTCCCCAGCGAGATGGACAGCCAGAAGAGCGCCGTCGCCGTGCTACGCATGCTCTCCGGCGCCTGGTCGTACATGAACTCCAGGTGCCCCCACCGACGTGAATGCCTCCGCCACCCCGTGCAGCGCGTACTGCGGCACCAACCAGTACGCCGACAGCGGCGCCGTCCCAGCGTCCGTGGTCCCGGCCGCCGCCGCGACCTCCCTGCGGTGGCGCTCGACGATGCCGGCCACCAGTGTGGCCGCCACGGAGACGGCGAACCCGACCCCCATGCGGTGGAGGTAGGAGATGCCGCGGTCCAGACCAGTGGCGCGGCGTGCCAGCGGGACAAGCGCGCGGTCGTAGGCGAAGAGCGTGGCGAGCATTGCAAGCAAGGTGAAGACGGTCATGGAGCCCGCGGGGATCTGGAAGGAGGAGGGCGAGAGGCGCGGCGCGAGGCGGCGGTCCATGGTGCTCGCCTGCTGCAGGGAGAAGGTGTGCTGTTGCGACGACGCCGTGATCACCAGGATGCCAGCCGCCCAGATAGGGCCCATGCGGAGCACCGACTTGAGCTCCTCCACGCGGTGGACCGTGCTCAGCCGCCACGGGTTGGGGGCAGGGGACGGCGGCGACTTGCCGGAGGTGGAGGCGTCCGCCGTGAGTAGGTCGCCGTCGGTGACGATGGCAGCGCGGTCGAAGAAGCTGCACGGCGGAGTCAAGAAGCAGATAGATTAGAGCAAGTTGGAAGTTTCTGAAGTTGTTTGAAAGTTTTCGAAATCCTCAGTTAAGAGACATCCGAATTTGGAAGTTTCTAGAAGTTATTCGAAAGTTTTCCAAATTCTAAACAGGAAGTTTCCAAAACCGACTTGGAAGTATTCAAAATTGCAGATAAAAATATCAATTTCTACTTGATCCAAACTGAAAGTGTTTCAAGTCCCTCAATTGAAAGTTTTTGATATATGAATTCGAAAGCTTGAGTTTTGAACTAAAAGTTGTAAAACGAATATATATCATAAGGTTTTTATCTTAACATTTGGAAGTTCAAAGGAAACATACATGAGCAGGGTTTGTGTTCACTATTTTGCTAACCTATGAACGCGTCCACATTTGTTGTGGTGCAATCGGGGTGTCTTGGTTCGAATGATTGAGATTTTGGTATTGTTACAGATTATGACCGCTTTAACATGTTTTTTCATTCGGTTATCTATTTGTGATATAATTATAGATTTTTTTTAAAATTTGTCTCCTAACTAACATAAAAATAGAAGAGATATATTCATCATTATGGTAAGTATAGCATTTTCAATTTAGTATTTTAAGATTGGCTAGATTGTAATCTGATTTATAAAAAAAATAATCTTTATATTACTATTTTTATAAAATAAATTCAGCGCACTGTAGTTCAGGAACTACAAACCTCACCAAACCGAGCTCGGAGCAGGTCGACCCATGCATCCCCAACTCACCCTCTCTCACTCTGTTTTTTTTTCTCGGTCAAGCTAAAAACCGGACATCGTCCCAGCTCAGCACCACAGAGCAGTGTCCTCATTTTTTGGCGCCATTTGCTCACATCGTCTTCAAAGTTCTAATCGTAATCGCCTACGCCTCTTGTTCATCAATGCTCTCGGAGACCCTCGATATCTTCGTGGCTACATTAGCTGGTACGTGTTCATCGTTCTTTTCTTCTTTTTGCTGACTTTTAATTTTTACAGCGAAAATGCATATCCACTAGTACTAGGACCCGCGGGTCTTATCCTAGCCGTCCGTTTGCTTTAAGATTCATGCTGAATTTTTGCAAAAGAAACCTCTAGGTTTATCAATATTACAAAAAATATTACCAAAATATTACATTATTCAAAATATTTCATTCAATATTAATTATTTCAATATTACGCAAAGAAAATCTTACATTATTTCAATATTACATTATTTCTACAATTATGTATGATTTTTGTTTAGTCATAAAAAGATATGTATGAATTTTTTGGTTAGTATCCAAAAAAGTAAAGAAATATGCATGAATGATTTAAAATGGTGAGAAAATAATGCATGCGAATTTTGCATGCATTACTAACCAAACAAATATGTAATAAAAATATGCATGAAAGAAATAATGTAATATTGAAATAATGTAAGATTTTTATTTTGCATAATATTGAAATATTGAATATTGAATGAAATATTTTGAATAATGTAATATTTTGGTAATATTTTTTGTAATATTGATAAACCTAGGGGTTTCTTTTGCACAAATTCAGCACGAATTTTAAAGCAAACGAACGGCTAGGATAAGACCCACGGGTCCTACTAGTGGAAAAACTACACTCTTTTTACAGGTCAAGATTGCACTGATTTGGTTATGTTCCTAGCTAAGTAAAGCTGAAGCTTTTGTTGGAAGAAGAAAAACTAGGGGGAACATGGCGCATGGTGTATGTACCTGAGCTGCTCGGTGTGCACGAGCTTGCCGTACATGGAGATGGGCGCGTCCATGTCGTCGTTCTCGTACAGCCTCGCCGGGTCGTCAACGTTCGGCACCCGGCGCTTCCTGACGGCGGCGACGACCACCTGCGCGACCCGCGTGAACGGGCTGCCGGCGGGGTCGAGCCGGCGGTACATCGGGTAGCCCCCGAAGAAGGCGGCGACGGAGATGGCCATGCAGAAGGCCGGCACGCCGAGGCCCCAGCCCCAGCCGACGTTGTCCTGCACGTACACCACCGCCGTGACGGCCACCAGCATGGACGCGCCGTTGCAGAAGTAGTACCAGTTGAAGAAGCCCCAGGTCCGGGCACGCTCCGCCGCCGCCGACTCGTCGAACTGGTCGGCGCCGAACGCCACGATGCACGGCCGATACCCGCCGGCGCCCACCGCGTTCAGGAACAGCGACACGTACAGCACCGCCAGCTGACACGGCGCCGCCTCCTCGCACGCGCCGCCGCTCCCCGCCCCCCGCAGCCTTGCACGGCGGCGGCCGGAACTGCGGCAGCGCGGCCGACACCGTCAAGAGCACCATGCCCTGCCAGGAAACGCGTGCTACAGTTCAGCTCTTTCGCACGTGCTTTGTTATGTACGTGCAATTAAACGAGTGTACATACGACTTGGTAGACGACGGAGGCGGCGGCGATGGTCCAGAAGCGGCCAACGACGGCGTCGGCGAGGTAGGCGCCGACGAGCGGGGTCATGGCGGAGGTGCCGCCGAAGTTGGTGAGGGTGGTGGCCGCCTTGACAAGCAGCATGTGCAGCTGCTGGGTGAGGTACGTCAGCATGTTGGTCGAGAAGCCGACCACGGCGAGCTTCTCCGCCACCTCGTTGGCTGCCGCGCCATCGCGAACACACGAACAATTAAGCGTATACGTAACAAACCAGATTTCAACTTAGCTAGTTTGCGAGTGGTTAAAATTATTCGCTTACCAAAGATGAAGGGCATTGTTCGTAGGCCACCCTTCTTCTTGCTCTTCTTCTGCTCTTCCATGGCCGCCGGCGCTGGTGCCGCAGCCATTGTTGGTTGTGCTTGCGGTGGAGGTGAGGCACTCAGTTACACATGCAGCTAGGCACTGCTTGCTGTATGGTGATAGACGTTAGTAGTAGCTAGGCTTCACATATTTATAGCTAAGCTAGCGAGCTGCCAGTGCCATGTCACTCGAGTGTATTACAAGCTTTTGAATTTCAATACAAGGAAAATAAAAAATTCTCGGTAGAATTAATACTCCGAGTATAATAGGAATTGAGTAGTCAAGCTCATTTGGATGTGAAAGTGTATAGAGTCACTATCTAGGTTCGAGAACTCTTAGGCTCGAACAGAGAGGTTTTTCCTGCTTTATTATTGGAACATATAGTAGTTTCTCTTAAGTCCTACTAGTATATTTCTTCATTTTTATTTTGAGGGAGTTCCTTCATTTTTGTAATACTATGAGGTTAATTACAGTAGGCAACGTCTACATTGGGCCTGATCCTTGATGTTACATCGGAACAGCCAGCAAAACTGTTCGCAACAAAAGAGTTCAACATATGCAACGTATAACAATTTGCTATTCCGCATCAAATAATTTCTCAGAGTAAATTTCACCTTTTACTCTCTAAGTATGTACAGTTGATAAGAAATACCTTATTTAAGAATTTTAATATAAATATATCAAGTTTACAACCTTTATTCCACACTTTCCCCGCTCTGACAGCTTAGGCTCGTTTGTTGGACTGATGGGG
Source organism: Stipa capillata (assembly GCA_019208055.1). Lineage (NCBI taxonomy): Eukaryota > Viridiplantae > Streptophyta > Magnoliopsida > Poales > Poaceae > Stipa > Stipa capillata. The sequence goes on from JAGXJF010004000.1 coordinate 202,194, forward strand.
CGCTCCACCTAGACACTCAAAGGACACGTTACTCTTCCACTATCTTCTTCTTCCTCCTCCTACCTCTCCCTGCCCCCAATGGTATTGTGCCATTCTCCCTTCCTCCTTTGACCCACCTGATTTCTCTGAACAATGGCAACACAGAGTGGTAACAAAACAACCTCGATGCAACACGTGGTGAAGGCTCCTCGGATGAGCTCTCCCACAAGTTCACCAACCCAGAGGACTGCAAGCAGCAACACCCAACGCCGCGCCACCGCAGCCTCGCACTACTCCACAAGAGATCGTCTAGGAAGGTGACCTTGAGGCTCTCCACGAGGGACTCTGATGCAGTGGCCACATCGGGAGTAGAGCTAGCAGCTCCAAGTGGAGATGAAGAATCGCGAGTCCACCAACTAGAGGTTCGGACTGCTGCTGTCCACCACCACAACGACCTCCGTGCACTGGAGTGGGTAAGCTAGCTCCTAGGCCATGCCTGTGTAGGGAAAGCTCAGTCACGATGGGAGAGGGTAGACAGAGAGAGGTGGGAGGAGGAGCAAGAAGAGTGAGATGACTGACATGTCAGGCATTATGTGCCTTTGAGTGGCGTCGATATGTAGGCCCGAGCTGTCAGAGTGGGGAAAAGTAGCTAAATGAGGTAAAATATGAAATAAATATTTTACATTGGCTACATTTATGTCAAAATTCTTAAATAGGGTATTCATTTCTAATCGTGCACACTTAGGGGTAAAAAGTGAAATTTTCTCGCATGCAACAAAAGAAAACATCATGCATGAAGCGAAATTTTTTGATATTGCAATATGTGACGTTGGCTGTTCACAAGTGAGACTGAAATGTTGCGAAAAGGAAAGATCCGTGACACGTCAGAAACGGTTCTAAAATAAATGAAAAATAAGCCGCAACATCTTCGAAAACACCTGCAACAAACCTCGATGCCCTCAATTTCCTCCCTCCCCTACATTGGTCTTCTTCCAGATCTAACGGATTTGCGGGTGAGAGCTAGCGACGAAGTGAGACGTGCCTGATAGATTGCTCAATTGGGCATCCGAGCCAAACGCTTCCAGTTACATTACGTATGTGTTCTTTTGTCTAGAATAAACTAGGATGAATATATGGCCTAGTGGTGAAAGCGAGAGGTCGTTTATATGTATCCACCCGGATTCAATCCCCAATATACCTACATTGTAGTCTACAAAAAGAAAACATGTATTACCGGCTAAATGGCATTGCAAATCTACTTTCCTTGCCGGTTCCTTTCCACATTTCCGAAAGCGTTACCGGAATGAGACCTTGGCAAAAATAGGTACACTAAATTCATTGTTCTAAGCGCAATCACATAAATTCAGAGAATTGCCGGTCACTGCGTGCAACCTCAGATCCTAAACAGATCTCGTAGTACTGGAACCAGGATTTCTGGTACGAATGGAGTTCGGTGAGCCGGCTCGACGGTACATGCGTGCTCAAGATATTTTTTTTCTCCACGAATCAAAGGATGTGTGCTCAAGATTTTCCATGCAAGAAACCCCAGTTCACTGGAGTCTAGCTATGATGGAGGAGGAGATTGCATGCGCGTGTTTTGGACCGTCCAATTCAATATATCTAGAGTGGATCGCATTGCCGTGTATGCGTACGTGGTTGGCCGAGAACAGAGGAGCGTGTGCTACGCAACAGAAACCATGAGGAATCCTACGCGTGTTTTTTATTCTGCTTTTTTCTTTTGGTTTCGGAGGGATGCGTTTCGGAAGCATGCTGCGCTACGCAGAATGACAGAATATACACCAGCTACGTTACACGTAAAAAAAGATGGCAAACGTCGAATCAGCTAAAGGTGGCATGACACTGCAAAAGCAGATCCTTGGGAGAGATACCAACCAATCGTGCATGCAGTGGCGCTATCGGCGACGGGTTCTAGCTTCTCGCTGTGAAGCAGGAGCTGGCCGGGTAGGGCCTAGCGAGATATCACACCAAAGCAGTACTACATGTCTTTACGTCCTGCTCATTTCAGCATGACCGGTAAATCTTTCCACGAGATCACGGCATGCAGCAGCAGAATCACCAAACCGATCACAAATCATTGAGCTAGCTAGGACTGCATTACCTGTCTTGATCCATGATTGATGCGTGCTTGGACCAACCAACCAACAATCCGGTCCATCTCAGTGGTCTCGTAGACAATCAGCTTCGTCTTCTCCAGTCGCTCGCGTTCTTGTCAGCACAACGCATGCGTAGCCGACTGTAACAGCATGAAAAAATTTCAAAATTTCAAAACTTTAAAAACTCCGAAATCCATTCTGGGCCTCATTTCTTTTTTTTCAGCCCACTTCTTTTTCCTCAGCCCGTTCGGCCCCAGCTCCTCATCTTCTTTTTCCCGGCGCTGCCGCCTATTGAATCGCCACCCATCGCGCCGCCCTCGGCTTGACGCCGGTAACGGGGTAGGCCCCACTCCTCTGCAGCGGCGCTGCCCCTGACATCGTCAGTCCATGCGTCACCTTCCTCTTTCCCCGCTCTGCCCCGCCGTTTTTCCCCTTCTCAACACCCCTCTCTCTCTCTCTCTCTCTCTGCACCGCCTGCTCCGCCTCTACACAGCTCGTTGACCGAGCTCGCTGCACCGGTCGACCCACGTGAAGACGCCGCTAGAGCTCCTATCACCGGCGACCTCATCTCCTCGGAAGATGAGCAGCACCTCGACCACCGCTCCTCCTCCCCTATAAAACCCCGCCGGACTCCTGAGCTCCCTCCTCCTCACCCCGAACGCTCTCGAACTCCCCTGCTTCTCCCGTTCAACCGCACGAGCTCCTCCACCTCCTTCTCACCTCCCCGACCACACTCCTTCCCTTCCCGAGCACCGGCGAGCTCGCCACCACCACCTCCGTCTCCGGCGAGGTAGTCCCAAGTGCCCTCACTACCGTCGAGCTTCTTCCCCGCAGCAGTCCTCCCCCCTTTCCCCAAAAATGAGACCGCCTCCCTCCGTAGATCCTCCCAGAGCCACCAATTGCGGCCGGCGACCCTCACCGGTGACGAATTCGAGCCCCGTCGCCGGCGGCCGCCACTCCCCTGCTCCCCTCTTCTCCCCAACCGAGTCGCCACCCCCCTTCTCATTATCAGGTCGGCCCAGTTTTCTTTTGGGCCGGTTCCGATCGCAATGGGCCAGTTTAGGCCGGCCCAATTTTCCTTTTTCTTTTTATTTTTCATTGATTGTTGGGCCTAAACCCATTTCTAGCCCACTACCCAACCCACTTTGAGCCCATTTAGTTTAGGAATTCATTTTCCATTTTATTTTCTTTTTCTGTTAAGCCCTAAGCCCAACCCGTACCCTATCCAGCCCATGTTCATCCTACAGCCCAAATCCAACCTAGCCTGACCCGAGAGCCCTAATGGGCCCAATACATTTTTTGCGGGCCTAGCCCGACCCGTCGGGTCCGAAACCCTAAAAACACTATTATATACCGTTTCGATCGTCTCGATGCCACGATTCCAATTCTCCACACCGTTGGTCCAAATTTTCACTTTTTAACACCCAAAACCCGCAAAACCCTCTTATCCCACCTATATTCCGAATTCCCCTCCGAAACCCTAATTCACGTCCTATACCTCCTTCCATCTTTTCAATATCCTGATTCCAACCTCACACACCCCACTTCCTATTTCTAGTATTCTTTTTCAAATTATTTTACATTTTACTCCCAACTCGTATTTGTCGAGCCCAGACTTATATGTGTTTGTTTGGATCTTTTTGGCAACTAGGGAACGGTAGTGACGATCCGACACTTGGAAAGGATCCTGATGGTGAAGAACTCCCCAAAGACAACGATCCAACAGACCTCGGTGCAGTAGGCAGGTCACGCTTCTTGTTCATGTTGATCCCACATGTCTTTCTATTTAATGTATTACTAGTTTAGTTAATTATCTTTTTGCATGTTAATTTCATGTATGATATTTTTGAATGACATGATTGTGTAGTTAACACCTACCACCTCGCAACCCTAGTTAATTTTTGTAGGCCATATTTACCTTGAAGACTTTATGATAAATATAAGTCATATCAGTATCCTTCACCAGTATTAGAGACTAGGCTAGACAGTATTCAGGAATAATGGTAACCCTAGTTCAAAACTCGGAGTATGTGGTTTTAAAGAGAAATTGCTGATGGTTGGGGACAGAGAAGATGGGGCCCTTCATGTATTGATTGTGCAGCCATACCCCTTCCGTGGAGTAAGGGTAATCTGATGGATTACCTTACTCAGGGCAGTTAAAGACAAAGACCCTTGTGCTAAGTGGTGAACACAGAACCGCTCAACCACATATTTGACTTGTCAAACCTGACCTAGTAAATCTGCTCTACCTGCTGAACAACTACAGAATAGCTTGCCGTTCCTCTTCTCTGGAAGGCCCGCAGAAGCGAATGAGGTGATAGACCATTTATTGGGAAATCATAACTCGAACTCACCTGACTCCCAGATTGAAGTTGACGCTAACCCGTTTGCTCCCGGGAGAGCGAGTGATGTAGTGTTTCCTACGTAGAAACTTCAAAAGATAGAGCATATAAAAAGCCTTGTTAATCTATCTCTGTCGACACACCAATGGACGTGTGTAGATCTGCAGTGACACTAAGAGATATGGGTATCATGTGGGTAAAGCTAAGCCACTCTGCAGAGTTAAATCAAATGGTATTCGAATACGCCGTGCTTTCGGTTAATGAAACTGTGTTTAGATGTGATCCTCAGTACAAGGCACAAGTAGAAATTGATAACGATTAGTTGAATCTGACGATGACCCAGCAGGGTTGCTATAACACGATGATTTGCTGTTGAAATGTTTCAATGAAGGGATTTTAAATATTAAGGCGGAGATTACGATTATGCATCCACCAAATGCTAAGCCGTATACCCTCCTTTGAGATTCAGAATATATAGCTATGTAGTGCACTTTTCCAATGTGGTTTGTTGAGTACGCCATGTACTCATTACTGCACCAATCATCACAGATTTGCAAGAAGATGAAGAACCTTATGATGGAGATCACTTCGATAGCGATGAATACGAGTTCTAGGTCTTATCCGCGCTCGAGGCGCCTGTGGTATAGGTCCCTTTGGTTGTAAGTTTTGGGCTCGGATGCCCCAATCTACTGTAAAATCAACTGCCGTTAAGCTTAATTTCCTGTACTGTAATAAAGTTTGGATGTTTAACGCTATGTTGGCAATGCAACTGCTCTGCGTCCGCAATTGAGAAACTCCTGGATAATTGTGGATATTATATCGCGGCGCCAAAAATCGGGGTCGTGACACCGACCACACGGTAGGGGTTTGCATCAGTGTCCTCTCACGAGAGCTACCTTCTAGCTAGTGCTGGGACCAAGACACGGACATGATCGAGCTAACACTGGCCAAGTCTAGGTTTTGTTTGCATTCTTCCAGCTTTATGTACGCATGCATGACTCGGGTAAAGAAAGAAAGAGACAAGAGCAAGCGACGTACAGGCATGCAGAGGCAGCAACTGATTGATCAATGATATTCATGCATCCTACTGTTCTAGACGAGAGGATCGAGAACGTATGCACTATATTTATCTTTGCACTGCTGATGATGGAGCATGTATATATCATCACATGCATGTCTCACCTTTGAGTTCAGATAAGGGAGGCAGTCCTTTCGGAGAATGGAAAGGAAGAGGCAGAGTACGTGTGAGTTGATCTGGGGTGAGATAGGAATGTTCAGCTCAAAGGAGACGTCAAGCGGATGGTGACAAGACAACTGATCCACGAGGCTGCCACCAAGCCAGCCAAGCGCTGATCCGATCGAGCCGTGGTGAATAATTCTTTGCCGTGAATAGAGCGCTGAGTTGATCGATGGTGAGAAAGGATCTTATTCTTTTCTGCACAAGTGTGATCTTGCTGTTAATTGTTTCTACTTTTGTTCATCCTGAGAGCACACTTCTGCTATCAGAACCCTGTTCAGAGTTTCCTGTACTGTTGGAATGCAAGTGCCATGCCGGGCGCTAAGCCCATTAAACCAAATGCAAAAGCTTATATATGATGCATGCGTGGACAGTAGTACCAGTCACACCATATTATCAGAAAACATGTAAATGGAAAATGAGAAAGTTTCAGCTAACACGGATGTAGGTACACCGAGACACTCGATCTAAGGTGCATTTAGTTGGAAATGACACCTTGTCATACCTACCTTGATAAGTTCGAAGCTAGTGTTAATTTGGTAAGCCACAAACATGGGTAGTATGCCGTACATTTCTTATCCTAATTACTCGCTTGTCGTACACTCGTCTCATTGTCAAAGTTGCGCAGTTGTGATGGGTGATTTCTGGACCGGAGAGACAAAAGGAGAAAAGAAGGCTAAGGAGAAAAGAAGGCTATGTAATTCCTAGATTTTCAGTTTTTATGTAGGTCGTTGTTTTTGTTTTAGAGTAAATTACTTAAAACTATAAAGTATCTTATAACACTTTTATTACATCAACTCCTTTTATAAAACTACAATCTATAATCTAATCTTTCACAGATAATTCAAACTAGCAACTTCTAGATGTTTAATAGCAAACCTGACATAATGGACCCACTCGTCAAACTTACATAGATGCTCACATGGACATTGTGCTGAGGTGGATATAGGTCCCACATGTCAGCCTCCTCATACTCTTCTTTCCTTTCTCTTCTTCTTCTCTCTCTCCTGCAACAAAATCTCCTTACTGGTTGCTCACCCCCTCCTCTCAAATCTCATCCTCACCGGAATCCCGACGATAGCCCGGCTTATCCTCCACCGCCGCTCTTCCTAAATCTAGCCGCCATCTCATCCTCCTTCCAAATCTCCTCCTCACTGGTAGCTCGTGAGACTTCGCCCTTGTCGTTGCACTACGTACCGTTGCTAACCATGTCGCTGGTGATGGCTTGGCTAGGTAGCACGTTGTCATCCGTACAACAACCGCGTTGTTGTGGAGCACGTGTTGCTGAGGCAACGGCGCCCACCCCCTCTTCTTGCGCTGCTATTGTCGTGCTCGGCTCACTTGGCTAGGACGTCCATCGCTATCGCTACTTGCCATACTCCTCCATTGCTATTACTGTTGTGCTCCCCATGTCGTCGGTTGCTGGGACCAACATAATGGCTTTTCTCTTCTCCTTCTCCTATCTCTCGATTTCGATGTGATTACATAGCAATAGTCTATGAAATTCTTGACTTTGTTGTTTTGTAAAAGATTAAACTATAGGTTGTGATTATCCAAAGTGGCTAGTTGGGTTATCTAAATTACATAGCAATAGGCTATGTAATTCTTGAATTTATGGTTTGGTAAAAGATTAGACTGCGGGTTGTGATTATCCAAAGTGGCCAATTGAGTTATCTGTAGAAGATTAGACTATAAATTATAGTTTTGTGAATTTTTTTGAAAGATGTGATAAAGTGCTATACGGTACGCTAAAGTTGTGGTCTTTAGTAACTTAGTCTTTATTTTATTCTACCTTTAAGGTGAACTTTATAATAAACATTGATTATGTGTATTTTTGAATACAGAGATCGGAGGAGTTGTATCTTTTATTATTAAAAAATTATGTTGCAAGCCATTATTTTCCACACTTCCGGAGACAAAGATCTGGCCCGACAAAACAAAACGAAGACATTGAATACACATTACAAATTGCAGATTCACCCCTTGAGCTAGAAGTATAATATATAAGCATTTGGGATCTTCCATGCTCTAAATTCGACTGTGGACCATATGTTTGTAAAAGAATGAGAAGAGTATGGTGAATTTCTTTAAATCTGGTTCGTGGTCCACAACGGATTTCTCTGTGTAAGTAACTTTCACATTCTCTCCGTTTCTCTGCATAACGACAATTGTATCAATTCAAGTTACTCTCACCTCTGCTGTGTGCCATCTGCGTCCGGACATTTGCTCAAAGCTGTCAGCCTTGTCCTGATCTACACCTAGGACAAGATGCCAAGATGACCCAGTTTATTCAACCTAAAGTCTTACACAAATCACAAGACCTTTTGCACTTGGAAGGAGACCCTAGCGCAAGAGAATTCATGATGTTGCTTTTGTTAGAGTATGAAATGGAAATAGAGATTGAGACAAAGTTTGGACACAATGATTATAATTCTTGTATTCATTCTCTGATGTTTTACACATATATATACAAATGGAAGGGGCGGCAGTTGTTGCTTAAGCGTCATTAGCAACCGCTAATGATGGTTACAATTGATCACTAATCGTTGCATCTTCCCGAAGAGATGCGTCGGTTCACAACACTCCCCCTTGATCAATTTCACCATTGTACATAAAGAACATCTAGAAAACTCCTCTAAAATCCTGTGGGAAAAATATGAGGAGAAACATAATGATTGTATGCCATGAAAAACTCCATTTAAAACCCAATGGGAAAATAAGGAGAAAATGGTATGGCATATATGAATTCTTATTGTTGGATAATATGTCATGGAAAACTTCTTTAAAACTCAAAGGGAAAAGTAAGGAGAAAACGATATGACATATAGTGCTTATATGAATATTGCCTCATTAAAAACATTTTATGAAAAACCATTTAGGAAAAACTCATAAAGGAAAAGAGTACAATATATATGATCTGATGATCATTATCAGGTTATATTTTTAGGAGTTTACTCCCCCTGAACCTTGCAAGTCACGAATTCGTCTCATACCAATTCTATGAACATATTTCTGAAATAAAGATGTTGGTAGGGACTTTATGAATAAATCTGCAAGATTTTCACAAGACTTAGTTTGCAAGATTTCTATTTCCCCGCTTTTCTGTAACTCATGGGGATAAAATAATATAGGAGCAATGTGCTTTGTAATATTGCTCTTTATATACCTGATTGCATTTGTGTAATACAAGCAGAATTATCTTCATAGATAATTATTGGTGATTCTAAAGAACCAATTCCACATGACTGTTGTATGTGGTTAATCATTCTGCGAAGCCAAACGCTTTCACGTGATGCTTCATATAATGCAATTATTTCAGAATGATTAGTGGAAGTAGCCACTAAAGTCTGTTTTGAGGACTTCCAAGAGATGGCTGTTTCTCCATGTAGAAATACAAATCCAGTTTGTGATCTGGCATTATGGGGATCAGATAGATAGCCAGCATCAGCATATCCCACTATAGTCATATCTTGATTTTTCTGATAGAATAAACCAAGATCTTTTGTGCCTTGAAGATATCTGAGGATATTCCTGACACCTACCATATGCCTTTTAGTTGGGGATGCACTATATCTAGCCAATAGATTAATGCAAATGAAATATCAGGCCTGATGCAGTTTGCTAGGTACATAAGTGCTCCGATGACACTGAGATAAGGAACTTCAGGTCCTAATATTTCTTCGTCATCGGCCTTAGGTCTAAATGGATCTTTATCTCTATCAAGAGATCAAACGACCATAGGAGTCTTGGATGGATATGATTTATCCATATTGAATTTCTCCAAGATTTTCTGGATATAAGCAGACTGACGTACAAGGATTCCTGAGGGAAAATGCTCAAGTTGTAAACCTAAGCAGAATTTGGTTTTACCCAAATCTTTCATCTCAAATTCCGTCTTTAGATGATTACTTGCCTCTTGTATGTCTTGTGTAGTTCCGATAATATTGAGATCATCGACATACACTGAGATGATGCAAAATCCCTTTGAGGATTTCTTTATGAATACACAAGGGCAATCATCATTGTTTGAGTAACCCTCCTGAAGAAGGAATTCACTTAATCGGTTTGTACCATATTCTTCCCAATTGTTTTAAGCCATAAAGTGACTTTTATAATTTTACACAGTACATGTTGCGATTTGTATTTGGATTCGGGATTTTAAGTCCATCAGGGACTTTCATGTAAATGTCTGAATCGAGTGACCCATATAAGTATGCGGTCACTACGTCCATCAACTGCATGAATAATTCATTTGTACTGCCAAAGATATCAAATATCGGAATGTTATTCCACTCATAACAGGAGAGTATGTTTCATCATAATCGATGCCGGGTCTCTGCGTGAACCCTTGTACTACAAGTCTCGCTTTATATCTCACCACCTCATTGTTTTCATTTCTTTTTCGAATGAAAACCCATTTTGCTCCCACAGGGAAGACATTTTGAGGAGTTGGTATTAATGAAGTAATACCTCTCTTTTCTTGAGCGAGTGCAATTCTGCCTCTATTGCTTCCTTCCATTTGGATCAATCTGAGCGCTTGAGGCACTCTGCCATGGACTTAGATTCTGGATCCAATTGAAGGTTTTTAGCAATTTTTGAGGAGAAGTAAATGTCGACAACTGTAGTCTTTCTGTTAAAAGATTCTCCTGAATCAATATAGTTTATGGAAATTTTATTATTATCTTCTAACTCATTGTGATTTCCCTTAACATTAGAGTTAGGTTGTTCCGATGTTCCAGCACTTAAATTTATGTGCACATTTTTGCTGGGTTGTGGATGTTGAGCATCCGACAAATGTTTCTCCTTTTGAGATTGATTTGCATTACTGTTTGAGGATTTAGAGTCCTCTGTTTTCGCGGACGCTTTTGAGAAGCTGGATCCTTTGTGATAGAAGTTCTCCCCCTTTTGCTCTCATTAGGGAGTTGAGTGGTTTTATTAGATACCTCCACTCTTTCTGGCACATTAACCGCCGGAATATGTGATTTTGTTACACCTTTATGGTCAGTAAATGCATCTGGCAGGTTATTTGCAATGTGTTGCAAATTTATGATTCTCTGAACTTCAGATTCAGATTCTTTAGTACGTGGGTCTAAGGATTGAATGCCAGTGACATTCCAATCTATTTCTCGGCATTCTTTGTGGTACTTTTCTTTATCTCCCCCTAATCCTGGGAAATGATCTTCATCGAAGATGCAATCAGCGTACCGGGCTGTAAATAAGTCCCTTGTTAGGGACTCGAGGTATTTAATTATCGACGAAGAATTATACCCCACATAGATCCTTATTTTTCTGTGGGAGCCCATTTGTGTACGCTGCGGTGGTGATATTGGCATGTATACAGCGCAGCTAAATTGATGCAGATGGGAAATACTTGGTTGATTTTCACGTACTAACTGCAACGGGGAAACCGTATGATATGCAGTTGGACGAATTTGAATTAAATGCTGCTGCGTGTAAAACCGCATGGCCCCAACAAGATGTTGGAAGATTTGAATTCTGTAAAAGTGGTCGAGCGATTAATTTGACTCTGTTAATAAGAGATTCAGCCAGACCATTTTGGGTATGTACATAAGGTACAGAGTGCTCTAAATTTATGCCTAATGTTAGGCAATAATCGTTAAATGCTCGCGAAGTGAATTCTGCGGCATTATCCATTCGAATGATTTTTATCCTGTGTTCAGGATAATTTACTCTTAATTTGATAATTTGAGCGATTATTTTAGCAAATGCATGGTTCCTTGTGGATAATAGGCACACATGCGACTATCTTGTAGATGCGTCGATTAGAACCATGAAATATCTAAATGGTCCAGATAATGGCTGAATTGGACCACATATATTTCCTTGAATGCGTTCAAGGAAATTAAGTGGTTCATTTCTTATCTTAAGATAAGAGGGTCTTAAGATTAATTTCCCCGTAGCACATGCGGTGTATACAAAATATGAGGATTTGAAAAATTTTGCAAGCTTTAAGTCATGACCAACAGAACTTTTAATAATTTTTCTCATCATCCCTATGCCGGGATGACCAAGGCGATCATGCCAAACCTTGAATTTGTCAAGATTTTGAAAAATTACTTTATACGTAACATATTGAATTGGTCTAATGTATGTGTAGTACAATTCAGTTTTTAAAGAGAGAATTTTCTCAAGTATTTATTTTTCATATCCGTCATTTTTAGTGATGAGGAGACTTTCGTCATTGCACTCAACACTAGTTTCAATGTGGAAACCATTCTTACGGATATCTTTAAAACTTAGTAGGGTACGAGTTGAATCTGGATACAAGAGTACATCCTCTAGTGTGATTTTCGTACCCATAGGGAGAATGATTGTGGCTTGACCAGAGCCTATGATTACGGCATCGCGTCCAGCGATCGTCATAATATTTTCGTTACTCTTTTTTAAAGTTTGAAAATATTTTATTTCCCTTAAAATTGTGTTAGTGGTGCAACTATCCACTAAACATATTTCCTCCTTCATTGGATTATCTTAAAAATTCTATATAAAGAAAAGAAAATTCATTACGAACTTGATTTATATAGAACACATACATTATATATTTAAATATTATGTCTGAGGTACATAATAATATAAATACAATAATGGACAATATAATACATCTTTTACAACTTAGTACGTACAATATATAGGCTATTGACATATCTTATGGATAAATTGGAGACTAATTGAGATCTCCATACATGTCTTGGGAATCAATTCCACAAGCATGTCATCAAGGTCCATGGGGTCATCATCTTTCTTGGCTTGTTCTTGATTCTCTTTCTGAGGAAGAGTTTGAGAATATCTTGCTTCCAAAGTGATGCCTGGTTGTTCGTTGAAGTGAGCTTCAAATTTTGCCCCTTGGACTTATTTGTCTTTGCCTTTGGATTGGAGATACAACTCGACCAGGTGCTTTGGATTTCGGTATTTCTTTGTATGATGATTCATACATCCACATTTTTGATAAACTTGAGAGTTGTCTTTGAAGTCATTTTTCTTAAAATGACTTTTGCCCTTATCAAACTTGTTGAATTTCTGCTTGTTGCTTTGTTTCCACTTTTCTTTGAACTCTTTGCGGTTCCTCTTACGACCATTGAATTTGTTCTGAGTATTGGCATGAACTTCTAGTATTGCCATAGCGCCTGTTGGGCGACTTTGATGATTCTTCATAAGAATCTCATCATGCTTCTCAGTTTGAAGAAGCGTGTAAATTAACTCAGAATATTTGGTGTATTTTTGTTGGCGATATTGCTGTTGCAATATACGCATAGAGGGGTGAAAAGTACACAAGGTCTTCTCAACCAGATCAGCGTCTGAAACAACCTTGTCGCAGAATTTCAACTTAGCGTTGATCTTGTGAATGGTGGAATTATAAGCCGCCATGGACTTGAAGTCCTGAAAACGAATGTTAGACCATTCGCGTTGTGCTTGTGGTAGCATGACCGCTCTTTGTTGGTCATAACGCTCCATGAGGGAGGTCCATAGGGCTAGTGGATCTTCTTTCATGAGATACTCAATTTTGAGATCGGGATGGAGGTGATGCCGGATGAAATGCAAAGCTGCATATTTTGTTCTTTCTGGTAGAACCTCCTCTCCTTCTTGAGGAGGATTTATGGTAGCACCAAGATCACGACCTAATAGATTTATTTTAAGGTCCATGGTCCATGTTAGGTAGTTGCTCCCATCTAGGGCAAATTCAGCAAAGTCCTTTTTGGATATGTTTGCCATTGTCCTGCATGAATGATCATGCTTATATTAATTTACTTGAGAGTAAATTAAGAAAAGCTAAAATTGCGTGAAATTGGGCAAGATGATTCTTTAGTGACCCAAGTGTAGATCTTCTATATAGTATATGCGATAAATCGTCGCTAATATTTTCGGACTTCATTTCTGAGAAAATGGGTGATACTACAATCACCGCCAAAAATATAGACTCTATACTTTTTGAATTCTGGTTATGCATTTTGAAGGTAGTCACTACGAAGAGGTGTAGACCTCACAGTAATGGGCGAAATAAATCGCCGCTAATATCGTGGACTCCGTTGCAGAGAACGAGCGATGCTACAATCGCATCCATTGATATAGACTCCATTATCTTATGTATTTGCCAAAATTTTAGAAGATAATCACTTAAATATAAGCAAATTTGCATAATTTTCCGCAAATTGTAAAGCAAAATGAGGCTTTAAATAAGAATTTATGAGCGGAAAAGAGTAATATTGCAATAAAATAAAGTAATTGCAAATAAAGAGAATGCATAATATAAAACTATAATATATTACGGAGGTAATATATAGTAAATGCATGATTACATATTAATATATGCAATATACCAAGACCTGAGGGTCTGAAATGCAAGATTACATAAAGCCTGAGGGCTAATATGCAATTAACGGTAAACCTGAGGGTCTATTGGTAAAATAAGATACTAAACATTCTACTGATGTAGAAAATTAGTAAATATGTGAAAACTGGGGGGCTAGAACACAAATATACAGCCCCTCGGTTTTTTTTCACATTTCTGGATGGGCCTTTTGGCCGGCCCATGAAGTCACCGCCGGGCCATGAGGTTGGCTTGCCAGGCTTGCCCGGATGGGCTGCTCGGCTGCGGGGCCTGTTAGGCCCGTTATGCAGGCCAGCCCACCAGAGCCGATGGCCCGTTTGCTTGGCCTGTTGGCCCAGCTAGCAGGCATGTTGGCCGGCCGGCCCACCCGTGCCCCTGGGAGGGTTTTAGCCTGGGCGGTTAGGTGAATTAGGGATTCCCCTAACCGCCACCGCTGCTCGTTGCGTGTAGGGGAGGGGCCTGCCGCCGTTCGCCGCGTCGGAGGCCGGCTCGGGTGGATGCCGCCGGAGGGAGGTTGCCGGGTCCGAGCGCCGGGTCGCCGCCGAAGCCAGGTGCCGTGCTGGAGCGGGGAGCCCAACCCCCGCCGCCGTTAACACCGGGGAAGAAGCCTTCGGGCGGGGCGTCTCCGCCACCGCCGAGGTCGCCGCTGGCGAGGCCGCCGTTGGCGGCTGGCGCGCCGGCCAAAGATGCCTCGCCGAGGGCGGGGGCCGCGCTGTGGAGGGGAGCCCGGCTGCTGTTGGAGAGCGTTGCGCCGGGCTCGGGAGTGCCGAGAGCTGAGCAGCCATTGTGGGTGGATGAAGCGCGCAGCGGTTTCAGCGTTTCCGGCGAGCACGGCGACGGCGTCGGCGTGGTGGTGGAGACGGTGGAGGAAGAAGCGAAGAAATTGCAACGTCGATTGCCGAGAGCAGGTTGAGAATGCTCTGAATGATTCGTTCTGACATTGGTTTCCTCACCTTTTTCTGTTCTGCCGGTTCTTGCTTCTTGCTTCAAAATTCTTGATTGCTTGAGTGCAATGGTGACCTGATTGCTCTTTGCAATGCGTGGAGATGGCCGGTGCTCTTGGTAGAGCAAGTGCGTGATAACGTGTTAGAGTATGAAATGGAAATAGAGATTGAGACAAAGTTTGAACACAATGATTATGATTCTTGTATTCTTCTCTGATGTTTTACACATACATATACAAATAGAAGGGACGGTAGTTGTTGCTTAAGCGTCATTAGCAACCGCTAATGACGATTACAATTGATCACTAATCGTTGCATCTCCTTGAAGAGATGCGTCGGTTCACAACAGCTTTCACACGCATGCAAAGAGACCTGTGCAGGATCTTCTACGCACATAAAATGATCGGAGATAGTGGCGGGGAAATGAATACGGTGGCGAGCGGTAATAGTAATGTACTTTCTCAGTCTAAAAATATAAAAAAACACACGTATTCTAAAATTTACAATTAAACTTATAATGTTTTAATTATATGATATAAAAGTGATCTTACACTTTTACACAGGAAGTATGTAAATTGACATGGTCAGTACAAGCAGAAAGCTAGGAGCAACTAGGAAAAGGAATTGCATTACGACAAAATATTTAATTGACTCACGAGTCATAACAAACTATAGCCTGGATATAGCGATTGCATCATATGATTCATGTCGAGCAAGCCAACAAAATCCAGACAGGGACTCGCGTCACATGTAATACACAGCGCGGAGCACGAGTAAGACTTGCTGCCGCGCAAGAACGAAACAGAACTCAGCCAAATGAACAAATCAATGCTATCTAAGAAGCTAATGGCTTATAGAACCTGATCCATGTAAGACCACATAGAAATCTCAGAAACATGAAAAAGCTGCTTGAGAAGGTGATAGAGAGAACTCTGTTAAAATATACGCTTGAAAATTTGTGCAATACTCCTAACTAGAAACGCCTCTTTCCTAAGGAAGAGCATATATGCAGCAAAACTTTGGTGACAGACTTGACTGGTGGTATCCTTTCCGAAAAGAACCACCAAGCTCAGATCACAAATAGAAGTTAAAAACCAGAGGGAAAAATCACGCGAAGCAGTCTAACCCATTCCAATTTCAAAGAGCATAACCCACAATGCATCTTTATACACAGTATAGTATAAAGTTCAAATATGAAATTGATATGTACTTAGAAAGCATTCTCAAGGATACAGGAAATTAAAACATAGTCAGCAGCCAGAAATAAGAACGATACTGGACTTGCACTGCTTCTACCTCAGTTTTCCTCTCACTGCCACCATAAAACCAATCTAACATCTATTGTTGATCCTCAAACTCGTGGCCATGATCCAAAAGGTAGTTGGCAGCCAGCTCTTCATCCTTGTTGCATGCAAAGAAGACCTCCAAAACAAGCTCACGATTGAACCCCATCGCCTCGAGCTGTTGAAGTACGAATATTAGTGAGACAACGAAACTAACCCACCATGCTAATAATCATATCATTCTACAAGTAATTAAGATCCGAGTAAAAATGCAACAGGTGTCAAGGACAAGTTAGCAATACTTGCAGCCTTCCTAATTTATCAAACACAGAACTAACTAGACCCAAAAATGCGTCCATGGTAAATTGTGGTACAAAAGAGGCATGCCCATACAGCCCATGTCAATATTTCTAGAAACAAAAACACAAAAATCATAGCTATGTTTATACAGCACAACTAAGAATAAACTGCAACCAGTGAACAGCGCGGCACAGCTGATGAGATTCCTCGCATAATTTGAATCTCGTATATTGCTATCTCTAGAATTTAGGATAAGCAATTTTCAGTAGCTCTAAAAATAGCAAGGGCTTGGCCGCCTTTAAGTAAAAAGGTACTACAAGAATAGTTAGTATATCTTCACTTAGTACCTAGCCCATTAACTTATAAGACAAAAAAAAATTAATATTGTCCATTAATAAAAGGCATTTAAACTATCAAGAGCAAAGATTATATAAAGAAATAAAAACTGTACCCGCTGAATGGCATCCCGTTCTTCTGGAGTAACTGTAAGCGGCTGTGGCATTGCAGCCGCCAGTTGACCAATTATATTTCTGGTTTGCCAGGGTAGAGCAAATATGAGTAAAATTGCTGGCATGGTTGCCACAATAAGTGTGCATGGTTAAGTAATGTTTCTTAATTCTTACCCGCCAGCACCACTCTCAGGAGATTCATTCACCAGACGGAGAAACTCAGCCTGATTTTCCTGAATCAACCGCAGGATTTGTGGATTTTGTTTCCCCAGCTCTTGAAGCATTGGCTGTGAATCAACAGGATCATACACTTATTCACTTATCACAACACACCAAAGTACAAAAGGAAAAGTTTACCAAATAACAAGCTACTTATAAGGTACCTGTAAGATTTGAGGATTAGACTGGACCAGTCCAAGCAGTGCTTGGAACTGAAAAGGACAAGTACACAGCTGTTAGGACAATGTAACACTTCAATGACTAACCTGTATACGCAAGGCTGCACTGATAGTACCTGCGGAAGCTGTCGCAATGCATCAAGGGCACCAGCACCGGCACCAGCACCAGGATTGGACCCACCACT
This sequence comes from Stipa capillata, assembly GCA_019208055.1. Taxonomy (NCBI): domain Eukaryota; kingdom Viridiplantae; phylum Streptophyta; class Magnoliopsida; order Poales; family Poaceae; genus Stipa; species Stipa capillata. The sequence goes on from JAGXJF010004000.1 coordinate 219,772, forward strand.
TGGAACACCCTATTAATAATTTTGGTATGCAAACAAGTTAAAAACCTCATCCGGAAAAAAGATGTTTGCAGAGTATGTAGCTGTAAATGCAGCACATAAGAATATGTTGCATAATGCTTTGTCATAGAGGTCCATCGCTGCTTGTATGTGTATTTGCAAGTGCAAGAGACTCGAACAAACAGCTGAAAAAGCATATCTAATGCAAATCAAATAAGATGATGTTACGACATTTCTCCTCCACAACATCAGTGCTGATTCTTTCACAGATTAATCATGCTTCTGATGATGCCTATGGCATTTAACTCGGTGTGCATAAATTAAGTAGTTATGATGGATGACGTCTACAAAGGCGCGAACTAGTTCACAACTGGTTCGCAACTCCACACAGACTTTGTAAAGCTTGTAATTATTTATCCTGAAAATATAAAGGTATATTTACAGCACACACCTGGGGGAAAAGGTTTAACGGATTTGCATTAGGCCCTGCAGTGGCACCACCAGATGCCTGCACTGGTGGTGGAGGTGCAGCCTGAGCCTGCGATGGAGCCTGTGGATTTGACGCCTGTTGACCTGAAGCAGGTGCTCGAGCCACAGGTGGGGCCTCTACACTCTCAGGTATTCCCTAGCAAAATGAAATTTGTTAATTTCTGCCCAATGCTTTGTAACAGTAAGAATAACAAAGTTTTCTAGATATATTATCTTAGTTTCGCTTCGAGTAAAAGATAACATATTACTTTCAAAACCTTGTGTAGTTAGAAACAGAACACAACACTAGTTTCCCAACAGAAGTTACACTATACCATGAAATTAAAATCGAGAACTGACCAAATTTTGTTGAGAAATAGTTAACAAACATGGAACATACAGAATATAGATAGTCGATAGCTCTCTCAGGGTTGTTATATGCAGCACGTAAAGCACGGACAACCATATCACGTTCCCAGGTGCCACCACCCATGTCAAGAATTTGTTGGATAGTTGGTTCTAGGCTGCCACCTGACACAAGGTTCGATGCAGCCTGGCTGTATACATCAGCATCACTTCTGTACAGCATAACCACAAAAGAGCAGAATTAATTTATAGTCAAAAAGAATGATGCACAACGAAAGAGAATGTGTAAGGTTTTTTTCTCTGCTCAAGCATCATGAGAACCAAATTCAGTAACCAATAAGTCAGTGTTTAAGGTTACACAAGGATGCAGCAAGTTGTGCTGATGCCAAATACATGTAAACACATATGCTGATCTGCTAATTTTTAGATATCCTACATTCAGATAATATAAAATTATTGCATTTTCCCTCATAAAATATTATGGCTATAGAAAAATGTCAAGCATGTTTAGAACATGATATTTTTTAAAAATTAACTGATGCATTCCTCAGAACACATTCATATTTTCGTACAGCTTGCATGTACTAATGTAATGATCTGTTAAATTTATATGTAATGTTTTCTATCATATGGGCAGCACAACGTACAAACAAATATTAAAGAAAACATTTTACAAGTCTACAGATGTCAAGCAAAATTAACTCAGGGAAGATGGTGTACAGTTTATCAGCTTATGATGGCTCGTTTGTTGTTAAGTGTATATACAAGTAAAAAGGCAGCTATTGTTAGAAAATAAATTCGTTTTGTTCTCAACTTCTCATACCTTCAGAAACAACTCATGACGGAACCTACTAGTGATATGATTGTACACATGAATGAAATACACGTGTCCAGATACAGATCATCATGTATAGAAACTATTCTACATGACAACAGAAGATATGCAAAGACACAGAATGCAATTTGTAGTAAGAAATCACAAGGACAAGCACTAGAAATATGGCTAACAAAACCTGGTCCATGCAATACGCATTAGGCAAAAATATTTGATAGCTTCTAAAAGAATGGAAGAAAGGTTCTGAAAGGGGCTTACGATGCAGTAACTGCAGCAGCTGGAGTAGCAGAAGTAGCTGGAGCCTGTGCACTTGGAGGTGCCCTATGGGAGACATAATAACTAAGAAAAAAACTAGGTTTAAATAGAAAATGTTAAGAGGAACAGAAAACTCACGTTTCAGAAGCAGCAACAGGTGCTTGTGAAGGTGGTGATCTTGCAACCGATGTAACGGGGGCCGCTGGACTAGCAGGTTGAGTCTAGTACAAAGTGACATAATAGAAAATTCAGAAGGACGTCAAAAGAGAAGGTTACCCAAACGGCACATAGAATTATATGATGAAATGTTTCTACAGATTTTGCCCCTAAAATCAGCTAAAGTGAACAAAAATGAAAAATCAACATCTTCAGAAGTCAAGAAGGATTTGATCACAGCTCCCTCACATTTCTTGCTGGTTTATATCACAGAAATCAGTTTCACTTATCTAACTCCTTTTAATTTGAGATCTCAACAATAACCCTAATAACAAACATGGATATGACATGGCAGAACACTGTTGATGTTGCAACCAGCCAAGCACATCATATGCCTGTATTCATATGTTTGGTAAAGATACCGAGGGAATGGAGATGTGGAACACATGAACCATTGGGAAACAACGGTGACAATTACACAAGAAAATGATTATCTATGAATTAAAAAAAGGTGACGGCACATCACAGAAATAATACATTTGGTCCCAAAAATTGCAACGAAGATCAAAAGAAATAATCAAGTTGGAGGCTAAACATCTAATTATTTTAGCTCAAATTATCCTTAAAGCGCACAAAAGAGCACTGACAGGGTGCTCCTTGAACAATAACAGCTGAATCATATATAACAAAAATTACCTGGCTCACAGGTGCCTTTGAAGCAGTTGAAGCACCACTGGATGATCCCTTGGCCTACAAATTTTAATTATATCACATAAGTAATTAGTATCCAGAACATAAAGATTAAAACCAAAAGAATCTTCAAAGACTTCTGGCACTAATTTTGACTGAATTTGCAAAATGGTTTAACAAAAGAACCCCAAAGGTGTACTATATCAAGGTGGAATCTATAGCTCATTGGAACATCAACCCAAAAAGGAAAGCGGGACTCCGTCTTTGTTCAGGACTTCAGGGCATCTGAGTTTAATTATCAGACAGACAGGAATACCCTGGTTACACAGAACTTGAGTGTCTAAGAGACTAGTTCATTTATTTTATAGTAGTACAGATTAAGATAATCTCGTCTGACACTGGGGAGTTAAACGAGATGTATGTATTCACTAATGCTCCATGTATGTGTAACTGCACGACTAAATAGGATACATAGTCCAGCTTAGTGCAACCAAGCTAGACCAATTAAATATGGCATAATTTTCACTGATGCTCCATGTAGATGTAATAGAGCGATTAAATAGGATACACCGTCCAGCTTATAGTGTAACCTACCATTCAGATATGACATAATTTTCCATGTGAACCATCAAATAATCTGGTGCAGAATCTAGTGCGTAGAACATTCAATTGTCGGGTAATTGTTTACCAAACAACCAATGGCACTAAATCAGAGCCTCAAATACCTTAGACAGCATTATAACAAGGAAGCTGTTCTCAGCAACATTGTTGCCTTCCAAAGTGGTATCATCCTTGAGAATTTTCCCTTGATATATAAGCATCTGCTGGTCCGCAGGGTACACATTCTGCCCCTGAGCACTCTCGATGATTCTCTTGACCTCAGCCACCTGCAAAAACAGAGCCAACTCTAAGCAGGGCACCACTAGTGCCGAAGCAAAGCCAACACAGATCAAACATAGCTGCTGCATCAACTACATTGACTGCAACACACTTCCAAGTGGATTACAACAACCCATCAGCACCCTAACATGCTATAAATTCAGAGCACCCTACCAGCCCGTCGATGTAAAACTACAACACATCAGTTCTCTAGCACGCTCCAAGCTGCGCGACCGATCCCCACCACGGCGTCCACCCCAGGCACCCGCGGAGCTGAGCGCCCACTAAACCCTAGATTCAGATCAAACCCCCCGCGACATCCCCGCGCGAGCACCCAATCCCGGCACCAATCCGCGCCCCTAAAACCCACCGAGGAGCCCCCGAATCAAGCGAATTGCCCGAAAATTCCGCCGAAAATCGCACGGGTTGGAAACCGACGGGGGAGAGGGAGGGATCGTACCGACGCCTCGGGGTTCGCCTCGATCTCGAAGTTCGTGCCCTTCAGGGTCTTCACGAACAGCTTCATCTCGCTCGCCTTCTCCCTCTCTCCACCCACTCTCTCTCTCTCTCTTTCCCTCCCTCTCTTTCTCTCTCTAGTTTCGAGGGTTTTCGCCTTGGACTTGGGACTCGCGAGGTGAGGGGAGGACGGCGAGGGCGCACGGGGAAGTAAATTATAGGCGAGAAAAAAAATCAGGACACGCGAACGAAAAGATATCCGAGAAGCACCTATTGCTTTTTAGCTGCCGTAACTGACACGTTGGGCCGCGCGAGATGGGCTCCATTGCCAGTGGGAGGGTTGGGTGAGGAGACGACAGACGACCACCGGGGAAGAAGCGGTGAGCGGATTCGGCTGCTCCGTCCCGGTGTGTGGGTACTGGAGTGGCTCCCGGGTACTCGCGTGTATTTGGAGCTGGTACGTGGGGATTCAGCGGTGGCGCGAGACGGTTCGTGTATCGGTCGGGCGTATGAGATCCGGGGAGATACTTCGCATAGGAGTAACGGATCATACGGACGGATGCCTAGTAGGAACAGGTCGCTGTTATTGTTAGGTTGGATGCACCTACGGAGCAAACACTCCGTTAGGAATTATTAAAGAGTGTACATGTAACTGTGCAAAAAGACTACCTTTTATGTATACTAGATAATTGCCCGTGCGTTGCAACGGGGTACAAATATTCTAGTACATTAGCCCATGATTTACCTGCCCATATTAATGTGATTGTGTAAAAAAAGTAGGAGGAAATGGGACGGCGGTGTGATGCAGAAAGGGGCGGCAGCGGGAGGAAATAGTCCCGCCCCTGTGTTCTGGTGCCGCGCGTCCTGCACACCTTTGCCACTATCGGGGCTCGTCAGCTTCTTGTCAGCAACCGTGTCACTTGTAGAGTAAAAGAGACGGTGATGCACGAGCGATGCGCTGGGAGGGTGGCAAGAGGAGCGTGGGATCAAGGGACGGCGGCGCGGCCTGGATCAGCGTAGAGCAGGATTATTGCTTCGTCGGATGGATGGTATAGCCAGACCTTCAACTGCATTGCGTCGAAGGAGACAACATCAGTGGCGCACGGGCACGGCCAAAGCGTGGCATGGGCGGCGGCGGTCACGCGTGGTGTATTCGGGGGAGAGGGTGCTAGAGGGTATAAAAGTGGCAATGGTGGGTAATTGCTATCAACTTTAAGTAAGGGCAATGGTGGGTAATTACTTTCAACTTTAAGTGAATGACATGGTGGGTAATTTTTAGGTGGCAGACCATCAAAGTAATATTAACCATTCGATTATAAGCATCCAATGGTTAATATTACTTTGATGGTCAAAACGCACTCTGCCGGCAGGAAAGGGAACGCTACTCTTTTTTTAAGTAGTAGAGAAATACTACTCGCAGCACTTCATACATAATAGATAAATTAGATGACGTAGACAACATTTAAACTACTTCAAAATGTGAAAATGTCATTAGTTTTAGACCAAGCGTCGCAATTATAGTCTATTTTCACCATTACATTTCTCGTGACGGAATCTTCAAAGCTAGATCTCATTTGATTATATTTCAAAGAATTTTTTTTAAAAGCAAGTTATTACTATCATATTTCTTTTTTCCTGTGTCCTAACAATTAATGTTGTCTTTTATACGAAATTTTCTTGTGGAAAATAATTTTCACCCTAAACAGAAACAAGTTGTTATTACATAAAGATCTAAAAAATTTAATTGAACAAGAAAATTCATCTAGAAAATGTCGAAAGCTAAGTAGTCCCCGACATCTATCAAGAGTAATTGAAAAAGCAAACACATCCATGAAATGGTTATCAGTGGCATAAAATAAGTTTCCTAGAAAGCAAGTTCATAATACACTAACAGAAAACAATTTTCACTATGAGTAGAAGCAAGCTGATATAACATATAAAAAACAAGTTTCAATATAGGCACGTAACTAGAAAATAAGTTTCTCCATAAATAGAAGCAAGTTTCAACATAAGAACCCAACTAAAAAGTAAGTTGGTAGTATACAAAAAGTAAGTTGAAATGGGTAAGTCGTCTCGGCGATGGTAAAAGATAACTCCCATCCACATCTACTTGAGGGGAGATGGAATGCCGAACCCCATCTAGGAAATAGCGGAAGCTACTCTCCCCGGCTTAGCTTAGTGTTTTATTTTCATATGACAAAAGCAATCTACGAAAATAGGATTGCTTCCATTGGTCCTCATAAGTTGCCTATCATTATAAATGACTAGTTGTCAGGTAAATGTATAAAATCAATGTGCAATACCATTATTTTCTTGCGTCTAATTCCAACTTATCTGACCAATCTAAATATATTGGTTTCTACAAAAGCAATCCAATACCAAAATTGTTCGTGCTACTAATTCTAATTTGCTAACCAATCTAGGTATATTGATTTCTACAGAACTAAGAGAACAATATCCAATACAAAAATTGATCCCCCTTCTAATTCTAACTTGCATGCCAATCTAGGTTTGCAGACTATCTTTAAAGAAAAGAGAAGCAAGTTTCACCATAAATGGAAGCAAGTTATCATTATATGAAAAGTAACCAATTTTACACAAACTAACAGTACAATTAAGCTACTTAACAATACTGCTACGCAAATTTATAGGTTATATTACGCATAATGTGCTAGCCAACTTAGCAGTAGTGGAAGGCAACTTAGCGGTACTACTAAGCAAGTTAGCACCACCATGATGCAAATCGCTACAACTCTAGAACCCTAAACCAAGGAATCAAGTTGGTACCAGTTTAAAGCAATTTATATGAATATGTTTTCAAGTAAATCACTTATTTGCTTATAAATTATTTCTACTTGCTTTAAGAAAATTTATAAGCAAGTCAAAATTGCCTATAGAAAATGAGGAACTCGTTTAAGAAATTGGTGAAAGCTAACTATTCTCTAAAATCCATCTCATCCTAGAGGTGAAGCAAGGAACCAGCCCAAAAAATGGGTAAAAGCTAAAGCCTCCCTATTATCTACTATCTAGGTGGGTGGGGGAGGGAGACCCATCTAGAAATTGGTGAAAACTAACTCTTCATTGTATCTAACTAAGGCTAGGGGGAAATGTGAAACCCATCCAACAAAGATAAAACCTAATACACGAATAAGAAATGGACACACATAAAAAAGCTACTACATGAATAAAAAATGACACCATTAAAACGGAATTAGAATATATCCAATATTGGTATTTTCTCGGATTTCTCATCATAAGGAACAAGATGGTCCAATCAGACCTTGAATCACATGGCTGGTTCAAATGCTATGAACATTTTAAGTTTTGATGTCATATATCTACAAATGTATTACGGAACTACAAGAAACTTAGGGGGCAACATGCAAAATCATGGTTTGGATAAAGATTAGGCCTGCCCCTAATGAATCATATATTTATTGCCTCCTAATAATTACTCATCAATTTCAATTTGTATACCCGGGTATTGTTGTTTTTAGTGCTTAAATTTTTGTTTATAATATGCTATTTCTTTTTCAGAAAAACAATTAGCGCTTATATTTTTAACACAAGCTTAATGTGCGGTCTTTCCGTTGAGTAGTTTTCCACATATATGAGTATATATTTCATGCAATATATATTATGAGAAACATGCATTGTATGTGCACACCATTGCTAGCATGTATAAAAGATTCAGATACGTTATTTAAATTTTTTTAATTCTGAACCGGATTAGAATTTATATGATGGAAGTCTAGATATGAATAGATAATTTGAATTCACCATGTTTGTATACACCAAATAATGTTTCAAAAACCAAATATTTCTGCAAATTTCCTTTTAGTATTATTCAAATTTTTTTTAACTGTAAGACGTTATAGATACGGAGGAATGTAAGGAAAACCCCAGTAGTTATCCTTTTTTAAGACATGTTGAGTGCATATACAAATTTGAAAGAGAAGTGATACTATATATTGGAGATTTTTCTCATAACAATAATATAGCACAGAGTGTGGGTTCACTACTCCCGATGGGTATTAAACCTCCTTTGATCTACAATTTGTTCGTGGTTTGAGATTTATATATTTTATGTCTTTACACTATGCAACATTGTTGTCGGTGTAATGATCCGACAATAATGAATATGGGGCTACGCAAGCATAGAAGATCTAGATGGGTGCACACGGGAGGCGATATTTAGACAGGTTCAGGCCCTCGAGAAGAGATAATACCCTACGTCATGTGTTTGGTGGCTGGTATTTCCTAAATCCCGTATGAGAATATGAGAGCTGAAGAGCTTATGAAAGACCTTGAGGACCTACCGATCAAGGGATCCCTACCGGGCCTTATATAGACGACCGGGGTAGGGTTACAAGAGCCTTGATCGGCTTACAGATTGGTTTCCTAATTAGTTATAACAGAATCCGGGATTGCCGGATGCATGTCTATCTTTGTCTTGTACTCCAAATTGATGAGGCACCCCCGTGTAGAAGTCGGACTCCGAGTAGTCGGTCCGGCCCACCCTATCTCCTTAGGACCGGTTCTGTCCTCCTTGATGATACCCGGGTGCCATGTCATCGTCAGTAGCCCCCGAGTCCTTCGTGATCTAGTTGCAACTAGATATGGCAATATCTTAGTCGAGTGCCTCAGCCTTCTTTCTTCTCCCGAGTGATATTCACCCAGGCGCGCCTTTTTATTGCCTGTAGGAAAATCGTGAAGGGATCATAGAACTCGTGTAGAGTAAAGGTAATTAGCCGAGTGATATTCACACTACTGCAGATTGACCCTCTGCTGAAGGACCACCACTGACGGGCACCGAAAGGACCGTCGTTGGAGGTTATAACCGCTGACGGACACGTACGCGCCTGTCAGTGGAGGAGTCCGTCAGGCCTCCGGTGAATACCTCCACTGACGGGCTCATATGTCGCCCGTCAGCGGAGATGAAACCGTGGTTCTAGAAATCGGTATAGATGACGTGACATCTCCCCTGACGGGCGACCTTTATGTGTCCGTCAGTGGTGATGGGGCCTATACTGACGGGCAAGTCATGTGTCCGTCAGCGTTGTTTGTTCACGGGATGACGAGCGTATCACTGACGTTCCTTTATCGTGCGCCCGTCAGTGGTAAATTTCCTTATATAAACCAGAGGCGGTGCTCTCTTCTGGCCAGTGCTCGCGCGCCTACTGGCCAGCAGCGAGCACCCCCACACCCACGACCCCGCTGCGCCACCGCCGCCGCCCCCACCCCACCTTCAAACCCTCCCATCTCCCCAACCCCTTCCTCCTCTCCCTCCTTTCTTTCTTCCCACACTAGATCTAGATCTAGAGATCTAGCTAGATCTCTTTTATTTCCCAAACCCTCCCATTTCTTCTAGATTTCTTCACCCATCTCTAGATCTCTCTTTTGAACCCAACAAATCTCTCATCTCTCCCTCCTCCTCTCACTCTCTCCATAGATCTCTCTTTCCTCCCCGAAGTTCCATTCACTCGCCGAAAAGATCGCTAGCGCTCGGTAATAATACTCTCTTAATTTGGATGAATGAGATACGCTCGTCGAGGCCTAGTGTTTATTTTTTCAAACTCATTAGTTTCGTGTCGTAGGGATCAATCGATGGATCGCAGTTGGATGTACGACAACCGGGCGACAGAGAGTTGGGCTACGGCTTTGAATGAGTTTCTTGATGTCGCTGAGCAAGATACGAGAAGAAAAGGTGGCACGAAGATTTGTTGTCCGTGTCGCGATTGCAAAAATTTGGTAATGTTCGATATGAGAGGGAGGGTGACGGTACACCTGGCACTTAAGGGTTTCATGCCAGGTTATACACGTTGAATATGTCATGGTGAGGAGAAGGAAGGTCAAGTGTTACATCAAGATGCCGAACATGGAGAGGACGAAGAAGACGAGGGGAGTTTCGAAGCTGACCCCGAAGAAGAAACGGGGAACAATTTGGCCGATATGGTGCAGGACGTTTACATGGTAGAGCAGGTGGTGCTAGATCCTGAGAATGAAAGAGAGGCTGCTAAGTTCACGAGACTAGTTGAAGACTCGCAAACCCCATTGTATACCGGTTCCAATCCAGAACACACGCGTCTGTCAGTCACGCTGGAATTTCTAAGGATCAAGGCAGCCCACAACTGTCCGGACAAAGACTTCGATGAGACATTGGCTTTTCTTGCAAAAGTTTTTCCGAAAAACAATTTGCTGCCTACGAGCACCGATGAAGCCAAAAAGGTTGTCTGCCCTCTTGGGTTAGAGGTGCAGAGGTTCCATGCGTGTCCGAATGACTACTTTATTTACCGCAAGGAGCACGAGAAGTTGTACAAATGTCATACGTGCAACACATCCAGATTCAAGAGGGGTAGAAACCAAACCGATGATGAGGACCCAGTGACGAGTGGCGCTCCAGCAAAGGTTGTATGGTATCTGCTGGTCCTTTCACGTTTAAATCGTTTATTCGCTAACAAGAAGGAGGCAAAGCTGATAGTTGGCACGCCGAGGGGCAAAAAACTGATGATGGAGTGATGAGACACCCTACCGATACTTCGCAGTGGAGGGCAATCGATGCCCAATACGATGATTTCGGAAAAGATCCGAGGAATATCAGGTTTGGTATGAGTACGGATGGGATCAATCCATTCGGCAACATGAGCAGCAGACACAGCACTTGGCCCGTGGTTCTATGGATGTACAACCTTCCTCCATGGCTGTGCATGAAGCGAAAGTATATACACCTCTCTATTCTCATACAAGGGCTGAAGCAACCTAGGAACAATCTGAACATGTATCAACAATTATTGTTCGAAGAACTAGCTACACTGTGGGAACCAGGGGCCCAGGTCTGGGACGCATACGAAGAAGAATACTTCAATCTGAAAGCGCTGTTGTTCACGACGGTCCAAGACTATCCCGCGTACGGATATCAATCCTACCAGTGTGTTCATGGATACAAAGGATGTGTGAAGTGTTTGGAGTCTACTACAAGTTTACACCTAAAGGGATCCAAAAAAAATCGTGTTCATGGGCCACCGAAGGTGGCTGAAACAGAACGACCCATGGACGCAAGAGAAGGAATTGTTTGACAATACTGTTGAGGTCCGTTCGGCGCCTCGGGAGAAGACCGGGGTAGAAATCTATGACATCGTGAACACAATGCCCCTTGTTACGCTGGGTAAGACACAACCGTCTGTTCCCATGCAGGACGGCGTCTGGAAAAGAAAATCCGTATTCTGGGATTTGCCTTACTGGAGATTTTCTAAGCACACGTCACAGCATAGACGTCATGCACATTGAAAAAAATGTGTGTGAAAGCTTGCTTGGTATCCTGCTCAACATGTTAGAAAAGGCAAAAGATGGACCGAAGGCACGAGCTGACATGGAATTCTTGGGTATAAGAAAGAAGCTGTGGGCAACCAAGTGAACGACCAAGTTGGGGACGGGTGCAGTAAGAATCAAGACGGACTGTCCCGTTGCTTGTTACACTCTCAGCAAGAAAGAGATCGTTAGCTTTTTGGAGTGCCTCCAAGGTGTCAAAGTTTCTTCCGGTTACTCGGCAAACATGGGAAAATAGTTGACATGAAGACTCGCCGAGTAATCGGTATGAAGTCTCATGACTGTTATGTGATGATCACGCAGATACTTTCTGTTGCAATTAGAGGTCTCATGGAGCCAGCGGTCCGCAAGACAATCTTGACTCTTTGTAACTTTTTCAACACAATATCTCAGAGGTCGATCTCTGTCGACGATCGGTGAATCGGCGATCTTCCCGTTGGCTTTCTTAACCATAACTGGATTGGTGAGCCATTCAGGGTGCTCGACTTCTCGGATAAACCCGGCTTTCAGGAGTTTTTCGATTTCCACCTTGATGGCTTCTTTCCGATTTGGGGCGAATCGCCGTAGTTTTTGTTTCACTGGTACAGCGTCCTGACAGACAGCTAGCCTGTGCTCAATTACTTCTCTGGGGATCCCAGGCATGTCGGATGGTTGCCACGCGAAAACGTCTGAATTTCTCCGGAGAAAGACGATGAGCGACGATTCCAAGTCCGGATCAAGCGTTGATCCGATCCGGACTGTCTTGGAGGGCTCTGCTGGATCCAGAGGGACTACTCTTACCTCGCCATGGGTTTTCACGGCCGTGCTGGTTTTTGAGGGCATATGCTCCCTGTCCTCCAGGAGTGCTCGTACGGGTCGAGGCTGCGCTTATCGCAGAGGAGCGCTTCTCTGGGGGAGCATCTTATCGTGAGGACGCCTTTTGGGCTGGGCATCTTTATGCACTGGTAGGCGTAGTGCGTAGCTGCCATGAACTTGGCCAGAGTAGGGCGCCCCAAGATAGCATTGTAGGCTGTTTCGAACTCGACTACGTCGAACAGGATCTTCTCTGTTCGGAAATTCTCCGGTGTACCGAAGGTAACCCGGAGCGTAATTTGCCCGATCGGCGTGGCCGATGAGCCTGGGACGATACCGTGAAAAGCGTGCGTCACCGTCTGAACAGATGATCGTGGCACTTGCATGGCGTCGAGGGCGTTGGTGAATAGGATGTTGAGGGAGCTTCCTCCATCTATTAGTACACGGCCCACTCGGCAGTTGTTGATCGTTGGCTCGACCACGATCGGGTACCGTCCCGGCCGAGCGCAATTTTCGGGGCAATCGGTCTGGTCGAAAGAGATTGTGACCTCGGACCACTTGACTGCTCGGGGAACTCGTGGTAGACTCGCGAGAACCTCCCGGGCGATCGCCTTGTATTGCCTCTTAGATTCGTAAGAGGTTGAGGCTCCGAATATGTGCTCGATTGCTCTGACGTGCCCCTGGAAAGGCTCAGGGGTGGAGTCATCATCGTCGTCGGAAGTTGTTTCTCGACTGTTGTTAGCGACCTGAGGATTCTCCTCGCGGAACTTCTCTCTTTCTTCCCGAAGATACTTCTTGAAGATGCGACACCGTCGCAGATCATGCGAGTCAGTCTGGTGAAAATCGCACCAGGGCTTGGACGACTTGTCGGAGGACGTGGTAGGCTTATCCTTGGGGCGTGGTCGCCAGGTGCGCTTCTCGGAGATCTCGGCCATTACCTTGTCGGCTCTGATCCTTTTCTCCTTGTTTCCTCCGGAGGGCTTCTTCTTGCGCTTAGTCTTGCGCGAATCGCCCCTTGACCGGAGGGGAGAACTGGTCGACTCACCTCGCTGTTGTTCGATGTACCGCAGGGTTTCCTCCGCACAAGCGGCCTTCTCGGCCAGATCCATGAGCTGCCTGGTGGTTTTCGGTGGCCGCATGATCAGATCGTGTGTGCACATCTCGTTTCTGCTGCCTCGAGTGAAGGCGCGGATGACATCTGAGTCCGTTATCTCTGGAATAGTGTTGCGGACAGCACTAAACCTTTTGATAAACTCTCGGAAAGTCTCATCTGGTCGTTGGACGACAAGGAAGAGGTCGTCGACCCGACCAGGTCTTGGGAAGGTACCTTGGAAGTTCCTGAGCAGCATGTCGCATAGCTGTCCCCACGAACGGATCGTTCCTGGGGGAAGATTCGTCAACCACGTCCTAGCGGCTCCTCTGAGAGCGGTAGGAAGATAGTTGGCCATAACCTTCTCGTCCCCGCCGGCCGCTTTGATCGCGGTGGTGTAGATCTGAAGGAATTCTACGGGATTCGTGGTTCCGTCGTACGATTCTAGCGAGCCGGGCTTGAAACGAGAACGCCAGCGTACCTAATGGAGTTCCTGGGATAGCGCCTGGCATCCACTGAAGGACCCCCGATAAGGTGCATTCTCGCCGCTATTCGGGGTCGAGGATCGACCGCGAGTATTGGCGTGTTGCGCGTGATCCTTCCGAGAAGGCTGTTGCTCTTGCTGGCGCCTTTGGCGGCGACGCTCGTCGAGTTGTTCTCGGAGGTCGACAGGTGGCTCCTCCTGAGGAGACCTGTTCCTGGAGTGTCGTCCCTCCCGATCGCGTTCTTCTAGCGGAGGAGGGGTGTCCACCCGAGTAGAGCTACGGGCCGCCGATTGGGCTCAAGAAGACTCGGCCTGGTTCTGAGCCTCTTGGAGGTCAGCCCCCAGCCGTTGTAGCCACTGCACGCCCGCGGGTGTCGATAGGTCCGCTACAGGAGGCTGTGACAGCAGATTGCGCACTTCCGCTAGTCTTCGAGCAATTCGGGACATGTACTCCCTCGTTCCCGGGGGGGATCGTCCCGCAGCGGCGGGTAAATCTTCGTCCCGGCGGGGAGTTCTTTCCCCGGCGGCGGGTAAGCCCCCGTTCATGTGGGAGGCAGCCATGTGCGAGCCCCCGGGCAGATTGTGATCATCGAGGTCTTCTCGACCATCGTCGATCGTGAGTACCATTCGAGGTCCTTGGCTGGATGACGTGTACTCGTATTTCATCACGTTGTCCTCATCGGACGTGACGTGGGTAAGATTTTGATCGTTCTCACGGTCAGAGTTTGCAGGAGAAATTCCGGCCATGGGGCTGGTCGTTCCTGCCGGGAAGTCGTCATTCAAGACCAGCTTCCCGCTGAAGGCCCTGGCGCACTCGGTTCTAAAGTGATCCGCTTCGTCATCCGAGTCCTCTCCAGGGGCGTACTCTCCGAAATCCACTCGATCCGTAACCGGGTACGGGTCCATAGGGCCAAAGTTGTCGTAGAAACCCTGGTCCGAGTACCCAGTACGGGGCGAGATTGCGATCGGTTTTCCTGCCGAGTTTGCTTCTTCCTCCTCGGTCAGAACCGGTGAGGGCTTTGCGAACGGCGCTGGGATCTGATCGCGCTTAGTTGCGCGTCCTGCCGACTCTGATTCTTCCTGGATGGCTTGGTCCGGAGTGGTCCCCACGATCGGCGCCATCTGTCGACGATCGGTGAATCGGCGATCTTACGGTATTCGTGGAATGAGGATTGCTGGGGGGTAGGGACCTCTAGGGCCCAAGTGCCAGGAGCTCTGACAGCAGGGGACAGCCGTTTTTATATAGGTTCGGGCCTCCCTCAGGATAATAGCCCTACGTCCTGTTGCTATATATTGATGGAGAACACGCTTACAATGGGGGGTGTATGTTAGTGGCTACCCTAGGTCTAATCGTAGACTAATCTATGCTAGTCCGCCGGGCTCGACTCCTTCGAGGCAGCGGGTCTTCTAGGGCTTCGCCTCCTGGTGCTGCGACTAGATTGATCTGCTGGACCTTGTAGAATCTCTTCTAACCTATCCGGACCTGTCCTCCCCTATGGGACTGCTGATCCTTATATAGGGGGTTCCCAGGGTCGTACCGGACGTGGACTTACGCCCGAGTCGGACTCTGGCTTCCTTAAATGTCGGGATTGACTTCCTAGTTTAGGGGAGTTTTCCCTTCTCGAGAGGGGTTACCTTGTCGTCCAGGGATCCTTACCGGGTACGCTATACCTTCCTAAAGTCCTGGGATTCCGTATACGGATACCCCTAATACACGGGATACTGTACAATTCATCATCAATCTCCGTTACGCGTTGCCATAAACTGCAGGACGAAATCATTGTCATACTATGCGAACTTGAGATGTACTTCCCTCCAGCATTCTTCGATATCATGGTACATCTCATGATCCATATCGTCCCAGAGATACTGTACCTAGGTCCCATGTTCCTACACAACATGTACCCATTGGAAAGGTACAATGGGGTTGTGAAGCGCTACGTTCGTAACAGGTCACAACCGGAAGGTAGCATCATCCAAGGATACGTTGCCGAAGAGTGTGTTGAGTTCTGCACTGATTACTTGGCTGATCAAAAGTACATAGGTGTCCCTGTTTCGCGGCACACGGGTAGGCTCGATGGCGAAGGCCATGCACGCGGACAAAAGCCTTTACATGTCTATAATTCAGTACCGAATAGATCAGATGACTACGACAGAGCACATCTCGTGGTGTTGCAACATCTGACGGTGGTGCATCCCTATCTTTGGATGCACATGGTCAAGCTTAAAAAAGAAAACCCGAAGAAGGGAGAAACGTGGCTCTCGAAAGAGCACAATGCAAATTTCGCAAAATGGCTAAAGAACTACTGGTATGAAAGGCCTCCGACAAATTTGGAAGAAGAAACGGTAAAAATGTTGTCACAAGTACCTGCGAGCAAGGTCCTGACATTTCAAGCATATGATATCAACGGATACACATTCTATACGGAGGCTCAAGACAGGAAAAGTACGTATCAGAACAGTGGGGTGATGATGGAGGCTAAAACCGGTAACCGTAAGGACATATACTACGGTGTTATCGAAGAAATTTGGGAACTGGACTACACCGTCACAAAGATCCCCATGTTTCGTGTCAGATGGGCGAAAAATGTCCATATCGATGATGACAAATTCACTACGGTGACTTTACCTCCTCCGACATCTATTGACTCAACACAGGTCAAAGCAATCAGTGCGAAAGATGAGCCATGGGTTTTAGCTAAACAAATCTCGCAAGTCTTCTACATTAAAGACCCAAAGGCAAAGAACCGCCATGTCGTTAGAAAAGGGAAGAGGAGTATTGTCAGAGTCGATGGTGTTGTTGACGAAGAGGACTATGACCAATTCGACGACCCGGACTCCGAGCCAGAAGCTGTTGGTAAACGCCCTACCAAAAGGAGCAAGGCAACTAAGGATGCTGAGCCCTACGTAAGACGCAGTCACGCCGAAGAACTAACGTATACCACCAGGAAAATCACTATTCATGAGAAAACTGTTGAAGACGACGAAACCTAGCGAGATATATGTGTATATATAATAGTGTTTTGGTTTGGATGATTTCATATAACGTGTGTACTTGTGTATGTGTAATATTGTACTTGATTTCATATAACGTGTGTACTTGTGTATGTGTAATAACGTGTGTACTTGATTTCATATAATATGTGTAATTGTGTATGTGTAATATTGTACTTGATTTCATATAACGTGTGTACTTGTGTATGTGTAATAACGTGTGTACTTGATTTCATATAATATGTGTAATAACGTGTGTACTTGATTTCATATAACCCTAAAACCCTAATCCTAACACCACCCTAAACCAGAAAGGCTAAAATTAAACAAATGGCCACCTCCACTGACGGGCCAAGAAATGCTGCCCATCAGTGGTAACCCTAACCCTAACCCCAACGAAGCCCCACCTTCACTGACGGGCACGTAGTAGAGCTCGTCAGTGAAAAGCCCCACTCCACTGATGGGCTCCTAGTGGTGCCCGTCAGTGGAAAGCCCCTTCCACTAACCCTAACGAAGGCCCCTCTCCACTGACGGGCGCGTAGAATATGCCCGTCAGTGGTAACCCACGTGGTATATAAGCCACGGGTGGGACTTGGCGAAATTATTTCGCCAAGTCCAGCGCGTTCTTTCGAACCAGCAGCGAGGCACCTCCGGTAACCGACGCTGCCAGGCTGCTCCGCCGCCCTCTCCGCCGCCCCCGACGTCCCCCACCGCCCCTCCGCCACCCTCCACCGCCCCCACCGCCGCCACCCCGACGCCCCCGACGTCCCCGCCGCCCCGCGTAAGTCTGTGATGCGGTTTTCCTCTCTATCGTTGTTGCCCTTTGCAGGGCGCCCCCTGCCCGGTGATGCAACCGTGCGGATCGTGTTGCTGTTGTGCTGCTGTGCTGGCGGCCTCATTGCTCCAGACTCCTCAGAATTCCTATCAATCCAGTAGCACTAAATATTAAAAATATTACAGAAAAGTTGTAATATTACATTGACAACAAAAGGGGGGAATACTTGTTGCGTCTAAGAATGGTGAATTATTTAGATGCATATTTCTTGTGAATCTGGAACAGGTGTGGTTGCAACTTGCAAGCAACCAGTGTATGAATGTATGATTCTGAAGCTTGTCTAGAGGATGGAAAAAGGAGAATCTACAGCGAAAAAGGGTTTCATCATATAAATTGAACCAAAATTGTGCATTCATTTTTCTTGATGGGAAACGTATATGCACCTATCCACAGGCACAAGATATATAATTCCTTAAAATTGTAGCTATTCACTGCGTACATTAAGAGGTAGCTTACTCATCTATAATCCATCTTGTGTATAGTCTTATCAGTCAACAAAGAAGGAAAACAGGCAATAGGTAATGTAATTATCTACTGCTAGAAAGAAAATATTCAATGGTGGTGTCTGATTCCAGGGCAAGAATTTGATAAACAGATGTTTAGCAACTGCGTCATTCTTAGATGCTGAAATAAGGGAAGAGTGGAGACTATAAAAGTTCATGATTCACACACATTTAGGGAAATGGACAGGCAAACAAGCAACAACTTCCCAGCAATTACAATATCATGCTTCCAAGAAGAAAGGAAAGGGAAGAACAATGAATCAACAAGCTGTCACCATCACCATCCACTAACACCACTTAGTTCTCAATCCTACCTAGAGTACATGTCCTCGCCGCCGCCCCCCGAGTTCCAGTTGACTTGTAAACTATTAATGATGTAGTGAACTTGATATATTTTAGCGGATTGGAATTTTTTTTGGATTGGATTGCAACTTGTTTGTGATATATATTTAAATATCAAACTTGGTTTATGCTCAAACCCTATACCGTTCCTTTGTCATACTCCTAAACATGTATGCTTGTATTTCTGTTATTTTTTAATTCCTTTGTTGTATTATGGAGTGCATTATGGTTATTAAATACTCCCTCTGTTTCACTCTGTGTCCTTAACCAATAGCACAACTCCTTGGAGCCATGGCTCCACCCCCTAGCAATGTTATGGTTATCTATACATTGCAATTTCATGGATGTACAAAATTTTTCAAATATGGCAATTGATGTCAATAGATCCTATTCGAGAAATGGCCGCCAGTGGTACTTCTGCTGGGTCGCCGACCTGAGCACTAGA
>JAGXJF010004001.1:0-168619 GCA_019208055.1 Stipa capillata
CCCCCTCTAGTCGGCACCTTTGGTCCTTTCAATGGGTGACCTTTGGACAGAGGTCACTCCGCCTACGGGGCGCCCAAAGCCAAGGTACATCATGTACTGAACTAGTACGACGTGTCCACGCAGCACCACGTAATTATCGGACAACATTTCGTCTCTTCCACAGTTGTTGCACACCATGGCCCTGAAACTTGTGATGAAATAGGTGACCTGGCTCCCTTATGAGCGCCCCGAGTACGACGGGTATTGCTAAATCCGTATGCAGGAGGGATGAAGACCTATGGAGGACACGATCGCCTCTTATTTGTTTTCACCTAGTGGAGTACCACATGCCGCACAGGGCATTGCAAGGAAATGCAGCACATTGGCGGCAAAGCTTAACTGCTGTGCCCCAGGTGATGTGGTCCAGCATGGACCATATGCTAGCGCGTCCTCTCGTCGTTCCGGTAGTACAGACCTAGTGGAGTACGATCTCCATGGTGGGAGGTAGTTCATCACGGACAGCTGATTCGACGGGCGACGGCAATAGCACAGAGGGCGAGGAAGATGAGATTGCAGACTACAATGTGCTTTCGCAGATTTCGGGTGCTCCACCAGCCTCGCAGCCATCGTAGGTAAAAAAAACTCTAAGGTGTACGTATCGTATTGAGTGTCAAATGTTAGTACTAACAATGCCCGTCTTTCAATCATTTCAAGTCCACATTGACACAAGGAGGATGGAACCCTCCAGATCCAAGTGGCATCAGGGATAGGCCAAGGTAGGAAAGGGCAGGACAAGATGCAAACAAGTTCACACAGAGTTCCAGCGGGCGCAAGAGGGCACATTGAAGCTTGTAGCTTGCTCTTCTTTTAGGGTTTGGGATCCCTGTCTATTCATAGATGATGAGAATGGTTAAAACATTGGTGTTGTGCACAATGTCAACTATGGTCAAGACTCCATGTTCTATTTTACTACATGTTTATTTCACAACCTTGGTCCATATTGGTTTTACCTCAGAGTTGTACATTGAAGAGAATGTTCATGGTTTTACTGGAAGAGAACATAACACGTGTGGGAATGAGTTGGAGTCATTGTCCAACTCTCTCCTAAAGGTTGCGCTGCCACCAGGTTTGGCGCCGTAGTCAAGCTGCGGCGCCACCGCACATGGCGCCACAAGCCACTCTTGCGGTGCCATCAGGTTTGGCGCCTCTGTCTGGCTGAGGCCCATGTCCCGTCGCACTGCAGAAGCCAATTGCGGCACCTCCAGCCTTGGCGCCCCAGGTATCAGATCGTTCAAAAATTGTGATATATGCTCCTTCGCTACACATGTAGTCCTACATAGTGTCCTGCATAGTGTACTATGTAAAACATGTTAAGCATATATACAAGTGACATGAACGATCTTTTCATGATGTCTTCCCATATAGAAGTGGCATAAATAATCATTTGACGAATTTCTAGTTAAGGAATAAGCTTGACTATCGTTGTAGACACAATAAGTGAGCCTCAAGTTCAATAGTACGAGGATGAAGAACAGTACAACCGAATACACTACATAATACATTAAGAACTACACTAATAAATGTGTTAGTCTGATTTAATTAAAGTTCTTGCACTACAACATGCGTGGTAGACATAGCTCTACTGCGTGCAACGTGGCCACTTCTCCTTCCTAATAGCCTCTAGGCTGGCTTCCTTCTCACATCTTGCCCTCTCGCGCTTCTTCTCCCTCTCGGCTTCACGCTCCGCTCTCTTCAGGGCTTCCAAGGCACACTCTCTCGTCTCATGTTCTTCTCCTCGTAGCCGCTCCGCCTTAATCTCCTCGTGCTTTTTCTTACGACGCTTCATGTCATCCTCCTCCCATTGCCTGCGGAGCGTGATAGTCTCTGTGTCACTTTCAGTCATCTCCGTGTCAATCCACTCTTTGAAATTGCATAGTAGAGGCATGAATTTCTGTAAAACTCGGTTAGCATGTGCCCAAAAATAATAGATTTCAATACCGCTGAAATTTTAACTTCAATTGCTACATTACGTACAAAATTGCTGGAGCGCCGAACGGCTGCTAGAGGATCAAACTCAAAGTTCACACACATCCAATACCTCTGACTGTACATATCACATGCCTCTGATTTGTCTATCTTGCAAGTGTCACCACACCAACACATCAGCGGCACACCAGGTTTGGCATGACCACGAGACTCATCCATCTCTTTCCTATCTTCCAAACAACTTTATTATGAACCGAATGCAGGAAATGGCAAAAATGCATGCAATGTTTAAGTACCAAAATTAACCAAATGCACGAAATGATGTTGACGTCTTTAAGAACTAGGTTGGAAGACGTGGTCGGAGAAGAGAGCTCACGTGAGGGTTCACTGGAAGGTTCACCAGTGTGGGAGGGGTGGAAGGAGGCCGGCTAGCCGCGGGAAGGTCCAGAGGGTTGAATGGAAGAGGAAAGAGAGCCGAAGCTAGAGGCCAAGGGGTATAAAGGCTGCGGCGCCAGGGATCCCGAAGCTAGGGGCCAAGGGGTTATAAAGGCTGCGGCGCCAAGATCCCTGGCGCCGTAGCCTCGGCCACGTCAGCCGCCACGGTTATGCGGCAGCCATGTCCCCATGGTCTGTGGTGCTAGAGATTGTGGCGCCGCCGCAGAGTGGGTCTGTGGCGCCATCCTCTCTAGTGCTGCCAAAAGGGTTAGATTTTGAATTTTTTCTCCACGGGGTTAACTTAAAATATAATTAAAAAGGATTAATTAGCAAAAAAAAATTCCAACTTCATCTTTAGAAAAAGTAAAACACCCACACACAAGCATTGCAAATTACATGAAATTTCTGCCAAATCTATCTCTGACAAGAACACGATTGTTACAATATGCCTTACAAATACAAAATTTTGAAATTGACGCCCGCATTTTGCCAAACCTTTGGAGGCATAATGGTCGGCGCCGCAAATGGTCCTGGACAGGATAGTCGGGGATGGCACGCCCGGCTCGTCGCCGTCGTCGATGCCGCCCCACGATATGACGTTGCGCCTCGTGCTCCGGTCCACCAGCCGGTACGTGCCGGGGGTGTCCATGGGCCACCCTCTTGTAGCCTCCTCGGCCCTCTTCTCCTTCAGGCGTGGCGGACGTCGTCTAGCTCCGGCGGGCGCCGTCGCAGGCGATGGAGATGGAGACGGAGCCCCGGGGGGAGAAGGCGGGCTGCTGGAGGAGGAGTGGGAAAGCGTGCGCCTGTAGCTCCCAGCGGTCAGCGCCGGGGCGGCCTCAGGCCGATGTCGGGGCTGTCGGACTTCAGCGGGGTCAGGGCGGGCAGACTTCAGTGATGTTGGTGTCGGGGTGGCCGGATGAAGGTGGCCTTGGCGTCGGGGCGGCTGGATGGAGGCGAGGTTGGCGTCAGGACGGCCGGCGGGGTCAGCGTTGAGACAACCAGGTGGAGGCGGGTGGGGCGGGCGGAGGCCGCATGGAGGCCGGCAGGCAGAGGCCGCATGGAGGTGGCTGGGCGGAGGCGGCGTGGAGGCGGGCGGCGCGGGAAGGTAGAGGCAGATCTGTGGCCAGACGGTGAAAGCCAGGCGGCGGCGATATTTCTTCAGTTCTTGGGGGAAAATTTCGTGAGAGGAGGCGCGCTCGGGGGTAACACTAGAGGGGAAGGATGCGCAAACGCATGGGCTCAGCTGGCTCATTTTTCGGGTCGGACCGAGCTGAGTTGAGTAGGGAAGGTTAAAATTTTGGTTCCTGGTGGGCATGGTTGAGTGGGTTTTCGGGTATGAGGTGGGCATAGCCCAGATAAACATACAGCCTACCAAACAGCCCGAAAAACTGTATGAGATGAGATTTTCTCACTGAGACAGGCTATCAAACACACCCTAAGTGCCTCTTTTGTAGTACCCAAGAATCACTTGATCATCTAATGTTTTGGTGCCCGCTTGCAAAGTATATTTGGTCTATCATCCGGTGTGCTTTTAATTTGAGGTGCAAAACCGACTAGCTTAACAGATGTATGTAGCATGCTCTTCAATTTATTTCATAGACAAACCAGGAAGCTAGCAGCCACATGGATTTGTGCAGTTATTTAGACACTATGGAAAAGAGAAATAAAACATGTTTCCATTCCAAATACCCTAATGATCCTACTAATATATTTTATTATATTTGTCATTGGATTGATTATTGGGTTCTTTTACAGAAGGAACACCAAAGAAAGTTATTACACCAAAGCGTAACAAGACTAAGACTGGTGGTAGACAATTGTTTAACAGGGCGTAAGGTTGGACCAAATCATCGCCTACTATGACCATCAAAGAACATTGGAGCTGAGGATCTTTATTTGCTTTTTCATCATGTTTTTTAAATAAATATTGTTTAAGTTTGCCCCACTAACTCATGTTTTGTATGGCATTTATGCTAGATGCCAGACTATTGCAAATGGTTGGAGGCCATTTGGTCCTTTTATTTTCATCAAACATTTATAATGATTGATTTGGTTAATAAAATTGGGGATTTACTCCCTTGTATCGTAGAAAGAGTAAATATTAGAGGCGAAGCCCATGTTGTGGCGTTGGTTCGATTGACACCAATGATATCTGTCAAATTCAATAGTAGTTACTGTTCATCACTAGATTTGCCTTATGTTTTAACCGTATTTACAATTGTGAACCCCACGCTCTGATTTCCTGGCTTCGCTCCTGGTAAATATAGGACGGACAACTGCGTGTCCAGTGAAGATCCGGAGGTGCGGTGTGCCTACTCCTCCATGCCTCTTGCACACGTCGTCCAGGCCATGTGGTGCAGTGAAACATCCATCAGCTTTTCATTTGGCACTTTGCTTTAGTTCCTCGACAGATTAGACCCCAAGACGAACCTACCACACCAGAAAAAGTTCGCATGCACATCCGCCTTCCTGACAGTCTAACAGGGTTGGTAAAACCAACTCGCATCAAAGTGTTCGAACCTAAAGTAGCTATGAATTACTATTAAACTCTCAACATTAGTGGAGAGTACGTGCTGTGACGATTGGAAAGCTGTGATTACATCTTGTCAAGACGATATTAGTTTCATTTGAGTTGAAAATTAGCCACCAAAAAAGTACAGATTGTACAGTCACCATTTCCAAGTGTATGTACATAAGAAGATGGGCGAGGACTTCCTGGCTTTAGCTTACAAAAAATGTAAGGCCCAAATACCGAAATAGCAATCCTAAAAGAAAAGAGATGAGTTTCTATTTTCCAAAAAGGGCTTATATAAATTGAACTAGGCCTGAATCATTGAGCTAGGTCTCTGGCTCATCAACTTGGGCCACAGAGAGATTGGCTGCAGGCCTGTAACTCCCGAAGTCCGAAGAATTTGTTACTTCATGAAGAATGTTGGTTATGCAAATAAAGTAGCCAAGTATTCTTCGGCACTGACGACAGAGCAAGAACAGAGAAAGTAAGGATCATCCAACTACTCTAAGATTAGTCATAGAATAGTTCTAGTACAATAATCTCATTCGGAATTTTCCTCGTGGATACTCAGTGATGTTAGGCGAGACAAAACGTTCACAACAGTGCCCCCACAATCTTCGAATTTCGACGTCTTATACAGTTTGTGCATATCTGGATAAGACTAAAGAAGTAGCCTGGTGACATTGGCCAACACCAACACATAAAGCTCCCTCTACAAGAAACGACGACCTCTAGTCGCATCAGCATCACAAACCTATAATCTAACACTCTGTCCATGTAGCTACATCCAGATTAGCGCATCGGATTATGCACTGCCTTCATATGATCCACTTTTAATTTGTGACGCCGTGGACCGTGGTTATCCTGATAATTAGCTTATGAGAATGCATGCTTACCCATGGAGTGAGTGCTTTTACCACTTCCCTTCCCTGCCTGTCAAAGTGCCAGTGACACCATGTTTCTGTCATAGTTGATCGGTACTTTGCTTTTGTGTGGAGCCATTCTTGGAGAAGGTATCTTTCTCCTTTCCTGTGAAAGTCTCATTAAAAGAACACGCTACCTTGAACAGACTGACCCTCCATTTCTGTAGATAACTGGACCAGAAGAAAAAGAAGGTGAGTAGTCATTGCAAGCAGCTGAGATTGCCTTTTTTCTTCTTTGACAAACATCGAAAAAGCGAAGTGTTCCTGCAATTCAATAAGAAAAATAGGATTGACTCAGTTTATGAGAAAAACCAAGCTAGAAACATTACCTAGTAGCGAGCTTTTTGAATGGGAACTGCCAAAATCCACTAATGCCACATACAGACTACTCCCAAAACAGAAAATGAAAGGTGACCAGCCGCGACTCGCTCGCACTACCACAACCAGCAGCAGAGCATCACGCACACAGAACATCCTTAACGTGTGGCTGGCCACAACAACCACACTCAAAGAAACCCATAGCCTACCGAGTGGATCCAAGCACCGTGTTTCCCCCCGTCAAACATCCTCACCACTCGGCGTCATCGGACTAGACAACGACGACCACAGTGGCACGAGGCCCCATGCAAACTAAAGATGAGCAATCATCCGGCATTGGAGCAGCCCTTTCCCTTCCCCTTTCTACACATCTTTACCTCACTACATTCTTCACGAGCACGCCGATTGCCTGATGGACTGTGTCGTCAAAGGGCCTCATGTGCCATGGTCTCAGTGCTCCCCACAGCAAAAAATTTATAATGTTGCCGCATTAACCTCCCGCTGCACCGAGAGATGTCGAAGGGGGTAGCCGCACAAGCAGTGCATCTTCGGCATATCAAGGCTAAGCATAGGAACCTTCATCGTGATCCTAGGCCTGTTTGGATAGCCGGTATTCGGCCCCCCTAAATTATTCGGTTTGGGCTAGAAATGGGCGTTGGATGGCTGGTTTTGGGCTGGACCGAAACTATCATTTTGCCTAATACAACTGTAAAAAGAAACACTGCTCCCTACCCCCCACTTCTAATCCGACGGGAGTATCACCCCTCTGTCTGCCGCCGGTTGAAAGAGCATCTAGGCCCCTAAGTGGTTTTGATGGTTAATGGCAACTCAATCTGCGATCTAATGTTTACAATGAGTGTAAGAAGGTTTAAACAGGTTCCAGGGAGAAGGGTCATCAAGGGAATGATGACCACCCAAAAAGTTCAAAGGTGGTTTTCAGGACAAAGGAATAGCTGTGCTAGGCAGCTGTGTCACAGCTGTGAGGAAACCGGTGCTGTCCAAGGAGTTGCAAGCAAGGTGATGGTGGCTTGATGCGTCAAGAGCCGTGAATACAGTAGGTGGCAGGTAAAGCCTAGATTTGCTAGTTTCTTTGAGTCCATAGGAAACACCCGTACTATCAAGAGGGATGAAGTAGTAATAATCTGTGAAGGATATTTTACTCAATGCTCAGGGTGTTAGACAGTTGCACTGATGCTTTGAGGTCAGTGGCCCTGTGTCAACAATTTTGCACAAGTGTGAAACTGGTTTTTGTTAGCACTCTGCAGTGCTAGCAGTAGAAAACCCTAGGGGTTAGAGTCACCGGTGTGACACAGCTGTATCACAGGTGGTCTAGCGCTCTATGACTCAGGTACGTCTCTGTACCAGAGGAGAGCTTGTAAATGCTAAGGGACCTGCACTGTGATGGTTTGTCTGCTGAGTCAGAAGACTGTCGAAGGTTCTCTCCTTATTAGGGATCAGAGTAGTTGTATGCTAAGGGCATATCATGTGCCAAGACCGGGCTTGGTAGTGCTGCTATGTTAGTTAAGGGTTCACCTGTGTCAGCCTCCGGTGACACAGGTGTCGGTCTGCCCGAGCCGGTTATAGGTTGGACGTAGTGTGTAGCTGTGTCACCGGTGCCTGTCACGGTGGCTCACTTAATCCTACGTGGCAGCAGTGTAACGATCGGGTTCCTGCGAACTCTATATATAGGGGACCAGGGCAGGTCTTCGACCTCAACCAACCAAGCAACCAATCATTCAAGCTAGCTCAAACCAGTAAAGCACATCCTACCGTTGCAAGCCTCTTTCACTTGGAACAAAAGCAAACCTTCCTAAGAGAGTTAGAGTCCTTGAGCAAAAGAGCATTTGGTTCCTCCAAGATTCGTTGCTGCTGAATCTATTACTCTTGGAGTGTCTACTCCTAGACGGGCGTAGGAGTCGCTGGTATCACCCAAGCTTGTGTGGGCTGAACCAATAGTTTGTGAAGGTGATCTGGAGTCCACCTGCTGCAAGGCGAAAGGACTTCCACAAGCAAAGCAAGGGGCCTGATCGTCAAGTACGCGGAGAACAAGCACGATTCAGTGCTGGCTATCTCTTCGGAGTAGTCTCTCCAACGGAGACGTACCTCTCTGAGAAGAGCAGGGAACTTCGGTGAAAAACACTTTGTCCCTGAGTACTTACTGTATTCTTAGAGTACTTGCTATTCTTGCATGCTTGTGTGATCTTAGACTTATTCTGTTCATTTATTGTAGATCTGCTCTTTACCTGTGCTATCGTAGCTGTGTCTCAGTTGCTATTGATCAGATCTCTCACCTGTGTTAGCTACCTGTTACACAGCCAGTTAGGTTGCTCATTATTTCTAAGTCTTTAGCTCACCTATGTTAGCCACCTGTGTGACAGCTACGTGTTAAATCACACATAATATCTTGCCTGTGCTGCTCACCTGTTACACAGTTAGCTCACCCTGCTTCTAACTAAGGCTTAATCTATTCAAAATAATTAAAAGAAGTAATTTTAATTAGCCTCCTATTCACCCCCCTCTAGTCGGCACCTTCGGTCCTTTCAATTGGTATCAGAGCTGGCTGCTCTTTGATTTAGCCTAACAGCCAGAGTTAAAGGATGTCGGGCTATGAGGGAAAAATATCTATCTTTAATGGGACTAATTATGCTTTCTGGAAAAGAAAGATGCAGATGCATCTATTGCCATTGACCCAGATGTATGGGAAGTTTTCTGTACAGGCTACAGGTTAGAAGACAACATCATGCCTACCATAGCGATAAGAGAAATATTCAGAACAATGCTAGAGCTGCCACAGCAATCTTCATGGGTCTGCAAGAGCATGACTTCAACAGAGTCAGCACTATGGATTCTGCCAAGATATCTGGGATACTCTGGAGCAGATCTATGAGGGCAGTGATACTCTAAAGAAGTCAAAGAGAAGCCTTCTGGAATCAACATTGGAGAGATTCGAGTATGAGCATGGTGAGAACATCAACTCCCTGTTCTCAAGACTCACAATCATCACCAACCAGTTGAAGGCCCTAGGTCAAATCGGATAGATGATGAAGATGTGGTGAAGAAGTTCTTGTCAGTACTTCCCAAGGCCTACAGAACTCTTGTTCTCATGCTGAAGGAGAAAGATGGGTTTGACAAGATGAAACCCACAGAAGTGCTAGGAAGGATCCTTACACATGAGATGGAACTCAAGCAAGAAGGCAAGCAAACTCTTCTCCAGCTATCAAGAAGAACATTGCTTTGAAGACCACTGCCTCAATGTCACAACCTAAAAGTGACAGCAGTGAGGAACTCAATGAGGAGATGACCAGTGGAGAAGAGAGTAAACTCATCCTCCTCACAAGAAATTTCAGAAAGTTCTACAAGAAGAAGAAGCAGTTTGAGTCCAGTGATAGATTCAAAGGGAAGAGATTATCCAAAGACAACAAGTGCTTCGAGTGTGGCAAGGAAGGCTACTTTGCTGCTGATTGTCCAAGCAAGAAAAAGGACAATAGTCAGTACAGGAAAAAGAAGAAGGACTTCCATGGAAAGAAGAAGACCTCTAACAGCAAGCATCCAACCTACTCCAAGAACGAAGTCACTGGCAAAGCTTATGTTGGACAAGCTTGGGTATCTGAGGATTCAGACTCAGAAGAAGTGTCTGAAGATGAAGATCAGGTCGCTGGGATTGCCATCAGCATGGCTGACATACCCAGCTGTGACACAGCCAGGTAACACAGCTCTGAGTTTGATGCTGAAGCTGATCAAATGTCATCCACTTCTGCCCCTTTGTGTCTCATGGCCAAAGGTTCAAAAGTACTTACTGAATATGACTTTCCTGATTATGCTGAACTAATGGGCATTCTAGAATGAACAGATAAGGCCTATGGCAAAGAGAGGAATGAGAACATATCCTTAAGAGATAAACTCAGGGAGCTGAGTGAGTCATATGATGAGGTCACAGATGACAGGGAGAATCTCAGGCTGGACCAGGAAAACCTAGAAATAGCTCATGAAAAGCTCAAGGCAGCACATGAGCTTCTCATTAAGGAGCATGAGGAGCTTAAGGCAAAACATTTCATGTGCACTGATATTCCTTCTATATGTACTGATGCATCTTTGCCTACTCCTGCTATTATTGAGACATGCTTAAATTGTGCTAGTCGTATCAAAGTTCTGACATCCACAGGTTGTGCCATTGATAACTCTAAAGAGGCCTCAACCTCTACTGATACTAACTCTGTGCATGCAGCTAAACATAACAAGCTCAAGGAGGAGTTTGAAGAGCTTAAGAGGCTTATGAGAAAAGGTCTATGCACTGCCAACATTGGCATGCAAAATTATCAGCGGATTAGAGCTAAAATGTTGAGAAAGAATGATGGCCGAAAAGGCCTGGGTTATGATCCCTCTGTAAATAAGGATAAACTGCCTGCTGTCACTAACTCTTATCTTGCAGCTAAATTTGTGAGACAGGCAGGTACAAGTGACAACAAGTTTGTTGGTCACATACAGAGTAATAGGAATGCAGTAAACATTCCATCTAACCAATCCTATGTCCTGTAGAGAGATAGAAAAGGGAAAATTGTGGCCAAGTATGTTGGTCGCAAGCACCTGACAAAGTGGTTACCTGCTATCTGGGTCCCAAAGGTAACAATTGTCTGTGTCACAGGTATACTACACAGCTGTGTACCGGCAACTCACACAGCCGGCTAACCCCTTTGTCTAAGGTTGCAGGTGATAGACAGCCAAAGAGGATTCATGTTATATCATCTGTTGCTAAGGCTGTTAATGTCAGAAATAGATATGCTAATCCATTGACTATTGTTTCTGCATATGGTAAAACTGCTAAGGGAGCCAAACATGTTTGGGTCCCTAAATCCCATAACTAATCTTACAGAATACTGCCTCCAGTGGAACTGACTGGGTTGTGGACAGTGGATGTACACAACATATGACAGGAGGCAGAGAGGAATTTATAAAGATCACAAGTGAAAATCTTCCAAGCAAATATGTGATCTATGCAGATAACTCAAAGGGAAAGGTAAATGGCATTGGTAAAGTTGTCATATCTGAAAAAATACTATTTATCCAATGTTATGCTTGTGGATCAGATAGGCTATAGTCTGATGTCTGACACAGGTATGAAAGTTACTTTCTATTCTGATAAGGTTATAACTTCTAAGCTATCTGATGATTCTCAAGTATTCAAAGGATGCAGGTCTGGAAAACTATACATTGTCAACTTCAATGAACAGCCTGCAGCAGCTCCATGGTGCCTCATGGTCAAGACCGGTGCTGGCTGGCTGTGGCACAGGCGGCTAGGACATGCTGGGATGAAGCTTCTCAACAAACTCAGCAAGCATGACTATGTCATAGGCTTAGAAAAGGTGAAGTTTGAGAAGGACAAGCCCTGCAGCTCGTGTCAAGCCGGCAAACAAGTTGGAGCTGCCCATCGTCCCAAGAATGTCATGACCACCACCAAGCCTTTTGACCTCATACACATTGACATTTTCGGTCCTGCTACATATGAGAGCTTGGGAGGTAACAAGTATGGATTTATTATTGTAGATGATTTTTCTCGCTATACTTGGGTGTTCTTTTTGAAGGAGAAGACACAGGTTTACAAGAAATTCAAGCACCTCATTGTTAGAGTCCAAAATGAGTGGAAGGTAAATCTGGTCAAGGTTAGGAGTGATAATGGGACTGAGTTCAAAAACTCAAAGGTGGAAGCATTCTTGGACAAGCATGGAATCAAGCATGAACTTTCAAGTACATATGCTCCACAGCAAAATGGAGTAGTTGAAAAGAAGAACAGAACCTTAATAGAGATGGCAAGGACATTGCTAGATGAATACAAGACTTCACCAAGATTTTGGGCTGAAGCTGTCAACACTGCTTGCCACTTCATCAACAGGATATATCTACATCCACTACTCAAGAAGACTTCTTACGAGCTGCTCACCAACTCCAAACCTAATATCTCATACTTCAGAGTATTCGGTTGTAAGTGCTACATTCTTAGAAAGGGCAAACGCCTTACTAAGTTTGAAGCTAAATCTGATGTTGGTATATTCCTTGGTTATTCTACTAACTCCCATGCCTATAGGGTCTTTAACACCTCCACAAAGGTCGTTGAAGAGTCTATGGATGTGGATTTTGATAAGTCTTATGGCTCCCAATGAGAGCAGGTTGTTAATGATGTAGGGAATGTGAACATTCAGAAGAAATCCATTGGTGAGATCAGACCCACCATCAAGGAAGAGGCTGCTTCACCAATTGATCAAGAACCACTCTCTCCATCACTGGGTGAAGACATTGGAGATCAAGACATTGTGTTCGAGTACAACCCAGTCAATGATCAACTGGATGCAGAGGACATGACCTAACCAGCTGTGTCACAGGAAGAACCAACTGTGTCACAGGCTTCTCCAACAGCTGTGGCACAGGCGGTTAACCCGATCCCCTTGCGATCAGTAGGCTGCAGAAGGATCACCCTGTTGATCAAATCATTGGTGCCATTAATAGGGGAGTGACTACTCGTTCTCGAATTGCTAATTTATGTGAACATTACTCCTTTGTTTCCAGTGTTGAACCTAAGAACATCAAGGAAGCTGTCATGGACGCTGATTGGATAAATGCAATGCATGAAGAGCTCAATCAATTAGAGAGAAACCAAGTTTGGTCTCTGGTAGAAAGACCCAAAGATCATAATGTGATTGGAACAAAGTGGGTCTTCAGGAACAAACAAGATACCGATGGGCAAGTGGTAAGGAACAAAGCCAGGCTTGTGACTCAATGTTTCACACAAGTGGAGGGCCTAGACTTTGGAGAAACATTTGCTCCAGTGGTAAGACTTGAAACCATCAGAATTCTCCTTGCATATGCTGTTCATCACAACATCAAGTTGTACCAGATGGATGTAAAGTCTGCCTTTCTCAATGGTAAACTTTCTGAACTTGTTTATGTTGAACAGGCTCCTGGCTTTGAGGATGCTAAGAAACCAAATCATGTTTATAAATTGCACAAATCACTTTATGGCCTAAAGCAAGCACCTAGAGCATGGAATGATACATTGAAAGAATTTCTGATCAACAACGGTTTTAAAATGGGTCTAGTAGGTACAACTCTATTCACTAAGAAAAATGGAAAGGATTTATTTGTGTGCCAAATATATGTCGATGACATAATATTTGGCAGTACTAACCGCTCCAAGAGTGATGAGCTTAGCCAGATGATGACCAAAAGGTTTGAGATGTCTTTGGATGGCGAACTCAAGTACTTCCTAGGACTTCAGATCAAACAACTCAAGGAAGGTACTTTCATCTCTCAAGAAAAATTCACCAAGGACATCATCACCAAGTTTGGCATGAAGGATGCAAAGCCTATTCATACTCCCACGCAAACAAATGTTCATTTGGACTTAAACACTGAAGGTAAATCTACTGATCAGAAAGAGTTTAGATCCATGATAGGGTCCTTGCTATACTTATGTGCATCTAGGCCTGATATTATGTTGAGTGTATGCATGTGTGCTAGATTCTAAACTAACCCTAAGGACTGTCACAGAGTGGCAGTACGCAGGATATTGAGATATTTGATTCAAACCTCAGGCTTTGGTTTATGGTATCCTAAAGGTGCAAATTTTGAGCTAGTTGGCTATTCTGATAGTGACTATGCAGGATGTAAGGTTGACCGAAAAAAGCACATCTGGTACTTGTCAATTCCTAGGGCACTCCTTAGTGTCCTGGTCATCCAAGAAACAAAACTCAATAGCCCTATCCACTGCAGAAGCTGAGTATATAGCTGCTGGTAGTTGTTGTGCTCAATTATTGTGGATGAGGTAGACCTTGAAAGATTTCAACGTATCTTTTAATCAAGTACCCCTCTTTTGTGATAATGAAAGTGCAATCAAGTTAGCCAACAACCCAGTGCACCATCAAAGATCCAAACACATAGAAGTGAGGCACCACTTTCTGAGAGACCATGTTGAGAAGGGAGATATACAGCTGTGCCATGTAAGGACTGAAAAATAATTAGCTGATATATTCACCAAGCCTTTAGATAAGACTAGGTTCTGTGCTCTGAGGAGTGAATTGAATATCATTGATGTCTCTAACTTGCAATAAAGGGTTTGGCTTGGTGCCTAGCTCATATGTTTTTGCTGTTTATGCTTCTTACTTGAACACCTGTGTTACTCACCGGTGTCACAGGTATGTGCTATACTTTGAAGTAAAAATATCTCTTGAGCTATATGAGTGCATACGTCTGTGTGCAAAGCGTTTCAAATCAACTCTTGTCAGCTTTGGTTTTGCTTGATTGTATTTCTGGCAAGCTGATATTGAGAAGATTCCTTAAGGACATTCAGATAGTGGTCTAATGCTTTCTCTCTTATCTAAGTCTCTCTGTCTTGGTGCTCTATAGGTGAAATACTTGTCACCTGAGTCATCCATCTGTGTCTGAGGTGAATGCCTTTAAAATCTGTAGGTCTTAGGGTATCTTGTCTTGCTCACCTGTGTCACAGGTCCTCCTCTCAGCTGTGACACAGCCACCGTATACCCCTTCGGCCTATATAAGACGTCGATACGTTTCTCACAGTATCCACGTTCAACTCAAAACCCCAACTTTCGCCGTGCGCCAAAACCTCAAGTTTTCGTCGAATTCGCGGTTTCCGCCCCATGCAATCTCTTCAACTCTTCAAAAAGGCTTTCCGTCGTGCGCAAGCTTCATCTCATCTGCGCATTATCTATTCTTTGATCAAAGTAAGGTTCCGCAAGCCCTACTTTGCTTCTTTTCTTTATTGAGCACGTGAACTTGCTCTAAACTCTAATCCAACAGTGCATTGTAAATGTTTAAGGTTGGTTTAGCTCTTGATCATCCTCCAGAACATATCTTACTCAAAT
This sequence comes from Stipa capillata, assembly GCA_019208055.1. Taxonomy (NCBI): domain Eukaryota; kingdom Viridiplantae; phylum Streptophyta; class Magnoliopsida; order Poales; family Poaceae; genus Stipa; species Stipa capillata. Next base: position 15,027 of record JAGXJF010004001.1, read on the forward strand.
TGATCGGCTAAAATCTGTAAAACCCTAGTTTCCTATAATCTGCCTTCTGCCTCAGCACGTAGCTGTGTCACCGCTAGGGTCTCACCTGTCACATAGGTAAGCCTATTCAACAGGCAGAGACCTCGCTTGTTGCTAAGTCCTCACCTGTGTCCCCTCATCCTCACACAGGTGTCTCACACAGCTACTACCTTTTGCATCTTAGGAGCACCTCTTACCTACTTCTTCTCACCTATCTTGTTTCTTCAGATGTCTTCAAGGTCTGAGAAAGCTGACAGTGGGATGAATTGGTCTGACCCAGAACAGTCAAGCTTTGAGATCACAATTTTAGATTCAGATCAAGAAAGAGAAAGGCTGAGACAGAAAGCAGCAGCGACTGAGAAGAAAAAGGCAAGCCAAAGAGCTATTAGGGAAAGAAAAGCAGCTGCCAAGAAAGCTGGTCAATCCAGCTCTGCAAAAAGAGTTCCTGCCAAGAGGACAAGATTCTCATCAACTGTTGAACATACTTCTTTGGAAAAAGAGGCTGCCAAGAAGCAAAAGATTATAGTCAAGAAAGTTTCCAAACCATCAACTGCTAATGTAGTGCTGCCAAGGGGCACACTTACCATCAGAGAGCCTATCCAAGAGTCAGAAGAGTTTCAAGAAGCCCTTGCATATGACAAACTCATTTTGGATGATTTAGCCAGATTGGCAGAGCAGATCAGTGAAGCCACTGATGAAACCATCCACTACCCCAGAAAACACTTCTCCTACATAGGCTTCACTGACGGGCACAAAATACCCGTCAGTGGTACTGCTAACCACTGACGGGCGAACCAGTAACCGTCAGTGGTTATTCCAGTAGACGGTCTAAATTCAGAAGAAAAAACATTTACTGACGGGTCAAGAAGCAAACCCGTCAGTGATTACTTATTTCTACTAACGGGCAATACCACTGACGTGCTCGGTACTATGGCTGTCAGTAGAGCTTATGTCACCACTGACGGGCCCAAATTTCGGCCCGTCAGTGATGTTTGGCCCCCGAACGCCGCACTCCTCAAATCCCCTGCTCGTCCGGAGCCCTAGCCCCAACCCTCCACAGACTCCCCCGCCGCTCACTCCTCCCAACACTAGCACCTCCACAGACTCCTCCTCCTCCTCTCCCTTCGACTCGGCCACCTACCCCGCCTACGCCGCTGACCTCCCCTCCGCCGCCTCCTCGACCTCCCCTCCGACTCGGCTACCTCCCTCGCCTCCCCCGCCTCGGAGATCCTCTCCCTCGCCTGGGCGCCAGATCCGCTCGGGGAGAGCCTCCTGTGTCGCCGGCGCAGCCGAAGCCGACAATCTACTCCCACCCCCACCCAATCTCCCATCTCCATCTCGCCATCTTCGCAGCTCCTGAGTGGGTGATTTTTGCTTAGGTTTCGGAAGGATCAGGAGGCTCGTGGCCAGGGTCGCCCTCCAGAGCGAGGATGTCGAGCTCGTCGCCGTCAACGACCCCTTCATCACCACCGAGTACATGGTATACTTCCTCAATCTGCGACTTTCGCCCGGTCGATGTGTAGATCTGGTGGATTACAAGGTTTTAGAGCGGCGACCCCGGTGAGGCAGCATGCATCACGACCCCAACCCCTTCGACGAGGGCAGCGCCGACGACAACCCCTTCTCCGTGAGCCGACCTCTCTTCCCTTCTCTCTCTCCCTCTCTCTACCTATCGTTTTGTGGGAAAAACCTTGCTGCCTGCGCAGTGCGGAGTAGTGGTTTGGTAGATCTGGATTTCCCGTGCTGTTTCTGACACGGCGTCGCTGCAGAATGGTGGAGGCCGAGGCGGCAAGCAGCACTACGGTTTCCGGCCGACGGAGCCCGTCGGCTTCGGCGTCGGCGGCAGGGGCGACGCCACCGTCGACGTGCCCCTCGACAACATGGGCGTAAGATGCTTCATGTGCTAGTGATCATTTTTTTCTTCATTCCTCAATATACTTTACAAATCTGATGGTTTTGGGGGCGTCTGCGCGGCACAGGACTCGATGGGCAAGGTGAGGGAGCTCTCGACGTGGGAATCAGATCTGAAGCGGCGAGAGGCGGTGGGGTTTACTCATCCACGTCGCCTTTAAACTTTTGCGTTGCTGGTCGATTAGGTAGTGTCTCATGCCGTTTGCTTTGCGGTTGCAGGATATCAAGAGGAGGGAGGAATCATTGAAGAATGGTGAGTCTTTGGTTGCTGGTGTCAGTGGTATTCGAGTTACAGATTGTGTTAAAAGTAGTGTGGTTATTTCTGTTCTCCCTTCTTTTCTTGATGCAGCTGGAGTGCCAATGGAGGACAAGAACTGGCCTCCGTTCTTCCCGATTATCCACCATGACATTGCCAATGAGATACCTGCCAACGTAAATTAGGCAAAAATGGCATTATTGTTTGTAAATATAGTGCATATCAAAGGTGGCTAGCATTGCTTGTTCATGATCATTTTGTGCTAATTTAATTTACAGGAATTGTGCTTTGCCTTTCCTGGAACTTCATTGCTTGTAATGCCGTATATTTAAGTGGAACTGAACTGTGGATTGTGCCATAATGCCGTATATATATTTGTGGAACCATGACTGCTTGTATTTGACACTTTCTCATTAACTTGGTTTAAACAGGACTAACAGCGCATTCAGTTTTGGATGGTTTTTCCTATGTTACCTGGTAAGATATAGCTGGAAAGCTTATGTAATTATTCCTGGAATTTCAACTGCTGCAATAATTATCACTTATCACACGGACTAGTTCATTTTTCGTTTTGCTGTTTGGTGCAGATCCACATTGGTTTTTGCATAATTGCTGCCATTGCTCCGCCAATTGTATTTCATGGAAAATCGTTAACGTAAGTAACCACTACTTTATATACAGTGACCAATGTAATACTATGGGTAATTTCTATTGCATCAATCATTAACGTAAGAAGACATTTTTGTTGAAGCCATCAGGGTCTAGTTAAAAGTTGTTAGACCTATGTAAACAATAGTACCACGTGTGGCTTCGCTATTTATCATTTAACCTTTTTTTTACCAGTATATACATACACACCAGTATTGACTATTCAGTGGATATCTAGTGAAAATTTAGAGCCTAAGGCCCATATCTTGTTCTCTTTATAGGTGCCCACTCTTGGATATACAATATTTTCTGAGTAATTATAATTCTAAGACTTCTCTTTTTCTCATCAGGGGAATATTGGCTGCAATCGACACTTTCTCTAAGCATGTGATAATTGGGGTGAGATGTGTTACCTTGCTAATGCTTTTGAATGTTGCAAACTCTTTGAAGTAACTTCAACTTCATCAACTTATAGGACATTAAGAATCAATTATTTGTTCTTACAGATCTTTTACTTTGATGGTGTATTGGTGACACATACAGCCTCCTGCGTCATTCTTGCAAACTATGGAAGAGTATGTGAGCGATGCTCCCCTTGCTTCAAGAAATCAGGTTTGGAATTACTACAAGTCAATAATGGATGTTGCTTCTCATAGTATTCTTGTGTATTAAAATATTAAAACCACATATGCTATGGAAGACTTAGAATTAAGAACCAAATGTTTTTTTTCAGAACGAAGCTTTCAATTATTCAATAGACTATATATATGCTTTATTATTATTGTTTCTCTTCCATTTTCACCATTGGTAATGTTTTGAGAACATTTTATTTGTTTTTAGGCTGTACCAGCAATAGAGTACAGGAGAAAACCAGAAGATGAAGAAGCATCAACTTCACCTCCTCCCCCAGTATCAACTTCAAAACCTGAACCTGAACCAGAGCCTGTTAAAACTTTAAGAATGTCATGACTAAGGATGAATTATGTTTGTATGTCAGATCTGATCTGTGCATGTATAGGTAATGGTGGCTGTAATGTGTAATGAACCTATTGTTTATTTGTTTATTTGTGTAATGGTGGCTATAATGTGGCTGTAATTTGTTTTTTTTAATCCCTGAAAGGGAACTACTGATGGGCAGAACCTAATATGCCTGTCAGTGGAGGTATAAACCACTAACGGGCCAAAACCAGGGGCCCGTCAGTGGTGACAGACACTACTGACAGGCTGTCAGCCCGTCAGTGGAAGTTCAACTTCCACTGACAGGAGCTTACTGACAGGCCCTAAACCCGTCAGCGATGTCGTTTTTGAGCCCGTCAGTGGTTGTGTATTCTGAGGTAGTGATCAAGAAACAGTTGACAATAATTTACACTGCCAAAAGCCTAGAGCTTTCAGATTTGTCAATACCAGTGTCTATAGCCATTCCAGTGCCATCTGATCAAGATAGAGCCTTATTAAATGAAATTGAAGAGTTGCACAAGAAGCTGAAGTCAGCTACTTCCTATAATATGGAAGTTGAGCTAAGAAAGCAAATTCTTGAGAAACAGAAGCTCTTATCCAACAGCTCTCTAGCAGCCCCAACTCACAAACCTGCAGCGCTGAGTCACACTGATGCCAGAGATAGGCATCTCATTTATCAGATAGATGAGCTGATCAAGAAAGCACAAAAATTACCAAAAGGTCTTGAGAGAGACTCTGTGCATGCTGAGATCAGGATTAAGAGAGGTCAACTCTTTGCAGATTTTAGAAAACCTGCAGCTTCAGGTCCAACTAAAAGCACACAGCAACCAGGGCTCAGCCGTGATGACAGAGAAAGAATCATTCTTCAAGAGATCAATGAGCTATTGGGCAAGATGAAGAACTTGCCACCAGGAGCTGAGAAAAATGTCCTGCGTGCTGAACTCAAAATCAAACAAGGCATGCTCTCTGGTGCCACCAAACCAGTCTCTGCTGCTCCATCTGCTCCAAGCATCAAGAGAAAGAGATCTGATACAGTTGTTATCAGTGAAAAGCCTCCAGCAAAGAAGTAGCAAGAACCAGAGGTTGAAATCATCTCAGAAATCTCTCAGAGTTCCAAGCCTTCAATGAAAGATCAGCTGGAACAGCAGAGGGAAGCTCTCCAAGATATTAAGAAGGAAATGTCACCACCTGTGTCACAGGTGGCCAGCCCAGCCAAGTCAAATTTACAGACTTACTAGAGGAGGAGCAGATCAACAGTGAGCTCAACAAGTGTAGAATCCCTCTCCTCTCTGGATGTGCAGAAGCAGATGTCTCCATCCCAGTTTCTTGTATCTGAGTCTGAGGAACAAGCACCCAAAGAGGCCCAAGTGCCTTCATCATCAGTAGAGGCTGGATCTGTAAAGCCTACTGAACCTGCCAAATCACCAAGTCCACAGCTGCCTCAACCAGCTGTGCCTCAGGCAGAAGAGGTTCAAGCCCAAGTAACTCACCGGATTCCATTACCTGTGCCTCAGGCAGCTGTCCCAGTTCCCATTTCTCAAGCACCTGTGTCCTCTCCTGTGGCACATGCATCTGAAGCAGCTGGCCAAGAAGAAAGTTCAGAAAGCGAATCAGATGATGGAAGAGTATCAGTGACTCCACCAAGGGCCAGAGAACCTAGGTCTGATTCTGATAAAGACTACCAAGCAGAAAGTTCATCCCCCAGCGCAGAATCAGCCATAGAATCAGAAGAGAAAGAAGAGGAAGAACATGAAGACAGCTCACCCAGTCTCTCAACTACAGATGATGACTTGGAATCCAAGTATCACTACATATTTTCACATGCTTTGAGGACTGAGGTTAACCAAATGGCTTTCATCTCAAGAGCTACAGCCAAAAAGCTTCCTAATAGTGATCCAAAGAAGTCCAAGAGCAAAATTGCCTCAATGAGCACCATTACATTCATCAAAATGAGGTCAATTTGCCCATACTTCTCTGAAGATCAAAAGTTCAAGGAACCATCTTGCTCAGACCCCAGATTTCATAATGATCATCAACAGGGTGTATATCATGAAATCTTGTCTTCAAAAGGATTTGTTGACTGCAAGGCCATAGAATGGTCTGCCCTGAATGATCCCAGGCTGAGAACCCTACCATCCTTGATTCAAGCCTCAGGCCTGGAGTTTATTTGCAGTCTTCAACAGGATTATGACCCAGAGATTCTCAGAGAATTCTATGCCACAGTCTGGGTTGAACAAAGCAATCAAGATGTTATGCTCTGGAAGACTAGAGATCAGATTTTGTCAATAACAGCCCCAGAGTTTAACAGTCTGCTACATGCACCAGTGGAGTCTGGAATGCCAAATCTTTTCAAGCTAGAACCAGTCTCCAATGCTGATAGAAGGAAGTTCTACCCTAGGAACTTCACCTTTCCTGTCAAAGCCCCTCCTGAACATGTTTATTTCAAGGGCATCACCATCACAGCCAAGCATCTTGTGAAGATTATCAACGTTACTCTTCAGCCTAAGGGAGGCAAAACAAATGCTGTGTATAACCTAGTTTGGCAGATCTTGGTGCACATTACAAAGAACCAGCATTTTGATGTAGCTAGCTATATCTTTCATGAGATAGATATGGTTCAGAAAGACAAGAAAGCAAAGCTGAGGTATGAATCATACATCATGTACATGATCCTTCAACGCACAGGTCTTCTGGATTCCAACTTCGACATGACAGTGAAGACCATCAAGACCCAGCTCAGGCCTCAGGCTGATGACCATCCTGATGAGGTTGCTGTGCCAGCTCTGTTCGGTGATTCTCCTAATCCAGCTGTGTCTACCCCCGGTGACACAGCTGCTCCCACAGCTCCTCAAGCGCATATCTCTCTGGTGCCAGCGCCTGAAGTCCAAGTCCCTACCGGTGTCACAGCTGAGTCTCCTGTAGCTGACCCAGCTGAGTTAGCGTTTGGTACACAGGTAGCTGAAGATGGCACTCTGTCCTCCTCTCTCATGTCTCAAGCAGCCGCCAGAGCCTATCAGAACAAAGTCATGCCAACACAGTTTGCAGCTCTGCGCAGAAAAATCTTCAGCTCAGAACCAAAGTTGACAGTCTGGACTCCAAAGTCGATCTGCTGCAGGCTCAACTGTCAGAAGTTCTCCAGCTGCTGAAGACCAAGTTCCCCTGAATGTTTCTTCTCATCCCCTTTCTGGTGTTTTAGTGTCAAAGGGGGAGAGAAAATGGTAGTAATAGTGAAAGGGGGAGAAGTGCTAAAGGGAGAGATAAATATAAGAAAGAGTATTTTGGGTATAGGGGGTGTAATCTTTTTGCTGTATCAAGACTTGTGCTTTAATTTCTGATTTTTCTGTCTTGATTACAATTAATTTAAACTGCAGTAATTTTTTGATCTGATGCAATAAGTTTTTTCTCTGATTCTTTGCACATAAATTTACTATGATTCTCATGTCTACACTAAATTTGTGCTCTATTTGTGCTCTGATACATATCTATATGCTCTATTATCATAATTGGAATGCTCTGATTAAAACCCATATACTCCAGTTATTATAACTGCATCAGAAGAAAAATATATCAGTTCAGATATACCCTTAATGTCATATGCTCTGATACATACACTCTGAAATGACATATGCTCTGATACACATTCTCAGAACTGATAAAAGTGTAAGTTGTAAGAACATACTTCTCATATCCAAAATCATAATCTGTGCACTAGCCTGATAGAAGCAAATCTATTATGCACAGCTTTAGGGGGAGTATTTTCCAACAACCTGCACATGTATCTCTTATTCAATCTTTATGTGAATTTGATGGATGGGTTGCCACTAACCACCAAAAAGGGGGAGATTGAAAGAGCATCTAGGCCCCTAAGTGGTTTTGATGGTTAATGGCAACTCAATCTGGGATCTAATATTTACAATGAGTGTAAGCAGGTTAAACAGGTTCCAGGGATAAGGGTCATCAAGGGAATGATGACCACCCAAAAAGTTCAAAGGTGGTTTCCAGGACAAAGGATTGGCTATGCTAGGCAGCTGTGTCACAGCTGTGAGGAAGTCGGTGTTGTGCAAAGAGTTGCAAGCAAGGTGATGGTGGCTTGATGCGTCAAGGGCCGTGAATACAGTAGGTGGCAGGTAAAGTCTAGATTTGCTAGTTTCTTTGAGTCCAAAGGAAACACCCGTACTATCAAGAGGGATGAAGTAATAATAATCCGTGGAGGATCTTTTGCTCAATGCTCAGGGTGTTGGACAGTGGCACTGATGCTTTGAGGTCAGTGGCCCTATGTCAACAGTTTTTACACAAGTGTGAAACTGGTTTTTGTTAGCACTCTACAGTGCTAGCAGTAGAAAACCCTAGGAGTTAGAGTCACCGGTGTGACACAGCTGTGTCACAGGTGGTCTAGCGCTCTATGACTCAGGTACATCTCTGTACTAGGGGAGAGCTTGTAAATGCTAAGGGACCTGCACTGTGATGGTTTGTCTACTGAGTCAGAAGACTGTCGGAGGTTCTCTCCTTATTAGGGATCAGAGTAGTTGTATGCTGAGGGCATGTCATGTGCCAAGACCGGGCTGAGTAGTGCTGCTATGTCAGTTAAGGGTTCACCTGTGTTAGCCTCTGGTGACACAGGTGTTGGTCTGCCCGAGCCGGTTATAGGTTGGGCGTAGTGTGTAGCTGTGTCACTGGTGCCTGTCACCAGTAGCTCACTTAATCCTACATAGCAACAGTGTAACGGTCGGGTTCCTGCGAACTCTATATATAGGGGACCAGGGGAGGTCTTCGACCTCAACCAACCAAGCAACCAATCATTCAAGCTAGCTCAAACCAGTAAAGCACATCCTACCGTTGCAAGCCTCTTTCACTTGGAACAAAAGCAAACCTTCCTAAGAGAGTTAGAGTCCTTGAGCAAAAGAGCATTTGGTTCCTCCAAGATTCGTTGCTGCTGAATCTATTACTCTTGGAGTGTCTACTCCTAGACGGGCGTAGGAGTCACTGGTATCACCTAAACTTGTGTGGGCTGAACCAGTAGTTTGTGAAGGTGATCTGGAGTCTACCTGTTGCAAGGTGAAAGGACTTCCACAAGCAAAGCAAGGGGCCTGTTCGTCAGGTACTCGGAGAACAAGCACGATTCAGTGCTGGCTATCTCTTTGGAGTAGTCTCTCCAACGGAGACGTATCTCTCTGAGAAGAGCAAGGAACTTCGGTGAAAAACACCTTGTCCCTGAGTACTTACTGCATTTCTTAGAGTACTTGCTATTCTTGCATGCTTGTGTGATCTTAGACTTATTATGTTCATTTATTGTAGATCTGCTCTTTACTTGTGCTATCGTAGCTGTATCTCAGTTGCTATTGATCATATCTCTCACCTGTGTTAGCTACCTGTTACACAGCCAGTTAGGTTGCTCATTATTTCTAAGTCTTTAGCTCACCTGTGTTAGCCACCTGTGTGACAGCTACGTGTTAAATCACACATAATATCTTGCCTGTGCTGCTCACCTGTTACACAGTTAGCTCACCCTGCTTCTAACTAAGGTTTAATCTGTTCAACATAATTAAAAAAAGTAATTTTAATTAGCCTCCTATTCACCCCTCCCCCTCTAGTCGGCACCTTCGATTCTTTCACCAGTGCTCCCCTCCCCCGCCCCCGCCATAGATTCGGGCAGTCACCATGGCGCCTTCACCGCCGAGTGCGCCGCAGCACTCCTCTCCGGCTGCTCGACCATCCGCCGCGCCTCCGAGCTTCACGCGGCTGCAGTCTGTGTGGGCCTCAACCGCGATCGGGCCGTCGCCTTCCGTCTGTAGTGCGCCTATGCGGTGTCCGGCCGCCTCGACCTCGTGGTGTCCCTCCTCCACCGCACCCGTGACCTTACTGCCGTCTTCTACACCTCCACCATCCACGCCCAGTCCTCCCGCAGCCTCCACCTCCCTCACCTACCTTCCACCGAGGTCTCTCACCGCCGCCGCCCTCTACCGCCCAAATCCGCCGCCACCAACCTCCTTCCCAACCTGTTCCCGTCTCCCCCCGCCAAGATCTGGCTCATCTCGTCGGTCTCGAGGCCCCCCACCGCCTACCTCCTTGTCCCGACAGGGAGGCCCGCCACGAGATCGTTGGACGCGGCGTGGAGGGGGTGTGGATGGTGGAGTTGTAGAAGACGGCGGTAGGGTCGCGGGTGCGGCGGAGGAGGGGCACCGCAAGGTCGAGGCGGCCGGACGCCGCGTAGGCACGCTGCAGACGGAAGACGAGGGAGAAATCAAAGCCGTCCCCATGGAGTGGTCTCCTCTTCTCTTCTTCTCCCCGAGCTCGGCCAGTGTGGGAGGAGCCTCCTCGCTGCTGCACATGACGCTCGGGTTCACACAAGCCGGCTACCGACGGGAACGAGGTCTCCGGTGGCAGCGGCAGGAGTGAGGCCAAGCCACGGGACGGTGACGGGAACGAGACCATAGTGGCGAGGCAGGTAGCAGTGACGACGAGAACGAGACCACAGCTCAAAGGCTGTTTTAGATATACCCAAACACCATTTTACAGCGAATAAAATTACAATTGTATTCAAGGGTTTTGTTGGTGACAAGTAAATTATAACTGTAAACAATTTGCAAGTGAAAAAAAACTAATTTTCCAAACGGAGCCTTAGCGAGGAAACCCGCCACTCCGCCAGCATGCACTCGTCCACCATCCTGGAGGCGTCGATCGCCCCATCTTCAACTACCACAGGCACGACACACAATCAAGCCGCTAGGGACAGCGTCCGTGCACTACACCTGCCCCAACCGGGCCGCATTGTCTTATGTGACTGCTGTGGTTTTTTCACTAGGAAGGATTGTGTGCTCTGCAGCCTAAGGTAACCATGGTCAATATTTCTTCAAGTCGCCGGATAATTCCTTCCTCTGATGAGAAATTGGGACGTATTGATTTCTTAACATCTAAGATTCAAATGTCACTTTTGAAGCGAAACTATTATTATTTTGCATATTATCAGTACGAATATAGCAAATGTCAGGCCATCAATGGTAAGCCTGTTTCGTTTTTCTTCAGTGGGTAACCATTTATGCTTAAATCTGTCAACTATATTCCTTGAAGCTACAGTTTTTGCTGTGGCAGTACGTATCAATCTATGAGCAAATCTTTGGTTAGCAAAAGCTTCGATGCCATTTTACGCTTTTTGGTGTGTCCTATTGCAATTCCAGCTGCAAAGCTCGCTCTATTTTGCTGGAGAAACCCGCAGAAAGGTAGGCGTGTGGACCTGCATCAGCATTAGCGCTGATGGAATATATACCAGAAATAAACATTTTCGAAATGCAGTACAGATTCACCTGAACAAAAACATAGAGAGTCGCTTTCAGGTAACAAGCTATGCCGCGAGAAAATCCAACGCAGGGTATTTTTCTTAGAGAAGAAATGGTAGCAAAAATTTGCGCCGTAGTTATGTAAAAAGATGGAAAAGACATGAAAAAAAAAGATGGGACAAGAACATGATAAAATGCATGTTTGGTTAAAGGGTAAGCATATATTCCTCAATAACTCGAGCTTTCGGCAGATTATTAGTTAGTGCGTTTGTCTGTCTAATTTATCAGCGTCAAACTTTAATTAATTCAGTAAATGGCTGATGCCGAATCGCCAATGGATCAAAACTAAAACTCGAAGGATATTCTTGTCCTCGGGAGCTCGACAACAACTTGTGTCCGACCCGTCTAATCTCTAAACTCTTCTGTGGCGCTGGGTGATAGGTACGTGTTGGTCGTCGTTTTCGTCCCAAGAACTGCGACGTTGATGGGCTGATGGCGCAGCCGGGACGTTCCCGAATGCAGATTTGTATTCCAAGTAGCAGTGCAGGTTAGATACTGTCACCTCTTCAAATATTCATCATCGGATGGCGAAACGAGCTTGTAATAAACCATGAAGAGTTCGCTCAAAGAAATGCAAACCACTTGCTTGCGCTTTACATGTTGGAATTATATGGGCTAGGTTCATTAAATAATTTTGATAATTCTCAATACCAGAGGTCCATTCATACATGGCAAGTGGTGAAACTTTAGTCCCACATTACTAGTAGAGAGGGAGTTATACGAACATATAACGCTTGGTTTTCTACTCTCCACTAAGAGCTTAAGAAGAGGATTGATTCACGCGCGCTCCTCCTCCACCCGCCTCGCGTGTGTGTCGTGTTTCGTGTACGAGCTGAGCCGGGCTCGGACCAATGTCGAGCGTGCGTGTTGTCTTCTTGAAGACTGCTTCACCTGTCTCATACGTGTTCTTGTTCCTACCGTTAGGGATCCTTCTCGGCATCTATGATGCTTCCTTTTGAGATATATTTGCTAGGTTTCATGAGTATATCAGAATGTTTATTACAGTTGTCTCGTTTAATCTACCCACAATATTTGTCATGATTTACCTGTTCCTTTTCTAAATTGAATTTAGTAGAAAATTGTTCTCATATAATCTGCCCACAATATTCGTCATGATTTACCTATTCCTTTTCTAGATTAAATTTACTAGAAAATTGTTCTCGTATTGAACATTACATATGGCGTAAGAGATCAGAAGTTTGGAGGTTATCCTACTCCATAGGGTGTAAGTAGTTTACGGGATACAAATACGACAATACGGCGCCATTTTGCGTGTAGGATTTCTATATATATGTTCTAAGCTTGCATGCTTCATTTTTGTTCGCTCTAACAAAAAAATAACGTGGTTTAAGCCAAGGAATTAGTGACCATGTAGGTAGGATGGTGCATGTCGTCTTACCTCGGCAGTTTGACATTGTATTGACTGATAAACACGCTGCAAGCTTCTTCTATACTCTTATTCTGACCATAGAAAGCAGTCCATTTGGCTCTTGACCTGACCGATCGAGATGAGCTAAGCACCGGATTCCTAGTCCAGACACGGGAGGATTTACTCGTGTCAACAGCATCGAGGCAAGTAGGTGTCCATTCCTTAATCCCCAAGGAAATCGTACAGACGCATGGATCCACCGCACGGCTGACGAAACTACACGGGAACAAACGAACCAAAGAGCAACGAGCGTACGGGCCACGGAGCCGTCCCGTGCGCCAACACGGTCGGACGCCCCGTTCGGCCGCGTTGGCGTCGCCCGTGCCCCGTGGGCCGTGGCCTGCGCGATTCGTGGGCGAGAGCGAAAGCGACCGCGGCAACTCGGGCGTGGAAGGCAGCCGCGGTGCGAGGCCAGGATGGACTCGTGTGCGCGCGGGGCCATGCCGTGCGGACGCGGGCACCGTGGGGTTTGGACCACGTTGCGGTTCGGCCGCGCCGCGCCGTCCAAAACTGCAAATCCACCCGAGGGCCGGGTCGTCTGATGTCGCCGCTGCCGTCCGCGCGCCCGTCCGGGATTTGCAGGACGGGGGATGCGTGCGCGCCGCTACACCGGATTCGCCTCCACCGCGGTGGTGCTTCCTCCGGGGTTGCGTCTGCGGCGCGCAGCTGCTTCCTTCTCGCGTGCGTCCGTTGCTTCTTCTTTTTTAAACTCCTTTTCGGAGAGGATCTCCCTCTAATCAGTTAACCTCCCGGGAATCATTTTTATTTCTCCTACTGCAACGTGCTATTAATCTCTTGCTCCCTTTTGTCTAACATAAAGAGACACTACTAGTATGGTACATTGGTACTGCGTGGTGCTATGGTACTGAACAGTTGGATAATTCTGTCTAGATACTCCATGCAATCATGCAAGTATGCCTAGGCCCGAACCTAGCTCATACCTAACACCAGCCGACCCTTGACCACTTCAGTATAGCTTGCCATTGTCTCGATTGTCTTGTCACGCTCATCCTGTACTGTACAGCTCTGTTCAGTTCAGGTAGCAACGCGCATTCATTTTGGGGGTGTCAGTGTTCGCGATATACCGGGTACTTCAGGGGCAATCAAAGTTCAACTACCTACCAATCTTGGGCCGTCCAGAACTCGTTAAGAAGCAGCTGGTATAGGAAAGCAGTGCTACTCACCTTTTTTTAGACCAAGTACTAGTCACTAAAGAGCTGGTCTCTGTTTGACTACCAGAACCACGTGCATGCGTGCCATTTCGTTTCATATCTAGCCGAGATACTGACACGGTCCGTCTCTCTTTCCTCTGCACTATAGTTTTGAATGAAAATCAATATAGGTGTAGCTAACTCGACCGTACTCTGACTCGAGGGTATTCTTTTGGTGTGTTTCCTGTGCTGTCAAAGTGTTGACATAACCTTCTAAATTACATTTGCCCGACATAGCTTGTGCAATAATGCAATATAATACTAGAGAACCAAGTCATATATGAAAATTTTCCCCTCCCTAATGAGAAAAAGAAAGAATTGTGAAACCGTGACAGCATGCCGACTGGCTATCATCACAAGGACGTGATCATTACAAAGAAAACCAGGCAGGGAATGAACTGGCCAAGCGGAGCTGTAAAATTAATTTGTTTTAAGCTTCTTGTGATCTCCATAGCATCTACCGCTACCCAAAGCATCTGGCAGAAGAATGTTTCTTTTGTACGTAGAAGGATCGATGCGATACCATTTGACTTTTTTTGTCTCTCGTCATTTGATTTTAAAGTCAGGTTCCCCAAAAAAGCAAACCTGACAGTGAGGGACTGTAGTGAAAACTATTTTCATGCTTGCAACTTGCATGAGATGGAGGGAGACGTGGATCGCATATTCACGTTAGCCATCGGACACTACAATTGGTGAGGTACCGAGTCAGATTAGTAGATTACTACTAGTATATGGTCTGTAAGTCAAAACTATATTGGCATTGCTGGTGACCTGTTAGATCCAACGACAAATACCATGTTGGAAATTGTAAGTTGTCGAAATTCGTTTGCAAACCAGACGACAACCTAACAATGAAACAAGCTGTTTATGGAAGCTCGTACGCGGTACGTACGCGTCCTAATCAGTACCGTCCATAAACGCCGTTCCAAAGAACTTTTTCGGGCAGCTGTGGAAGTATGGAACAGTCCGTTTGGTTGTTGCTACAACCAAATCGACCATAAATCATTTGTCAGCTTTGTCCGGACATTGTGTTGATCTGGGTATCTTAGCTCTCCATTTAGGGAAACATCCCCTAATATATTTTTTTACAAGTGACGTTACAACTCATCAAATTGAATTACTGAGACAACGTACTACTCCATCATCAAACAGATAAACTCCAACACGTAAACTAAAAAGGATCAGAAATTCAAATACACCGGCATGTCATAGCAACGCAGGAATTTGTCAACCACTTACCCGTTCCAAGCACCTCCACAACACCAAAACACCAAAACACCAGAAACCCCAACAAATAAAAAAGAGAAAGGATAACCCAACAAGTCCAAACAGTTTCAAACCACCACAAAAACGAGACAATATCAAAAACAAAATCCTCCTCCGCTACGCCTACACAGCATGCCAGTGCCTTTCCCCCGTGTACACGAACTCCTTTTATTCCCCGCCTTCTTTGACCCCCGTGCCACCACGCACGCCACCACACCGATCCCTACCGAATCCCCCTCCCGAACCACGCCGTCTCGGTGTCGCTCGCTCGGGCTCCCACCCCTTAAAACCCCACACCAAGCCACCATCCATTCTCTCTCCCTCGTCTCGCCGAAACAAACGATCGAACGAACCGAAGCGACCGAATCAACACTCGCAACCGTGCGCGCGACTCCTCCTCGCGGGTGCGGGGGCAGGCGCAGGCGCGATGCCGCTGGAGGGCGGTGGCGGGGCGGTGGTCGGGGTCCTGGCGTACGCGGCCCTGGCCGTGGTGGCGCTGCGTGTGGTGCTGTCCTACAAGTCGGCGGCCCACGCGATTCGCCGGCTGTGGCGGTGGGCCGACGAGTGGGCCCAGGCGTACCAGTACTACGAGGTGCCGCGGTTCGTCGGCTGCGACGGCGCCGAGAACCCGCTATTCCGGAAGGCGGCGGCCTACGTTTCATCGCTTCCGTCGCTGGAGGACGCCGACGCCGCGTGCGTGCTCTCCTCCGCGAGCAAGAGCAACGACTTCTCCCTGCAGCTCGGGCCGGGCCACACGGCGTACGACGCGTTCCTCGGCGCGCGCCTCGCGTGGACCAACGGCGGGGAAGGCGGGGGCGGCGGCGGCCTTCGCGAGCGCCTGGTCCTGCGCGTGCGCCGCCAGGACCGGACCCGCGTGCTGCGGCCCTACCTGCAGCACCTCGAGTCCATCGCCGACGAGATGGAGCTGCGCCGGCGCGAACTGCGGCTGTATGCCAACACCGGCGCCGACGGCGCCCTCGCGCCGCGGTGGGCGACGGCGCCGTTCACGCACCCGGCCACGTTCGACACAGTGGCCATGGACCCGGAGCTCAAGACCCGCGTCCGCGCTGACCTGGAGAGCTTCCTCAAGGGCCGCGCGTACTACCACCGGCTCGGCCGCGTGTGGCGCCGGAGTTACCTACTATACGGCCCGCCGGGCACAGGCAAGTCCACGTTCGCGGCGGCGATGGCGAGGTTCCTGGGGTACGACGTCTACGACATCGACCTGTCCCAGGCCGGATGCGACGACCTCCGCGCGCTGCTCCTGGACACCGCCCCGCGGTCGCTCATCCTCGTGGAGGATCTCGACCGGTACCTGCGCGGCGGTGACGGCGAGACGTCGGCGGCGAGGGCCGCGAGGGTGCTGGGCTTCATGGACGGGCTGTCGTCGTGCTGCGGCGAGGAGCGCGTGATGGTGTTCACGATGAGCGGCGGCAAGGACAGCGTGGACCCGGCCGTGCTGCGGCCGGGGAGGCTGGACGTGCATATCCACTTCACCATGTGCGACTTCGAGGGGTTCAAGGAGCTGGCCAGCAACTACCTCGGGCTCAAGGACCACAAGCTGTACCCTCAGGTGGAGGAGAGCTTCCACGCCGGCGCCCGCCTCAGCCCCGCGGAGCTCGGCGAGATCATGCTCGCTAACCGTGGGTCCCCGAGCCGCGCGCTCCGCACCGTCATCAACGCGCTGCAGCACGTGGCGCCCCCGCCGGCGCAGCCGCGGGCTAGCTCCGCGGCGCGGCCGCCCAGGCTGACCTCGAGATGGTCCGGGCACCTCGACGCAGAGGCCACCCCGGCGGCGGAGTCCAACGCGGCGAGCCAGTCGCCGGGGGGCGGCGGTGGGTTCGGGAAGGACGCGCCAATGAGGGAATTCAAGAAGCTGTATGGGCTGATCAAGATCAAGAGCCGCAAGGACGGCGGCGTCGTGCCGGTGGAGGACACGGGGTCGGCGAACGGGCGGGGCAGCGACGCCAGCACCGAGAAGGACCGGTGATTAGTTAATGGAAACATTTTTGGTTTTGCTTGCTGTGTTTTCACACCTGATTGTGATCTTATAAGTACTTTTTTTCTTCTCAATTGTATTTTGGGGGTTGTACATTGTAGTCTAGTAGGCAATTGCAAAGGATGGCGCAAGTTGTGCACTTGAAAAAATTATATCAAAATTATATCCAAAAGCATTGGAAAGAAGGACAATAGGGGGGGATTATGTTCATAAGATACTACTCGCTAGTGGCTACAGGAAGCCATAAGCCCTCTAGAAGGCAAAGCTTCTAACTAGCTGTGGGGTTAAGCCTCCTAAATTCTATGTACATTGTGAAAAGCTGGGTAGAAGGTGCTTCACAAGCTTATTTAGAGCCCTATTACCACTTTGCTCTCAATGTTTGAGAAATTTACCTGCAATTGCCACTAATATATATAAAAAATTTCCTTCACAATTTTCTCCACCCCCTTCCCACCTCCCCCGCCTCCTCCCTCTTCCCCCGATTCCCCTCCCCATCCCGCAGCCCCCCTCCCTGCCTAGATCCAACCCGCCCCTCCCCTTCACCGCTGCCTCCCCTTCCTCCCGGGCGTCTACCTCCGTCTCCCCGCCCGGTGCTCTCCCCCATCGGCACCGCTCTCCCTCACCTCCACCATCCTCTTGCCACCACCGCATCTGCTCCTCCGCCCCACTCGCCTCGCCGCCTCCGCGCGTCCTCGTGCCGTCGCCCTCGGCCCCGCCCCTGCCGCCTCCGACAGCCCCCGGCCCCGCCGCCCCCGGCCCTGCCGCCTCTGACAGCCCCCGGCCCCGCCCTCGCCGCTCGTCGCCCCCGCCCCCTCCCCCACCGCCCCGCCAACCCATCGCCTCCGCACTCCCCGCCCCCGCTGCCCCGTCGCCTGCGACAGCTCCCGGCCCGCCGCTCTCCCCTGGGCCCGCCGCCTCCGTCGCGCCGTCGCCTCCGACGGCCCTCGGCCCTCCGCTCTCTCTTCCACGCCGCGAGGGCTCCCGAGCTTGCCGCCGCCATCCCCTTGCTGCAGGTGCTGCTGCTTCTGGGGACCCAGGCTTCTTCGCTGGACCAAGCTTCAGAAGGTAGTTCAAGAAATTAGCACAACACAGATGAATGAAGTATGCACTGAAATTAGCACTCCGATTTGAACTGATGTGTAGTTGTATACTTGTTTGTGTGAAATAGATGAATGTAGATATGGATAATTGAACTTTGAATATACTTGTAAACTTTGAGTAGCTTGCAATCATGTGTTACCTACTCCTGCTATGTTGCTTCTTGTACATGCGGTGCTATTAATGAGTTAAATACACTGTTGTTTATAACTAGAGAAGTACGTGAAACGGCTCGACTGTTCAATGGATCAACGTTTTTTTGGTTTAATTGTGTTTCACCATATGTGCATATGTTCACTGGATCGGCATTTTTTTCGTTTTGGTTCATGTGTTCGAGTGTACTTCCAAATACACTGATGAGAGTATCCATCTTCTTGATTAGGGAGTGTTCACGTTCTTGATGAGAAATATTGTGTTCTTGATGAGAGAAAGCGCTCATCTTCTTGATCGGAGATTGTGCGTGTTCTTGATTTGAGAGTTTCCACTTTTACGATCTGAATCATGGATGAGAACCTTCTCAAAAAGAAAAGAAGTCATGGATGGGAACATTTTGATTCTTGAACTCAGTTCATATTGTTGATGTAAAATGTTTTTTTCGTTCTTTAATTTGGTTGTTGGATAGACCAAATGAATCAAATACATTTGGTGTGATTCTAATCGCCTGCTAGAACTGTACAGTGATAATTGCTTTTATTGGTTAAGCAACAGATCACTTACAGCTCAAAAGGATTGCTATTTGTGTTTTATAACATTTGTATATCAAATATTAACGTACAAGTGAAGGGGAAGTGAATAAAATATAGCATTTGTATGTAACCTCAGAGCATACCTCATTTATGTATAAAGAAAAAAATGTCATCCAAATTGTATAGAAAACATGAATTTGACAAGAATTATCATCCAAATAGCAAACAAATAAGTTTAGGGGTATTATAGACTTTTTACATTCATAACAGCTCATAAGCTCAAATGTCAGAAGCCATCTAGAAGGGGAAGGTGGGGCTTCTCAAGCTTCTCCACACCGCAGCTTCTCTACACCATTAAGCTTAAGCCGGCTTATGCACAAGCCGAAACCGTCTAGAAGGGGGCCTATATCTTTTGTCTTGAAACCATATCAGTATATAAATTTGCAGTGTTCTGGCGAAAAAGAAGTGTTAGTTTTTAGTGTCCAGGTTTGTTTGGAACACATAAACCTCAGAATTCCACACGCCATGGATTGGTAACCTGGTAGGCAACCCACCCCAGATTGCTTAGTCTACGACTCACATTTGCCTGCGGGGGAGCTTCTATTGCCAATTTGCCATTCGGCCGCATCATACGAATCTCGAAATTAGGCAATCACTAATCAGCACCAGGATTTCTGTGTGTGCTATTTGAAAACCGATGCTCAATTTCTGGTGAAAAGTCAAAGACTAAGCAATGCTCAATTGTACTCTAAATTACTTCTTTTGTCTCATAATGTAAGATGTGTTTTGATTGGTTAAAACAATAATTTAATTAATAATTACTCTATTAATATGTGATTTATATGACTAAAATTGATACTATTAAATTTATATTTAAAAATACTTATTTGTGATTGTAATTTTATATCACATGAATCATATTTTAATAAAATAACTGTTAGTTAAAATATTATATTAACCAATTAAAATATGTCTTATATTATATGACAGGAGAAGTACTAATGATCCCAAGCCCACACCTAGGACCGGAAAAATCATGATCCTACGAACGTTTGTTAGGTGACATAACTTCGAAATGCACTATGTCCAGCGTGGTTTGGCAGTATGCAGTACTCCTCGGCATCAATCTCGCCTTTACCGCTAATCTGGACGACTGGACCACCGTGACTGGTCCCAGCCCTCGCCGGCAGTCCGGCCGGCCGGCGGCACCCCCGAGGCACTCGCCGCCGATTGCGTTGGCAGCTATGTGCCGCTGAATGTGGGCCCATGGGTTTTGTTTTATGTATCTCCCATGATTAATTACAGAAACGAAAAGAAGTGCAGGCTCAAACCAATCGTCCAGTGTCCTTTGATTAATCATGGCTGTGGTTGCAACTTTGCCATCTGGATGCTTTCATGTGTTAAGCTGGTGTTTATCTCGAGCTTAATCTAAAGCGATACAGTACCTCCTTTACAAAGTATGGCAATAAGGCTCCGTTCAGAACACGGAGAATTCGTAATTCCGTATGATGCCTGGAGAACTGTACGCTTTCCTCAAATATTAAAGCAGCCTGTACGTTGGGTACTAGGGTGCTAAATACTAAATGTTAATGTTAGTGCACAACGAAGCGCCTGCAACTTTAAACAATGCGTTTGAAATTAACAATGATTATTCGTTAGGCACTTTGATTTAGCATCTGGTGATGATTGGGACCTACTGCCGCTCAGCGAACCGCGGGATTTTGATGATCGCGTTTGGCACGGCCGTGCTGCCTTTTCGGTTTTGTATTATGCCGCAGCAACTTGTATGTTATATATTGAGGAATTTATTAATCTCATTCACAAGATTGTGCGCCGCACAGCTAGCTCTTGGTGTGTGGAGTTAGGACCAGCCACTCACTGCACAGGTGTCCTCCTGTTGTTCCAGCTTTGGCTGGTGCGAGTATTTCTGTCCGATGAACTGTGTGGAGGTTGGCAAACGGCTGACAGCCTCACAGGATGCTTGCACAGTTGAACATCATTCTTCATCGGTGCATCGCATGATACGAATATCCTAACAATCTATGCCGATTCAAAACTTCAACTCAGAGCTGAAGAATAATAAAAGCGAGATAGAGAAAGAGATATGTTTCAGAAGTCAAATACAGGAAGTTGGGATAGTCCAACGTGTATTACATTATCTGAAGATGAATTCCTGAACTGACCAGCAGCAAGCATGCTACGTAATCGCATCGCGATCGTGTCAAAGTCGGCATGTCAGTGCCGTAAAACGCAAGAACTAATTAGGGCTTATCTTAAACGAAGAACAGAAGACTTCCATTGCTAACCTTTCGGGGAACCTTTGACATGATGGGCAGACAAAGCCTCCTGTCGAGCCTCGAAGTAGTCCGTGTTCGGTTCATGCTTCTGCTTGCAAAAGCAGGCGGACAGCGTGATTGATTTTGTTTGACGTTTTATTAGACTTTTGGTTTAGCGCATCATCTTGCTACTTCCGTGTTCCCTAGTCAAAAGGGCAGAGGAAACAAATGATTCTAGGCTCCTTTTGCATGTCAGGTATTTCTGTGGATCTCATGGAAATTGTTCTTTTTTCATGCGAAATTCATGCTAAATCCTACGGAAGTATGCGAAACTTCTTTGTCTCTGTGTTCCAAGTACGAAATTCAGGCTAAACTGTCCGTGTTCCCAAGTTAGCAAAAGATCTAGTTGACCAAATTACGCATATTAAGATAACCATCGATTAGATAAATTGGACCAAAATAATCCTTCGGTCATATCCCAAATAAGGCAGTGAAGTCCCGAGGGATTCTACAACCGGATTTAGTAATTGCTTATTAGGGTTGAAACTTGAAAGGGAAATCTAACATAAAAGTGCCCATATATTTGTGGAAAATATTGGTCAAAGGTCCGGTACTAGAATTCCATTTTTGACTGAGGGATCAGCTCTGTTGTCGCACGTATAGCACTTACTTTTCCTCCTGCTGCTCTCATCGCAGCTTTCTTTGAGGGCCTGCTATGGATGATTGGTGCAGCGCACGGCCGGGTCACATCGTCCCATTCCTTGAGACTTGAGAGATGAATGTGCTGCTGCAGAGACGCCATAGATATGGCCTTGACGCGTCACGGATGCTGTGCTGAACTGAGCCGAACATACTTCTACCCGCGAAGAACTCGTTTCCCTTCTACTTACCTTTCTTCTCCTTTTCCTCCTTCCCTCCTACGAATACGTTCTTCTCGTTTTTCTCCAGCACCTCCCTCTCCCTTTTCCAATAGCTTCGATGGCCGAAGTAGAGGGAGAGAGAGGAGTCGGTTCCCTCCCTGATATGTATATTAGCTTGTTTCCATTCGAGTGTTGTTTCTCAGTGACTTTTACTGACATGAAGCACCGCTTCACCTGTTGGCTGCTAATTCTTGGTCGTCGGCATGATGCCTAGAGCTTGCTCTATAGCACCTCTCCGACGATCGGGTGGCCTATGATTGTTGGGAGTTGGTTCCTTCTTGTAGGTTTCTATAAATCGGCCATCTCAGATCTAGATCTGGAAGTGCCGCTTCTTCTTTTCCTCTCTGGTTCTATCTTCTTGTCTTGTTCTCCCATTTGTTTTCCTTGCTTCGCCTTCCTCCTCGACCCCTCTACTTGGTACCATGGTGGTGTTGCGCTAGTGGTCGACGTAGGATTTTTCGGTGCTCTCAGTTCGGGAGACCCCCTCTTTATTTTTCTTTTCTTGTTCCTGCCCATGTTCCCCCTTTTGGTCACGGTGCTGCTCTTTGTTTTCCTGCGGACTTAGCGCTTCAACTCTAGTCTCCCGGCGGTCGGAGCAGGCTGCTTTGGATTTATCCCATGCCTTTGCTCCCCTCTTTTTGCATCGGTTTCCTTTTATTGCTCTAGCAATGGTTTCTCTCTTCTTTTGCGCCAGTGTGAGGGTAGTCTTGATCGGATAAAAAAGAGTGAAGTGGTCGAGACCCATCTTAACCTTATTCTATGAAGGTCCACGTTGTGGTCTTTGGATTCGGCTTCTCTACGTTTTGTTCTCCGGTGATGCTTCCGCCTCCAAAGGGCGGCCTCTGCCCATCCCAGGGGCTTTCTTCTCTACGGCGCATGAGGTTCTCAAGGTTTTTCGTTAACGAGGTCTTCTTCCTCCTAGTTAGGCCCTGTGCAACGCAGATGCTTAGACAGGTGCCTCAGGAAAAAAACCCGGTTTTTTTTATGAGATCAGTTTGCACAGGTGCTTAGGAAGGGCGACGGAAGCAAAGTTTAGCTTCCGGTGCTAGGCTGGTGCTTACGGGTGACACAGGTGTCAGGTGCTTCAACCGGTGTCTATCTCAACAGCAAAATCAAGAGATCAAAAAGGCTGCTGCTACTACCAGGTGCATTGGAGATAACAGGTGCCAGAGTAGGTGCTACACGAATATTAAAGCAACTTAAACACCCATATAAAGCACTCTGCATTGTAAGTCACATATTTTTTTGAGACGCAACGCTACTCTCTCTCTTTAAGCACCGGTCTATAAGCGCCCTACATTGTACATAGCCTTAGGAGGCACTCAGGCGAAGCGGCAACTTCATCCACCAACAGGTTCAACTCCTGCAAGAGGCGGTGTGCTCAAAATGGCAGCGGCCGTCGATGGCAACTCTTCATGGTGAAGCGGCAGTTGTTGGTCCCCTCCCCGCGTGGTTAAGTGGCACATGGTAACTTGCCTTCTCACAAGGATTGTATTCTTCTGGTTCTAATATCTGGTGGGACTTCTAAAGAAAGAAAAAACTCGTAGCCGCGCGGGAATGCAGCAATCTGACCGTGGCGCAGCATTTCCCGGAGATGACACACAAACTTCCTTTATTGTTTTACGATTTCAGCTGTGTTTCTGCGCTTCTGCTGCTTCGCGTTCGCGTGCATTCCTCCTCTGCCGTAGCGCTCCGTCACGCTCGTGCAAGGATGTGTTCCATCGGTGCACCGTGCATAACTGCACATGGTATGGTACAGTTGAACCGGCGCTGTTAAGATGTCGTATCAACGTAGAAAAGTTGTGCTAAATGCGATTTGAGTGTGATTTTATTCCCATGTTGTATATATGCGTGAGATACATCGGCAACAAGATGCTCTGCATGGGAGTAAGTAGGGAGAATAAGAATCGAATCAAACTGTGACTTGTTAAAGGACGAGTTCTCAACAAAAAGAAAAAAATAAAGTTAATGAATGGATGGTTACTTCAGCGTGAGTGTAACAGGACACGATTTGGAGGCGTCGACACTACCATATGGTATATACTTTGGAATATTTCTGAAACAAAACTCTCGGTATTAATCGCCATGCGTAGACGTGTACTGCGATCATGTTGTCATACGTGCACGCATGCATACGTGAGTTGTTGAACCGTCCATCGCCCTCACCGCCTAACCCTGTTTTACGCAGCCGTCAATCGCTGGCGTTAGCCAAGACTCGCCATATGTTAGTGAGGACAGGCAGACAGCTGAGCTGAGATCCTTGCTTAATTAATCCATGGCATGGTTCGGGAAAAGAGAACAAGGATTCGTGTATACCTTGAAAAAAGAGTGTTTCGAGTACAGCTGCAACCACCCGAAGTAGTTGCAAACCGCGTCTTCGTTTTGAAGGCACGTGCTGCGAGAGTGTATACTTCCTTTTACCTAGTAACTAGTTAGAAGACAAGATTTTTGCACAAACTTCCTAGCAAATCATGTTGATTTCTTCAGTGATGTTCTAAAGATCCTACACTGTCAGTGGGACTCAAGTTTGTAGCATGTCCAAAAGGCAAAATCGTTGTTACAGTGCCCTTTTAGTAATCCGAGGAGAGAGAGAGAAAACATCATTCTGACTCAAAAGCGAAACAGGATATCCCTGCCCCTCTATTGTGAGTTCGGTCATTTGTCGTGGTCGCAAAATATAGATAATATTTTAATTACAAGAATTCACTGGAAGCATAATTCGCCTAATATTTCTAATAGCAGATAAAGTATGAGAAACGCATTACAACCTAATATGATATAACAGAACAAATAGAATTAACAGAATAGTATGGTTCTTCGTTAAGGACTTACAACAAATCCACGAATGAAAGCAGTGCAGACGTGAAGCAGTATATCGATGGAGTGAAGAGCAGTACAATAAGATAGTGAAGAGCAGTACAGTCGATGCAGCAAGCGGTCACGCTGCCAAGAAACACTATACTGCCCTGTGCAGGTCTCACCGTATCAAAGAGTTCGAAGACACTACCCTACTCCACCTCGATGCACACCAAGAAGTATCGATAATGATCAAGTGACACAATCTTTCAGTGCAAGTTTCAGAGAGACAAAGAGAGTACGGTGAATTGAGAGATGGTAAAATTTGGGTCCCAAATAATATGGACGCTCCACATTATATAGTTGCAGTCTTACACTAGTAATGACTCAAATTAGCAGCCCTTAATCACTAGTAATCGTACCCTGCAATGCTGATTAGTAACCAACAGAATTAACAATGAATTAAGCTATTCAAATTTAAAGCTTAAAACGCCAGATTAGAAGGAGATAGCAGCAAGATTTATCAAAATAAATAAGTGGATTTATGTGCTAAGTGATGTGGATATCACCATAGAAACCACTAGCCCAAGCCCTCCAACAATTTCTACAAGTTCAATTACACCTCCTACACTTATTAGGCCATCCAAGGTGGAGAACAAGGAAGCCAAGGAAGAAGCTTTTACCACCAAGTCAAGTCATAGCCGGATACTCTGGGTCAACCTCTAGACACTCTGGGCCACTACTATGGCTTCTTGGGACCCTCTGGATGTCCACTGAAAAAGGATGCCGGATAATACAGCAAGAATGACAGATACTCTGGGTCCTAGATAGAGAATTTTGCGGATACTCCAGGTGCCATCCCAGATACTCTGGCCATAGCCCCGAAGTATCACCCGAAGTATCCAACAGACCGTCTACACATAGTAATAGGGTTGCGGTTCATGTAAGGTTTTCGACATAAATGACTTAAGTGGCGGGGTTGGAATATAAATACCCTTCCACCTCTCTCTTAGGTTTAGACTTGAGTTTAGAACTAAAAGTTGAGTTTTCTCCTTCCTAGGGTTTTGTCGACGATTGGTAAACCGCCGATCTTACGGTTGTCGTGAGCAGAAGATTTGTATAGGGTAGGGACCCCTAAGGCCGTCGTCTAGCAGCACCGGGAAGTACGGACAAAGATTTTTATACAGGTTCGGGCGCCCCTCAGGATAATAACCATACGTCCTGTTAGTATATATTGAATCACGAGTAGCTTATAGGGATGTGTTAGTGACTATCCTAGATGGGATCTAGACCTAGTCGGGACCTCCTCCAAGTAGGCCTAGACGATTTGATGAATCTTCTCGAGGAGGCTAGATGGAGGATTGAAGTAGTTCTGGCTCCAATAGGCTCGTGTATTGTTTTGGCTTGCCCTTCCCTACAGGGCTATTGGGTCCTTTTATATAAGTTCCTCCGAGTCATAAGAGGCAAGAATTTATCTCTGGGTTGGATTCTATCTCTCCTTTAAACACAGGGATGAGCCTTCTAACTCAAAGGGTTTCCGGGATCATTACGATAATCCCCTTCTCTCCTAGAATCTGTAGTAGGTACATCTTCTGTTTCGGGGGATACCACCCTGAATACAGTAAAGCGCATTACTCATCATCAAGCCCCCCATCAGTACTGAAGTGAGGCCGAGACGGATGGAACAGGAACAACCCTAGTTGGGCTCCTCATCCGACCGGATGCATTCCTGGGTTGTCGTGGTTACCTCTCGAGTAGTTTAGACTACCTACTCAGGTAGTCTGAATCTCCTAGCCCGATCTTCTCGGTGAGGAACCATGGATAAATGGTATGAATAGATGATCTCGCTAGCTGAACACCCATGCCAATGCATGAACCCTCAACTCTTCGGAAAACACCCAAACACACCGGTAGATGATCGTTGCGAGACCACGAGCAACGGTCGCCAAGTCCCCAATTCCCTACAGAATGATGGCTTGACCTTGAATTGCAGAGCAAACACGATCGCTTAATTCTCTCTCAGCTATCCTCGCATGAACGTTGGTTTGAAAGAACAAGCAATAGCTATGTTTCAATTCTTATACATAAACTGGTCTAAGGCTAAAAGCCACGAGTACAGCAGTATATATATAGACTCTAGGACATCCACCCTAGTGTTAGGGTCGAAATCCAACCTAACTCTAACTTCCCTAAGTTACAAGACTCTATTTGAAAAGTAACAGATACAACCTCCAACTTGTTTTGATGATTACGGATGGACCAAACAGAATCTGTAGATGGGCCTATACCCATTGGAAAGTACTTGGAGTTAGCTTTCCAACAAGTACTTATTTGTCTAATTTGGAGTTCGTATGAGGAAACCACGGCTGTTTTAAATTCGGACCTCCTGGCTGTCCGAACCAAATCCGAACCAAACCCCACTACTGCAGAAATGATTTGTCCAGACGGTTCGGAACTCCCAGGTGGGACGGTTTTCCGAACCGTCTGGCCCTAACAGTCTGTACAAATCAGATAAGCGGGACGGTTTTTGAGCCGTCTGTACAAATCGATTTGTACAGACGGTTCCAAACTAGAACCGTCTGCACAAATCGATTTGTACACGGTTCCAAACTAGAGCCGTCTGCACAAATCGATTTGTACAGATCGGAACTCCCAGGTGGGACGGTTTTCCGAACCGTCTGGCCCTAACAGTCTGTACAAATCAGATAAGCGGGACGGTTTTTGAGCCGTCTGTACAAATCGATTTGTACAGACGGTTCCAAACTAGAACCGTCTGCACAAATCGATTTGTACACGGTTCCAAACTAGAGCCGTCTGCACAAATCGATTTGTACAGACGGTTCCAAACCGATTTGTACAGACGGTTCTAGTTTGGAACCGTCTGTACTAATCGATTCTGTGATGTCGTGTTTCAAAAATAAAAATATAACACCTCGCGCCAGGAGCCTCGTCCTTCAGCCGCGTCTCATCCCGGCCGTCCGCGTGTCCCATCCAACCGCTAGGAATAAATTGCGCAATATGCTTCCAGCGGGATTCGAACCCGCGACCTCACGTTGCTCAAGCAGTGACGTTGCCAGCTGACCTAGACGGACTTCGCGACACATATGGGAGGGCTTTATTTTTAACTTATCCCTACGATCAAGCGGGACGCCCCTAGTCCAGACGGTTCTAAGCTTGGAACTGTCTGTACAAATAGCACAGACGGTTCCAAACTGAGAACCGTCTGGACTATTAGATTAACACTATGTGTTTCAGACTCCAAAAATTCAAAGTCCTCAGATTGGGCTCAAACTCTGCCGTTTGGGAGATATATATGTGCTGATCTTGCCCCCAAAATTTCAGCCCTTTTCGTGCACCCAAACTCCGTGTAGAAGCCCACAAAGTCCTGCCGCGGCAAGAAAAACAGCAAAATCTGCTGCCGCGGCAAGGGGAGTAGCTGAAAAACCCTAGTTTGAGAGGTTTTAGTAAAACGGCCGTAACTTTCTCATACGGAGTCCGTTTTACGTCCACGACCACTCAAATCGAAGCTAACGACGACGCGCATCTGAAAAAATACACGTGTTTACACCTGTACCCATCTTGACCCTCAAAATTCCGCTTCTAAGTGGGACTTTTTCGCTCCGGAAGTTTTTCCGTTACTTTTTCTCATCTTCCGGAGGGCATATCTCCTTCACCCGGACTCCGAATTGGGTGATTCTTGTTTTCCTGGTTAGCTTGAGTCGAGGACTTGCTTTCCACCTTGATCCCAGCTTCTGCCGAGCAATTTCGTTTGGGTGCCGTTTTCAAAATCTTCGATTTCGGGCCGGGATTTCCACTAGTCGTTTCATCGACTTTCTCGGAATTGGCTCAAAATTTCTGGAGATGTAGAGTTTGGCCTCCCGCTCACAGCCGTGAAAACCGTTCGACAATCGGAGCTACCAAACTCCCTCCCCGACGCTGCCACTTTCCTGCCGCGGCAAGGAAATCTGCAGTTTTTGCTGCCGCAGCAGCAGAGATCAACTAGACGGTTCCAGTTTGGAACCGTCTGTACTGTTCAATTTGTACAGACTGTTCCAAGTTTAGAGCCGTCTGTACTGTTTACAGACGGTTCCAAACTTAGAACCGTCTGTACTGTTCGATTTGTGCAGACGGTTCCAACTTGGAACCGTCTGTACTGTTCACATATTTGTACAGACGGTTCCGAATTTAGAACCGTCTGTACTGTGTGATTTGTACAGACGGTTCTAGTTTGGACCCGTCTGTGCTATTTGTACAGACGGTTCCAGTTTGGAACCGTCTGTACTGTAGCGTCCCGCTTGTTGAGATCATTTGTACAGACGGTTTTCGTTTGGAACCGTCTGGACTACTATTTGTGCAGACGGCTCCAAAAAACCGTCTGTACAGGGGCGTCCCGTTAAATGAATTCTGTAGTAGTGCCCATCCCTTTCCATCTTCTATTTCCTAGCATTTTTCACCCCAAATCTGAGTGGAACCAGATAAGGATATCGTTAGTAACCTTTGGATGGTTGTAGTATTGTAGGGTTCCACAATACTTGCCATATAAGCTCCGGATTTTTCAAATATGTCAATTCTTGCGTGCAGTCTGAGACAGCTTGTGCAACCTTTACTCCCATGGCCATAACTTTCTCTAGGAAGCTCCAAATCATGCACCGTTTGATTCATTGGAAAGTAGACTCGATATACATTGCAAATATGTATGTAGACACTTGTGTATTTTTACTTATGCTGCAGTCCTTCCTCCCTCTCCTCCCGCTGGATGCCAACACATCTCATTTTCACTTTGGATTTGTATAGCTCAACAAGTGTCCTACACATATTATAAAAGTAAAGTAGTAGCTCTGCCTCTCGATATATGAAGTGTATAAGACAAGTAATTGAACCCACCTGATAATATTTATCAATGAGGCTTAACACTTCTTTCCAACATAAAGAGTCTTGTTGATAAATACAAATGGTCGCTGATGTGCCCGCATCATCCTCCCTTTCTTCAAAACAAACCGTCCTCGGTTTGTCGTATGCATGCATGATGAATGCTATTATTCATTATCTTTTCCACATCATTCTCCCTTTCTTCAAGGAAAGCCATCCTCGGCTTTTGGCAAGCTAGAGATGCAAGAAATAAAGAGGACAACGTATATGCAACATATATGTAGACATCGCAGATTTCATTGTTCTTTTGGTTTTGTATACAAACTACACAGCAACAATGAAGAATATAATACCAAGTAGATACCAATGGATGTATTTTTATATGGCAATGACCAGAGTAGGAAGTTGGTTTAAAAGCACTCGTAGAAGCTGAACACGAGCAAATGAGCAAACCCGATTTCGACCAGGCATCTTTTCTCAGAATTTTGCAACTCAAATTGCAAGTATAAGTGAAGCACATAGTAGAATAACTCTCAATGTTAAGTTTACAACTTAACTTATAAATATAAGTAGAGCACATAGAATTTCCCCTTCCTGGAAACAAAAAACTCATTTGTTGTAATCCTCGATCAATAGCATATATGGGCATAATGTCAACTTTTTTCAGCAAGCATAACTCATTTAGATGATCAGATTTTAAGCGAGCAAGATTGAACCATTCCAACAAAGGTGACATAATTCGAATTGGTTTCCACTCATCAACTACAAGATGTTGTTTTCTAATACAAGTGAATGTACTAAAATGCGAACAATCATGCAGTGGATGCTCAATATCAGTAGTATCACAAAAATTGGATAGTATAGCACATGGAACAAACGTCTGCACACAATTATTATTGCCTGAAATACCACGCCTCAATTCAGCAAGATGATCACAAGTTATGCAAATTTGATAAACAAGAAGCTGACCATCGACGCCATAGTCACTAAAGAAATTGAATTTGGCATAAATATTAGATAAGGATTTGAATGATGAAATTACAGAAAGCTTATCCATAGCACATTCCAAACTAATAGGCTCATCAAGCATGATATTGAACAGAACATCAGCAGGGGGTATGCTAGCTAGCACTTCCTTATGTGTAATTAGTACTAGATGTTCAAAATTATAAGCATGCAACTTAGCACATGGCTGTTCAAGTTTTGTACAAGGAAACTCACTAGAATTAACTATAGCAGGAATATACTCACAAATATTCTCCCTTTCTAGTTGTATGACTGGATCAGTATGATGTTCATTATTGATCTCCTCGGATGATGTAGGTACCTCAAAAATCTCTTGAACTAATGAAGGTTGTGTTTCTTATAGCTCACTTTCTTCAAAAGCAACCTACGTATTACAAGAAACAACACCAAAAGTAGCAATGATTATATTATTAGAAATATCCTCACATATGCTTTCATCTACTAATCTCAATTTTTCTGATATTACGATCACACTCTGAAGATGTATGCTCTCAACCTCACATGTGGTGGAATCACACATCTCACTCTTGATAACATCACTCACGCTCAATTTGGCTATGTGGCTCTCATCCTCACATGGGTTTTGATGCATATCAACCTTCGAAATAGAACAAGGGCTCACAATGGTGTGCTTGCCATCAACCATACTCATATTTTGTGCCATTGGTAATAGATGGGCAGCACTCGTCTCGTTGACAGAAGGGAACATCCCAAGCTTCGTCTTCTTGATATGTTGATCAACAGCATTGTATTGGAACTCTTGTCGCAACCTCTCATATAGGAAGCACTTGTGGCAAGGTACAAAACGTGCACATAGCTCACGCCTCATCTCATCCCAAGTGACAATCCGCAAGTCATGACACTCAGTACGTAGGCGGACAACTCGCTCCCACCAATGTTTGCCGTAAGTAGCCAATCCATTGGATCCAAGGTGTGATTTGCGCTCCTCTGAATAGTGGGTCAAGCGGAAAAGCTCATCAACATTCAGCTCTCATGTAATATATTCCTCTGATTCAGGCTTCCTGTAAACGTAGGAATGTTTGCCTCGTCTCCTGACATGACCAAAAGAGGAAAACACCAAGTTAAAAGTATATGTAGATTGTGAGAACCCTAATTCTAGCGTTAGTCGAGAGAAGCGTGAGGTGGAAGTCGTCGAGCAACTCGCGCTGCTGAGTTGATCCGAACCTATCGAGCTACGTTGAGAGTTTAGTCGAGTGGAGGAGGAAATTTGTTGTGCACTCGCATCGCATTCATTTTACTCATGGCATTTAGAATTCATATAAGATAAAATGCAAATGAAAATTAAATAGAAATTTTATTAATCAATAGAACAATATGAATGTCATGATACAACATGATTACAAATGAATAAAGAAAAAGAAATAAAGATTACATGACACAATGTTCTACCTATACATTATCTAAACCCTAACTCTTGAATCTTTAAGTCTTCGAAATCTCCGAGTCTTGAGCCATCGCGAAGCACCGAGAGCCGAAGGGGGAAACCCTTCGGGAATGTTGGCGGTCATCCAGGGTCGTCGAGTATGGGCACTCGAGACCGTTGGGAATCGTGCCGTTGCTGTAGGAGGCAAAAGGTTCCTAAAAACCATATTTTTAAATATATGTGGTCTTATCGGCGCAGTTCCACCGACATCCGCAGGGTTAGCTGCGGGGGCAAAATAGCGCCGATGACCTAAAATAATTTTAGTTTTCGAAATTAGTTTTGTAAAATAATTTGTTTTCGAAAATGTCCGAGGGCCATGTGGCTAAGACCCTCATCGGACGAATCTATTATAGTTTATATTAGGGATAAAAGGGGTGAGAAGAATATTTAAAATAATTTTATTTTTCCTACACTAAATTGCCTCCATGATTTTGTTTGAAAAGAAATCATTTTTTTTAAACCAAATAAATGGATAAGCAACCGTCATCTCAGTCTACCCGCAACCACAAATAAGCACCAAATGAATATATAAATCAAATAGATATCAACCCATCGAGAGAATCATCCAGTAGCCATAGATTTTTACCCAAAAAAATCTAGAATAGATAGGCATCAATCCAACCGAATGGATTATCCAGCAGCAGGATATTTCAGCTTAGGGTAGCTTAGCTTACAAGCTGAACCCAAGTGAAGATAGCAGCCGTGTAGCACAACAAGGCAACAGGCGGTGGCCAAGGATAATCACTACAGAAGTATGGGCAAGCTGGTATGTATAGTGCAAAGGCAACCAGGTAGGGCTAGTACTGCTGTAGTAGCACTAAAACCCATCGGAACCAGTACCCAAGTAGCATCAGTAGTCAAGCTTCAGGAGCCGACAAGGACAACAAGAAGTAGCAGGGGAAGGAACCTTAGAGAAGGAAGAAGCGGCCACCAACAGACCAAGGATTCAAGGTGGAAAGATTAGAAGGATCAGAGGCAAGCTATCCACAGGTCAAGCAAGTAGGGGAGTAGGCCAAAGAGATAAGAGGCAAAATCTACCATTTGAAACAAGGTAATGATCCACCTAAGACCACCAAAGTTTCATAGGTACATGCATAAGAGTTTAGCATGATAGAACCCTCAGGACCTATTTTTCATCACAGGAATTGGTAGAGAACCAGGTAGAGGCTGTTCTTATCATTAACATCATAAGTTCCTTAAACCAATCCTCAGTTAAAAAGGCCACCATAGGGTTTTCGAATAGGCAACATGGGTAGTGTGTTCTGTTCTTATCAGTTTTTCAGGAATAACCTCTCAAGAATAGCATCTGTTCTCAGTCTAATAACTGACAAATATATATTGTGCAGAAAACAAAAGCTATAGATCAAGTGCATATGTTCTTATCTCGAGTAAGTAATCATCACAGAACAAATTGCATTGCTAAGCAACAATAGGTTAAGGCAGCCAGCAGTCCGTATCTGTTCTTACCAGATCAATAAAAGCTGACAGTAACATATGTACAAGAAGCAAAATCTTGCAATCAAAACTTAAACCCCTTTTTCCTCAGTTTTCACCATTTCAGAGTATGTTGGATTCAAGAGTAGTATTTATTCCATCAGTGGGGCAAGCAATTGAAACATGAATTGCCAATCTTAGCATCGAATTGAACCAACTAATGCTCAATTGGACTTAAGCCAAATCAAAGCACATGAATCACTGGAACAAAACGTCACAGTTGGGTCAAAATGGTGAAACCCTAGGATTGGGGAAAATGGGGATTGGAAGGAGAGAAGTGGGGGAAGGGGATGCTTACCAGGGATAGGAGGCGGAACCCTTACCAGGGCCGACACGGGTACCACGGCGGCCCGCCGCCGACGGGGAGTGGGACCCGGCAGAGCTCCGGCGGACCAGAGCTGCCACGCCAGGCCGCATGGCCTCCCGGCAGCAGGCGGATGGTGGCGTGGCAGTGAGCGAGGCGGCGGCGCCAAACCGGGGCAAGGCCCGAGCCTTGGGCTCGAGGCGGCGGAACTGGCGACCGGGGCTCGGCAATAGGGCTGGCCGAACCCGAGCCCTAGGCTCGGAGCGGCGGTGACCGAAGCCTTGGGGAGTGGCGGCAGAGCACCGAGAGGGTGGCGCAAGGCCTAGACCGGCGGCGCGGGTGAATGCGGGAGATAGAGAATGAGAGAGATTAGGGATTTGGGGGAAGAAGAAAGGCAAGGAACCAGGTGCGGATGAGGAAAAAAATGGCAAAAAGAGGTTAAGAGAGAAAAAAAAGAGGGGGGAGTTAGAAGAAAAAGAAAAAGAGGGGTATTATGAAAATGCAAAAGGTGAGATAGGAATAAAATTGGCATGGCGATTACATAGGAGAAAGAGATCATATTAAAGATATGTATATATGTATGTAGATTAAGGGGCAAAATTGAAATCTTAGAGTACCTAAGTTATGAGAAGAATAAATAATGATTTTCCCTTCTTATGAACATAAAATTAAGCATTAACTAAAAGAATAAACCAATTTAATTGAATTTGATATATTCTTCTTTTATAAAAAAAAGGAAGTTAATCGCTAAATCTGTTCCTGAAAACTTTGATCTAATACCTAAGCTAGCTAAATAAGATTAAGAGAACATATTGAATTCTAAGTAAATTCGAATTAGAAGTTAAAAAAAAATATATATATATAAGTTCTACGGTTAAAAAGGGATCTAAACCTAATCGAAATTTTGGATTCTTTATTTTGTATATGATGCACTGCTCTTCCTAAGAAAATTAAATTTTGAATTAGTTCTTGATATTTTTAGTCTAGTACCTAAGCTAATTAAAAGGGGTTTGAGAGGAAAATATTGAGCTTTAAGTGAATCTAAATCAAATGTTAAATTGATTAGGGTTAATATTATAAGAAATTGATGTCGGACAAGGATGATAAACGATGATTAGGGTTTGAATTACTCCTCTGTTTGACTTTAAATCTTCTATAGAATGTTTAAGTAAATTATGCCTAAAATTGTGCTAAAATATGTAGATAAACGCATCATCTCATGCATATATCGCCATAATAGTCGCATTCATAATTTTGAATCTTTCGAATAAGTCCTTATCGGACTTTGTTATCTATATTGCTTTTTCTTCAGAAGCCGGAGTTCCACAAGCAGACCAGTCGAACTACACTACCTATCCGTTACCAGGCAAGTCCAGTTTCTTGTTCATATCCGTTGAGAATGTTTTCAAAACTTCCCTCTTGTCTACCACATGTACAAAACCTATTTTCTAAAGATGAATCAACTGTTGTTTTGTTTTGAATCGCCGGTTCTTGGGCGATAGCATGGCGGGTGGTGAAATCCTGGTATGGGTACCGGATGGCACATTTGGGAAGGTGGATTTCATCACTCGGGAATGTTTCATATAAGGTTAATGCAACCAATGATCGATTGTGCTTAAGGGCCGTAGTGATCACGCATATTACATACCCTGTATGGGCGGAGCTGAGTTAAAGTACCCTTTACCCTAGGTCTATACTCCCCCGGGAAAGGAAGACCTCAATAGTTGTATCCGGAGTATCAGCTATTGGGAAGGTGGTGCTAGCCGTTGGCTATCCACAACACGTTGTATCCGGAGTATCAACGTGAGACTGGTAGTCCTTGCCCGTAGTGCAGGACTGCGACGCGGGGTATAACCGAGCGGGCGGTGAAACGGCTCTGTGATTTGCCGGTCTGGTAGTGCATGTGACGACATGAACTCCATGACTATTGATCGTTTGTGGGTACAGTTGTGCACCCCTGCAGAGTGTATTGAATCGTGGCATTGTCACTCCGTGTTCCCGGTTGGAACTGCGAACCCGGCAAGAAAGGGATTCATCGGGAATCCTAGCAGCTTGTGAGATAGGAGATCATTAGTCTCTTTAATTAAAACTTGACTCCCTTACCTTACAAAACTGCATTGCTTTTGGAGAACGTTGTCGTTCTCAGTAGTTAGTGCATCTAACACCTCTTTGCTATTCCTGGACTTGTTGAGTACC
This sequence comes from Stipa capillata, assembly GCA_019208055.1. Lineage (NCBI taxonomy): Eukaryota > Viridiplantae > Streptophyta > Magnoliopsida > Poales > Poaceae > Stipa > Stipa capillata. Next base: position 51,165 of record JAGXJF010004001.1, read on the forward strand.
TTTTGTACTCATCCCTCTATCTAATTCCTTTGAGTAGACTGTGAGCCGACGACGGAGGAGGAGGTGGTCTACGTCGAGGTCGACGAAGAAGTTTCCGAGGAGCAGACGACGACGAAGGAGGAAGAAGGCGTCGACTACTACGTCAAGTTCCGCGACGAAGACAACGCCGAGTAGAGTAGTAGGTCGTAAGAGTTGTTAGGTGTAGTTAAGACTTTTGCTGTAACCAAACAATAACAGTTTTAAATTCCCCGTACTTTTGGGAATGTGTTGTAAGACTTATGTTGTATTTCGAGTTTGTAAATTATGTTTGTATCATATGGACCGTTGCAATGCTCCTGTTGCGCCACTCTGTCACATAGATATAGAAGTGCAAACTCTCAACACTCACAACTCACTATTCTGAAACAAGAAAAGCTTACCGTTCCGAAGTGAATTAGAGATAGCAAACTTACACTGATGGTAGTGAACAAACAAATACCAAGTAATGTATGAGCGTAACCGAGAGCAAGGTAGCACACGACACGGAGGTAGGTGGAGCTTGGTGGGGAACCTTATGAAATTCTAACCTCGAGTGCCGAGTTAAATCACAAATCACCAAACCACAATGCCTAGTTGCTGATCGATAAATATAAGTGAAGAGTGGATAGCAACACACGCACAAAGAGAATGGAACTATTGCAATCAAAAGAATGAGCTAGAAAAATTTAGAGTGTCGTCAAAGCTCGTATTGCAACAGTTCAAGGAGAGACACTAGCTATTGCTCAAAGTTGAAAGAAGAGGGTACAAGATTGCTCAACTATGTGTGCAAAATAGCGGAAACAAAATTGGATGATATGCAGCCCCAAATAAGATAGCACTTGATATGATAATAGAACTTGGCCACTTTTGTTTTCTTTTTTTTCTTCTTCTCTTTTTCTTTTGTTTCTTTTTTTGGCCAATCAAATGTGCAGAACAGCGGGGAGCACAATAACTTGATGATGAGCACAACTTGATGAAACAAAATTTATGGAGCACAACCTAAATAATGAGCAGCCCCTCGAGCAAATCTATAGCTAGTCTCAATAGGTGAAAAGAAGATATCACAAAGATGGTGGAGCTCACTAACAAACAGTGATCGTGTAAACAAGTAGGTATAAGCAAAACAAGTTGAACGTAATAACAGGAGATGCACCACGAACACAAACGTTCAATTGAGATAATCGCAAGTGCACGCAGTAATGATGGTTCCAAAAATTTCGTGGCTAATATTTTTTTGTATTTTCTGGTTTTGATGACACAAACAGCACGTAGACGATACAAGCTTGCCCACGGATCAAGAAACACGTGATTCTAACACCAAACGTACATAAAAGGACCAAACCGATTCGAACCAAAAACAACGGCTAAAGTGATGCAAAATGAACATGATTAGCAACTCAACACTATAATCTAGTAAAGTGGACCTAACACGACGCACGAAAATTGCAGAAGTAAAACTACGGCAAAAGACAAATATTTTTATAGGCTTTTTCTGGGTGTATAGGACAACGGGTAAATAGCCCCACTGAGTGGCCCTGGAATCTGATACCACAATGATACGGGGTGGCCCGATCTTCTCGGCGAGGAACCGTGGATAAATGGTATGAATAGATGATCTCACTAGCTGAACACCCGCGCCAATGCATGAACCCTCAACTCTTCAGAAAACGTCCAAACACAAATGTTGGATCAGTGGCGTCCGATAGAGGGGGGGTGAATGTCGAGTTCAAATTTCTTTCACAAATTCTTCACATACGTAGTCATATTGGAGGACTAGTATGATCCGAGTGAAAATACAGCGGAAACACCCCCAAAATCCCTTGGTGACGTGGAGCTCGTCGATAGATTCGAAACGAGTCCAAGATCACCAAATTCTGAGTTCAAATGCAAAAGTTATGGCAGAAACAGTGAAACGATTCAGCCTAAAGAAAAAGAATCTCGGAAGTTCCAGAAATTTTTCTGGACACTCCGAGATTTCTGAAGCAAATCAACAGACAAGAATAGTAGCGAATCTCAGAAGTTCTGGGAATTTTTCCGGACACTCCAAGATTTCTAAAGAAAATCAGCAGACAAGAACAGTAGCAAATCTCGGAAGTTCCGAGATTGAAGAATCGGACACTCCGAGATTTCTGAAGAAACTGAAGAACTCAGCAGGCAAAAATAGTAGTGAATCTCGGAGGCTCCGAGATTGAAGAATCGGACACTCCGAGATTTCTGAAGAAACTGAAGAACTCAGCAGGCAAAAACAGTAGTGAATCTCAGAGGCTCTGAGATTGAAGACACTCCGAGATTTCTGAAGAAACTGAAGAATTCGAAGAATTCAGCAGAAGATCAGCCAGGTTCCAGAACTGAGATTTCGATCCAACTTTTTGGCTAATTCAGAATCTGCCCAATCAAATCAAACCAAAATTTGCAGAGAGGTGTAGGAAGGTCTTGTGAATCTAGATCAAGTGTTGATCTCCATAAAAACTTCTCAAATCAAGACATTTACCCTTTTTCTTCAATCAGCCTTTAGAAATGAGAAAAAGAGGAATTTTGAGGGGAAAGGAAGCTCATGAGGAATCTTGATCTCAAATCAATATGGTATCATCTCACATGTCCCAGCAACCTATTCCAGGCCCCAAATCACAGCATCAAACCCCCTACAAAGATTAATCACAAAAATCTCATTTCTTGCTTGTTTTCCAAGAAAACACGAAATAGAGAAGAAAAAGGTTGAATCCTTGGTGTTGTTGGATGGAATCAGTATGGGGATGATCTTCTCATCATTTACGTGCCATACCACAGATCAATCTATAGAGAAAAATAAGAAAACAAAATTCAAAAATCTAATGAAGGAGATAACTCAAGGACACGAAGAAATGGAGGAAATCTTTTTGTATTGCATTTTTATGAATTTTCTTGCTGTTTTAAAGACCTCTCATGAGTAGGCCAAAGCTCTCTTGAGCAGCCCCTAACTAGGGTTTTTACAATGCTTACAAAAGGGTTGAGGGATAAGCACCTCTTACCCCTCCTTTTATAGTGGTGGAGGCATACCTCCCACCACTTGGGCCTTAAGCCCACTTAGATAGCATGAGCACTTAGCACGCATCACAAAGCGTCTAAGTGACTCATCCACCATCCATCTTTTCTTCTACCCTAAGCAACTAACCCTAAACCGCTTCCCGGCCGCCGCCGTAGTTTTTTGGTTATGCTTCGGTAGATTCCGCGTTTTTACCAAAACGCCATCACACTGACTTGGTCCTCACATCTTGTCTCCACCTATTTTCTTGTCCTCCGCGTACATGCTTTTAAGCCTCATGATGTCATCGCCACCTCCTTGACCACATCTCAGCACTCCAAGCCTCATGCCGGTCCATATGACCGAACCATCGCCGCACCCAACTCGCACTTGCACACAATAGACCAAGCGAAGCGTTGCGAGCACAAGTTTTCCACTTGACCCAAATCAGCCGAGAAAAATCCTTCAAACACTCAATTTTTCCTTGAGACAAATTGAGAAACTCAAACTTATCAATCACACAACAAGTAATTCAAAACTCGAATTCATGCAACCAAAAGAATCAACTCCAAATGTGGTGGCAAAAAATTCATCACAAATATTGTCAAGTCTTCACATGACTCACAACACCAGTAGGTGATCGTCACGAGACCATGAGCAACGATCGCCAAGTCCCCAATTTCCAACAGAACGACGGCTTGACCTTGAATTGCAGAACAAACACGATTGTTCCAAATATGTATGTAGATACTTGTGTATTTTGACTTGTGCCGTAGTCCTTCCTCCCTCTCCTCCCGTTGGATGCCAGCACATCTCATCTTCACTTTGGATTTGTATAGCTCAACAAATGTCCTGCACATATTATAAAAGTAAAGTAGTAGCTCTGCCTCTCGATATATGAAGTGTATAAGACAAGTAATTGAATCCACATGATAATATTTATCAATGAGGCTTAACACTTCTTTCCAACATAAAGAGTCTTGTTGATAAATACAAATGGTCGCTGATGTGCCCACATCAGGGTGTCAGTACTACCGAAGAGTTTTCAATGACTCTTTAGCAGTTGCGCTTCCGAGTAGGGATTTCGCTTGAGAATACTGATCGTGCGGCTAGGGCTAGCCCATGATCCTCGCAATCGAGTTTATCTGACCCGGCGGGTTTCCCAGAATTTGAACCGTTGAGGAGAAAATTTTGCATATTGATGAGAATCTTTTTTTCCCTCCTTTTTGCAACTGTCACGCTGACGTAGGAGCATGTCCGACTCGTAGTGCGCCTGCAACTCCTGTTTTTCAGCGAAACCGCAAAGATGCGCATAAAGTTACCGCACACATTTATTGCGACGGGATGTAATCTCAAAGATTGTGGCCGCGATGACCGTTGAATCCTGGATTTACTTTTTACCTTTATAAACCCACTCGTGGGGCCTAGGGTTTTTCACCGCTCCCGATCTCTGGTTTTCACCTTCTTCTTCCTTATCTCGCTTGCTACCGTCTCCGCTTTGCTGTCAATGGTCAAGAAGCTCGCCGCCAAGAAAGCGCCTAGCACTCGCAAACCCTCCGACGTCTGGCTCCACTCCGGTGGTGGCGATCTCGGAGTTCAAACCCTCTGAGATGAATGCCGCCGCCATCGAGAGGCTCGAGAAGGACGAGACATCCTCCCGAGGGTGCTTGTGCCTTGCTAGGCGGCGTTCAAGGAGACGGTTCCGAGCCCTGACACTGCCTGGGCTGTCTCTTCGCCGAGTTCTTCATGTGCGGGTTCCAGTTCCCGCCATCCTCCTTCTTTCTTCTCATCCTCTAGTTCTATGGGATTGAGCTGATCCACCTCAATCCCAACTCAGTGCTGATGCTGAGCGTCTTCGCGCACTTGTGCGAGGCGTATCTCAGCATCTGCCCGAGCCTGGATCTCTGGCGGTACTTCTACAACCTCCAGCGGAAGAAGGGGGTTGTCGGGCCGTCGGGTTCCGACTATGGGAAGGGATGAAGGACAAGTACATCCACTCTTCCTAGAAGTCTTCGTGGTCGGGTTGGCACTCGAAGTGGTTCTACTGCCAGCCTCCACCATCATCTGGGATCGGCTACCACGGCCTGGTGTCCTACCAAACCAAAGCCTGGACGAAAGTGCCACTGTAGACAAGCCAACTCAAGACCCTTGCTTCCAAGAAGGGCTTATCGGTGTGGGACATCGTGGAGGATTTCCTCAAGCGATGGATTAGCCCTCTCAGGTCGAGGATCACAGCGACTTGGGAGATTTCGGATGGTGTGGATCAGACAAGGGACTTCGATACGGGTATGTGCTTTTGCCTTGATCTCCCGAATCATCAAGTAGGCAGATCAATTTTTCATCTACTCGGTTTGCTTTTATACGTAGAGCTTTCCCCTGATGAGCTTCTTTCGAGGGTTAAGTACCTGTTTGAATCAAGTCCTCGGGTGGAAGAACTGCGATTCCTCTTCCGACCACGAGGCTCAGCTCCGAAGAGAGGAAAGAGATCTTCTCGGTAAGTTGCCTTCACGCATCTTATCGGGTTAAGTCTTCTGAGTAGAGCTGGCTTTTCTTTAGTTGAACTTGGGTTTTCTTGTCTTTGTAGTGGGTCGGCCGCGGTGCCCCTGACCCAAAGGCCGAGCAAGCCGGGGCTCGGGTCGAGGATAACGACACCGTCGAGATACTTGACCCGCAGAACCCAGCCCCCAAGTCCGGGGTTAGAAGCGCGCTGGGAGAGTTCAATCTGAGGAAGTTCCTCCGACGACATCCCCCGCACAGGTTCCTTCTCTATCCACACAGACTTCGCCCCAGGTACCTCCCCGTTCTAGTCTTGCTTTCACTTTCTTTGGCGTCGGGATGACAGAAACCCTTGTCATGGTACAGGGGGTGAGCGGCTCGTGTCTGGAGAAGTCTGCTCCCTCCTCCGTGAAGGAGAGTGCTGAGAAGGGACCATAAGAAGCCGAGAACCCTCGAGTTGTGGAGAAGTCGCAACCGGCTACTCTAGCGAAAAGGGGACAAGGTCCCGTTTGAACTGAAGCGCCCGCGGTAGGCCTCTTTCTCGAAGTCTTTTCCTCTGAGTAGGTCTTGGTTGTACTTTAATGTTTTCTCCTTTGTCTTCTAAGGGTGATAAAGGGCCTAGATGCACTTTCACCACATATACTCTAAGCCACTACTACAGCTTCTTCGGACCCTCTAGACGTCCAGTGAAGAGGGCTACCGGATACTCTGGCAAGAATGACAGATACTCCGGATCCCAGACAGAGAGTTTTCCAGATACTTTGTGTGCCATCCCATAGAGTATCTGACAAACTATCTGCGCACAGTAATAAGGCTGCGACCCATATAAGGTTTTTGACCCAGGACATAAGTGGGCGGGGTTTGGACTATAAATACCCCTCCACCTCTCTCTCTCTCTCTTAGGTTTAGACTTGAGTTTAGAACTAGAAGTTGAGCTTTTCTCCTTCATAGGGTTTGCTTCCAAGCCACCCTAAGATTAGGAGTTCCTCCACCTTGTACCTTGTTCTTACGTCTTTTCCTTTGTGGATTTGTGAATCAATGGCACCGGTTGAGTGGAGACTAGGAGTTCATCAAGAGTTTGGTTGATTTGAGTTCAATTTCATAAGGTTTATCACATTGGTTTGTGCTTGTGTGTGTTGTTGGAAGTTGTTCTTGAGTAAGCTTTACTAGTTATCATTCCTACCGCAAAGATAGGGAGCCCCTCCGCATCACCAAGCCTCTCATTCCATTTTTCTCGTATTTTATTGGCAGGCATGAATTCCACCTTGTATGTTGGTTCCCACCTCCTGGCCTTAGCAATATGGAACTAGACCTTGTAATGCTTTGGAAATTTTAGAAATGGACCTCATTCACATGAGCCACGTGGGCTTATTTCTAACAGAAAATACTAGTAATGAAGTATAATATCACTTGGCATCACAAGCCTATTTTATCTTTCCAACGAGAGCTTCCACTACGGAGGTTACCATCTTTCGGGGCCGTACTTTTCTCTCGTGCAACATCGGGCGCCAACAACAGTATAACATTGTACTTTTCTCCTCCTAGATTTAACCCTAAGCCGAATTGGTTAGGGTCGCGAGGTGAAACCATAGGTGTTGCGGAAGCGGCAATACTGGTGGAGCTGAGGTAGGAGATCTCGTCGTAGTTAGGGGTCAAGGCTTTGGGGGGGGGGAGGGGGTTCACTGGAGCCGGAGAGATTTAGAGGGAAGACTTGATCCGGTGATGGTAGCGATGGTCAGACACGATGAGTCAGAGGTGGTGATGATGTGGATTTGGTGACGCCAATGGAGACGAGTTTAGATTGGAGAGACGCGCTAGTGAAGTTAATTGGGATTTTGAGAAAAGACGGTCCATTATATTACTCAACAATACAACCAGTCAGTAAACTTAATAGAGTTGGTAGTTATGTCATCCCTTGACTTCCACCAGCTCTAAGAGTAAGACTCGAAAACTGATGTATGGTCATGGTCCCCTCACTGAAACCGTCTCCTGGTCCTTTGCTCCAAAGGCTCAGGGCCACTCGATTGTATGCCTGTGCATCCAAGAAATCGATTGCTAGTGCTGCGTGGCAATCTAGTAGTGATGACGCCTCTCCAATGCATGCCCAAGACGCAGCTACCCACGCGCCCATCGTGTCCGCAAAAGCTTTCGTCGCACCATACTGCACCCAGCCCGTTGCCAAGAACAACCAAGAGCCAGGAAGCAGAAACGAGCAACTCGAGCTATCCTTCCTACTTTACGAAGACCGGGCCAAACCGAGTAAGCCCCAGCATCAAGATACCAATCAAATAGTTCTCCCAAAAGTTCACCCTGTTACCTATCCCAACCACTCATTCAAAACCCATCTTAGCAGCGTTAAAAGCCTAGAGCACTCCGTTCCAAAAGGAGGCGCCATCAGTTGGGCAAGCAAACAGATTAAGCTGAGTGGTTTTATATCAAAAGTTAATGATCTGCTTCTAAAGTCTACTACCATCCAAGTGGTATCTTTTGGCATGGTCAGCATTTTCATCGGACCATAACTTTCTCGATTTCTTATATTATGAGCGCAATTGCAGATTAAGGTGAAAGCACACAAATAACAACATCGCCTTCAGAGATAGTCTAAGGTGCTAGACCAAATAAGAAAATAAGGCCTACAACAAAATTGTTAGTAGACTACGCACGGTCATCACTAAGCTTATAAACTGGGGTGCGTATAGTATGATAGCTTTGTGGCGAATGTCCTTGTGCACAGTTTCTACATGCTCATGCAAATGTACATCTAGTGGACTTCAGCTTTTCAAGATATCCTAAACATGATACATAGCGATTGATATGAAAAATCTTGTGATTCTATAATAATAACTAACATGCACAAAGAATAAAATTTGTCCATTTCTTAGGAAATAACATGAAATACACACATCTTCAAAAGAACATCAAACCATCAGCTTAAAAGCAAAGGTATTCTTGATGGACTGCAGAAATAACAGCATATAGTAGGTGGTCCATTACAAATATGGTTAGTTAAATCAGCTAAAACGAGTGAAGAATACAGGTGACAAAATATAGCCAGCTGGCGATATTGTTTCTTCAATAACGATTAAATTGATCATCGGGCCTTGCTAAATCATTATTATATTTCTATATTTATACACGAAGTATAAGTTGGTAGAATCCAAATAATCTCAATCATCCATTAGACTCTAATACTACGGCTCAGGAGTTAGTTAAACCTTTGTAAATTCAGATATAACTATACATTAACTCCTCTAATAAATTCTCAGTACTCCTATTCTTATTTAAGAGTTTTACAAAAATTCTACTTACATGCTAACATAGAGTGAGTAATAAGAAAAAAAAATTAATTTTTATTGCAAAACCAGCCTCGATATGGGCTGATCTTAACGACGGATACTAGCTAGCCGTCCCACAGAGATTAGATGTAGAAGCAATCAAGATAGAGAACCAATACCGATATTTGTTAACGAGATTCAGTCGAAACCTACATCCCCAGAGCCGTTGTTGGGCATAGCTCCCCTTTATTCCTAGATAATCCCTGTCAACATCCCGCACTCCGAGGGCTGGCCGGTCTGACTGCTCTACAGGGCTGGTCAAACCACCTTCTATGGGATGACTCCGACATATTCGAATTGGTTTGTGGTTACAATCAACGGCACCCCCTTTTATAGGAGCCCGGGTTATAGACGTTTCCAACTAAAACTTTACTAACGCTATCCGCTAGTTTGACTCCAATTCCACCACGTAGCCTATCCATACATATATTCGACACTTTTCAACAATCTCCACCTTGGGAAATATGGCCCTCCACCAATGAAGTTGTCGTGCCCGAATCTCTGTGCACCATGGAATTGAGTCTTCTCCTTGTAGCTCACTTAGAGCCACCCGATAAGTCTGACTTGGCCTCAGACCTGTCGTCCTCCACTGCTAGGATCGCCACCACTAGTTCTTCTTTAGTGATTCTACCTGAAAGAAACCCTCTTAGTTTGTAAAGATTATTAATGGATCTCCTCCCCTTCATCACAATCACTTTATTCTTCTTGAATCTCATGGTTTGCTTGTCCCTGTCCACATTGTAGACATAACCATCATCATAAAGAGACCCCATTGAAATTAGATTCCTTTTGAACCTCAACACATATATCACACCCTTGAGTAGATGCTCCATACCATCATTAGTCTTGATTTTGATGTCACGTATCCTGACAACACGATGTCTTGTGTCATCACCTTGGTAGACTTTTCCAAAATCACCAGATTTGTACGTGTTGAACTACTCCTTGTTTGGTGTCCCGTGAAAGAAACTTGCCGAATCCAATATCCACGCTGTTGTTGACTGATTATCTGGAAGCATGAGAACATTACAAGTATCAACTTCACTGTCATCACCTGCCACAACCACATTGGCACATCTATCAGTGCTTCTTTTCATTGGACAATGCATCTTTATATGTCCCCACTCCTTGCAATTATAACACTGTGGCCATTTCTTGCTCTTTGACTTAGCCTTTGAACCTCTAGCCTCGTCCATGTCTTGCTTCTTCCATTATGATCATACCTGACCAACAATTTTTTAGAATGAGGAGCCTACACCGCAACATTCTTCTTCTTGCACTGATCAAACGCCATAAGTGCTGCAGTAATCTCTGCCACGGTGATGGTATTCTTGCCGTACGTCAGTGTAGTCAAAATATGGTCATAGGAAGGAGGAAAAGAACACAAAAGAATAATAGCCTTGTCTTCATCATCAACTTTCACCTCTAGTCGAGCTAGCTCCGTGATTACCTGATTGAAGACATTGATGTGCTCCGCAAGCTCTGATTACCTGCATCTTCAACCCAAACAATTTCTGCTTCAGATGCAGCTTGTGGTCAGTGATTTGAACATAAATAGAGCTTCTAATTTCTCCCAGATTGCATCAGGCGAATCCAAGTCCATCACATGGTACATGACTTGATCTGATAAGCTTAGCCATATGATCCTAGCAGTCTTGACCTTAAATCTTCCCAATTATCTTTGTGCATCCTAGCAGGCTACTCGACTTCTTTCTTGATCACCTTCAAGTACCCTTGTTGTGCTAATAAATCTTTAAATCTGGTCTGCCATAGCGTAAAGTTCACATACCATCAAACTTTGTCACCTCAAATTTAGAGTTCGACACCATCTACGCCCAGATCGGTCAGACCGACGCCATTGCTTGGTCTGACCGGTTCTTCCGGCTGTTCTGACCGGTCTGACCTGGAACCGCCCGATGACTCGCTGCTGGCCTCCTCCTCTGACGCATTGGTCTGACTAGATTCCGACCCGATCTGACCGCCCGAGAGCCGCCGCCTTTGTTGCCTTTGAAAATCGTGCACACTGCTTGCCGAAGACCTTGCTCTCATTGTTTCCTGGCTAAAGACTATGAGTATCCGAGCTCTTACTTCATAGCCCTCCCCTGCCCCTATATTTAAAGAGATCCCAGAGCCCTCCACCTACTCCGACTCAAACTCGAACTCCAAACCAGATTCCGATTTGAACTGGAGTCCGACTTGAACTCCACCTCCACCTTCAATAAAACCCCTTGTGGCTGTCCCTAGCCACACACGTCCTCCAATTTGGCCTCCTCTTCTCCTGTGCACACGTTGTTGTAGATCGGTCCACGTCCTTGTCAAATTGAAGACACTAGGCTCTGTTCGAGACCTCCATGTCCAGGTCCTGCACGTCACCACGCACTAGAGGCCCTGGCCCTCCTCGGCCCAGCGAGCCGTCATGGCTCGCTCTCCACCAAACGCCGCCTCCATCGAAACCGCCGGTCTGACCGGTCGGTGCCGCCGCATTGGCACCCCAGCCGACTCGGACTTTGGCCCAAGTCCGAGTCGAGCCCATCTCCCCGACTAGTCTAACCGGCCCACCTAGCCAGTTTGACCACCCGTGCCGTTGCCGCACACCACTAATCGCCCGCATGTGACCAGTTCGGCTGTCCCTCGGGAGGTCTCACTGCGTCATGGCGAAGAATCTGTACTGCTCCGGCCTACCGGCCTCCACTCCGACAGATCTTGGCCTCTCCACTTGTAGATCCATACATGGGACATATGTGCCACCACCCTTGCTGACCGTGCCCATACACGTCGACAAGCTCCCTCGGTCTCTATCGAGTTCCTCCACATTGCTTCAAGATGTTCCAACCTTGCACTCTGATATCACTTGTTGCAAAACTAGCCCTGACATCGGTGACATGGGCTGATCTTAATGACAAACACCGGACATCCCGCAGCGATTAGATCTAGAAGCAATCAAGAGAGAGAATCGACATCGATATTTGTTAACGAGGTTCAACCGAAACCTACATCCCCGGGGCCATTGTCGGGCGCACCTCCCCTTTATTCTTGGATAATCCTTGTCAACATCCTGCACTCCGAGGGCCGGCCGATCTGACCGCTCTACAGGGCCTGTCAAACCACCCTCTGTGAGATGACTCCGACATATCCGAATTGGCTTATGATTACAATCAGTGGCACCCCTCTTTGATAGCAGACTGGGTTATAGACATTTTCAACTAAAACTCTACTAACCCTATCCACTAGTTTGACTCCAATTCCATCACGTAACCTATCCGTACATATATTTGATACTTTGCAATAATTTTCTTAAATTATACCTCCCATCTCTGATGCATATATATTATTGCTATCCATGTAAGTAAAAAATTTGTAGAATCTTTTTTAGGTATATATCGCTCATGAGTCCCTCTAATTGAACAACCCTAAGGCCTTGTTTGGTTTCACATGGATGGGCCGGGATTGCGGCACAATCCCATGGGAACTCCCAACCGAGCTACAATCCATGACTGAGCCCATTTGCCCATTTGGTTTTTGGGCTCACCCAGGAAAAGCCCACCCGATCCCTCCGCTACGGGCCTTTTCCACCGGGCTAATGAGACTCCCCTTCCCCCCTGTGGAACTTCCCAGCCCATTACGACTAGGGACAAACACGGCGCCACTCCTTTCCTTTGCATCGCGACGTGCTGCCGCTCCTCCCGATAACGTCGTCGTCCTCTCCTCCCCGGCGGCATTCTTCTCCGATGGTGGCTTTCTCCCCGGTAAGCTCCTCCTTCTCCTTTCCCTTTCCCTAATCGTCCGCATATGTCCGTTGTTGCTTTCTTGGCTCCTACCCGCGAGCTCGTCCGCTGTTGCTTTCTTGGCCAAGCTCCCGGAGATGGCTATGGCCTCCGCGACGCAGCGGGACCTCGGCGCCTCCACGTCCAGGTGCTAACAGGCGCACATGGGCAGATCCGTAGGGACTACTCGGTGCCAAATGCCGGCAACAAGGAGGCCAGCTCCCCTGCTCCGTTGTCGAGATAAATCTGGTGGTGTGGGCGCTGATTGCTTGATGTGGATCTGAAATTCTGAAGTCCTAGAAGCAAGTGTGATGTGAGGCTTAGTTTTTTTTTGATCGGATGGTCAACTCATGAGAAATCTAGCATTTCCATTGTTAAGTTTTAGTTTCCACAGTTTTTGGTGTGGTCTGAGAGCAGCTCCATTGTTAAGTTTCTAGTTGGTATTGCATACTGAACGAGAGTTGATTGATATGATTTATCTCTCCATTGTTAAGCTTTTGAGGGAAGTATTTACTCTTCTGAGGATAGAGTAGTGACGGGGGGAAACCCATCCGGGTAGGCCCAGCACAGCGAGTCGGCCCAACAGGCTCGAGGAGTCCCATGGAGGCCCACTCGGTAAAAGGCCCAAGTAAGGCCCACTCGGACGCAACGTCCGACTGCCATCAAGGAAGGCGTTACGACCTCATCAAGGTGTACGTTTCACTAACATGAAGACTGGCGTTACTCGGTCGGTTACGTAGAATAAATGTATCAATTAAGTCGTGCAGTTACTGTAGCTCGGTCGACTGGCCGAGTCGGCACATGTACAGCCTATATAAGGCGATAGCCCCATGCAGAGGGGAGGATTCTCTTTTTTCAGAGCCTAGAGGCTAGACATTATCTTCAACCTTCTGTAATCCTTCTCACACAAGGCTTATAATACAATCAGCAGGAGTAGGGTGTTACCTCCACCATTGGAGGGCCTGAACCTGGGTAAAAACCCCTTGTGTGAACCCGCTTGAATCTTCCTTACGCGCTCCCCAAAACTCCTACTAGAAATGTATACTGCTGCAAAATCCCCACGACAGTTGGCGCGCCAGGTAGGGGTAGCGCGTATTGGAGCTATGATCCAGGCGGGATCCTCTCCAGCAACCGGCGATAAATTGATCGCCGGCGGCGCGCCGTTCGCTGCGCACCCCGAAGGCACGGAGTTCCTCTTCGGGAGCCTTCGTTTTGTGGCTGACACCTTCGGCCAACTGAACCTCCAGGATCCGTTTTCCCACTCCACGGTGGAATCGGAGCCTGAGTACCAGTTCGGATCGCCTTCCGCTCCAGGCAAAGGTGTGAGGCGTTCCCAGTTTGTCGCCATGGTGGGCGCTGAATCCCTCCTCCCCGTCTTGGATTCCGAATCCGATGGGGACGAGAGCTCGCATAGCCGAACCGCCTCGGCTGAGGTCTATGTGGTCGGGCCCGGCGCGACGGACGACGCGGGCATGTCGGCCGCGGTGGCCAGGGCAGCGAACGAGCACTAGCTCACGCCCATTGATGGGCAATCAGAAGCCGAGAAGGCCTTAGAGGCATCTCGGCGAGCCATCCTTGCTGAGCGAGAACGTCTCGACCAGGAGAGAGCAGCTCTCGAGCAACGAGAACGGCAACAAAATGAGCCCCACGGTTCACGTGAACGCGCGAACCGGCGTGCTTCCTCAACCGCCCGGAGGAGCCGGGCTATTCGAGCCCCTCTCTTCGGGCGAGAGTAGGACAGTGTCCCTGTCTATCAAACACCGGCCCAAAATCTCTTCGCGGCTACCGCTCTGGCCGACTCGCTGCCGCCTCCGGCGGATGGTCCTACGGCAGAAATCCACCGCCGAGTCGTCACCCTGATGAAGACGGCGGTGGAGCAACAGAACGAGGCTAGATCGGTCAGTAACCGACTGGCCTCCAGAGCCACGTGGAGTCGGCCCTCAGTGGCTCCGAGTCGCCCCATCACTGTGGGCTCGTCACAGCCGAGTCGATCCACAAATCGGTGTCCTGATGCTCGCCAGAAGATCAACCGACTCCAGGCGGAGCGACGTCAGGCCGGCTCCCTCCGAGCCCGGGCAAACGATGCCCTGACGCTCGTGATGACATCGAGGGATGACGGGCGGCCAGGTTGCGGGCTGAACGTCGTGGCGACGAAGTCAACCAGCCGGGTGGCTCCGCCTCTACCGGTCCGCTGTGTTTTAGCAGGCGGATTCGGTCTGAGCCGTTCCCGGACCGGTTCCGGATCGCCAGCGGCGTCGATAAGTATGATGGCACTGCCAAGCCAGAAACTTGGCTTGCCGACTACTTAGTCGCGTGCAATATTGGAGGAAGCAACGAGCGTGTCGCCCTCCGAAGCCTACTCCTGATGCTTGAAGGGTCGGCTCGGGCATGGCTTAACAGCCTGCCCGAAGACAGCATTTATGACTGGAGAGACCTCCAAGAGGCCTTCGTCAAAAATTTTGAGGGCACATACAAGCGCCCTTGGGAACGCGTAAGACCTGTGGCTTTGCGTCCAAGAGAAGGGGGAGTCGGTCCACGATTACATCCAGCGCTGGACTCGGCTACGCAACTCCATCGAAGACGTCACCGAGACACAGGCCATTCAGGCTTTTTCCCAAGGAGTCAAATATGAGCTCCTGAAGCATAAGTTGGCCCGGTCAAACATCCAGACCATGGGCCGACTCATGGAAGTCGCTAGCAAGTACGCGACGGGTGAGGAGGCCATGCGGTACGAGGACAAGGGCAAAGCAAAAGTCGAGTCCTCGAGCCGTAAAGTTCCCACCGACTCATGTCGGAAACGTGCGGACAATCGCCCCCCGAAGCGGAAGGCTGGTGGCGGAGATGGGGTCAGCGGAGCTGACCTAGTTGCGGCCGCTGAGCGTGGCCCCCAGCGTGGCGACGGCGGCCAGAAGAAAGAGCGCCCTTGGCAGCAGCGCAAGACGCCAAAGCTCACCTTCGAGGAAATCCTCGACAGGCCCTGCTC
This sequence comes from Stipa capillata, assembly GCA_019208055.1. NCBI lineage: Eukaryota > Viridiplantae > Streptophyta > Magnoliopsida > Poales > Poaceae > Stipa > Stipa capillata. The sequence goes on from JAGXJF010004001.1 coordinate 66,762, forward strand.
TTTCCACAGCACCGCCAACTATCAGGCGGGACATTCAACCCGAGAATGCAGCTTCCTGCAGCGACTTCGGGAAGAAAAGCAGCCCGAGCCTGATGCCGGCGGAGAAGGAGGTTCCGCTGCAGGCGGCGGTGCTGCGCAGTACCCCCCTCAAAGGGGTGTACTCATGATATTCCAAGGATCCGACTCCAAAAGGGGTCGGAAGCTGCGCTGTCGCGAAGTAAACGCGACGGCGCCGGCGGTACCTCAATGGTTGGACTGGTCCGAGGTGCCAGTCGGATTCAGCCGACTCGACCACCCGGACCGAGTCCCACACCCAGGCAAGCACCCCTTGGTGGTGGATCCGCAAGTCGGCGGATTCAAACTCCGCAAGGTTCTGATGGATGGTGGCTCCAGCATCAACATAATCTTCATGGATACTCTGAAGAAGATGCAGGTCCCGGACACCCAGCTTCATCCCAGTAGCACTTCCTTCCACGGAATAGTGCCTGGGAAGTGCGCTAAGCCTCTGGGTCAAATCTCCCTAGAAGTTGTGTTCGGTGAACCGAACAACTTCCGGGTCGAGACCTTGACCTTTGAGGTAGTCGGCTTCAAGAGCGCCTACCATGCGATCTTTGGCCGTCCGGCCTATGCCAAGTTCATGGCTAGGCCGTGCTACACGTACCTCAAGCTGAAGATGCCGGGTCCAAAGGGCGTCATCACCATCACTGGCACTTTGAGCGCTCCAACGAGTGCGACCTCGCCAGTGCGGATATAGCCGAATCCTTGATTGCGGCTCAGGAGCTGGAAAGCATCCAAGCGTCTGTTGACTCAGACCAAGCTCCACCCTGCAAGAAGGCGGCAACCGAGTCCACCTTCCAGTCGGCCAAGGACACCAAGCGTGTCCAGGTCCATCCTGAGGATCCGTCTAAGACGGTCCAGATCGGGACTGACCTTGAGGCCAAATAGGAAGGCGCGCTCGTCGACTTCCTTCGTGAGAATTGGAACATCTTCGCATGGAAGCCAGCTGACATGCCGGGTGTCCCAAGGAAGTTCGCGAGCACTCCCTCAACGTCGCCAAGGACGCGAAGCCAGTCAAGCAGTCTCTCCGCCGCTTCGCTGAAGACCGCGCAAAGCTATCGGAGAGGAAATCGCCCGACTCCTCGCAGCCGGGTTCATCAAGGAAGTTCTTCACCCAGACTGGTTGGCAAACCCGGTCCTGGTTCTTAAGAAGAACAAAACTTGGCGCATGTGTGTGGACTATACGTCCCTAAACAAAGCATGTCCCCAAGGACCCGTTCGCCTTACCCCGTGTTGATCAAGTTGTCGACTCCACGGCCGGTTGCGAACGTTTATGTTTTCTGGATGCCTATTCAGGCTACCACCAGATAAAAATGAAAGAATCAGATCAAATAAAGACTTCTTTCATTACCCCGTTTGGGGCTTTTTGTTATATCACCATGCCTTTTGGTTTGAAAAATGCTGGAGCAACATATCAGCGTTGTATGCAAAAATGTTTGCACGACCAGATAGGCAGAAATGTCCAAGCTTACGTTGACGACATTGTGGTGAAGACAAAAAGACTGCGGACCTCTTAACTGATTTGGCCGAAACCTTCGCCAATCTCAGGAGGTTCGACATGAAGCTCAACCCGGAGAAGTGCGTCTTCGGAGTTCCTGCCGGCAAGCTACTCGGTTTCATCGTTTCCGAGCGAGGAATCGAGGCAAACCCGGACAAGCTTGATGCTATCATCAAGATGGGCAAGCCGAAGGATTTGAAGGCTGTTCAGCGCCTAACCGGGTGCGTAGCCGCTCTAAGTCGGTTTATTGCTCGACTCGGTGAGAAGGCTTTGCCTTTTTACCGACTCCTCAAGAAATCCGACTCCTTCAAGTGGACGAACGAAGCTCAAAAAGCCTTCGAGGATCTCAAGCGCCTTCTGTCAACGCCTCCGATCCTTGCTGCACCAATGGAAGGAGAACCCATGCTGCTGTACATTGCGGCCACGAATCAAGTGGTCAGCGTTGTTCTAGTGGTGGAACGAGCAGAAGAAGGCCGAGTACAGAAGGTGCAGCGACCCTGTCTATTACGTCAGCGAGGTCCTCTCCGAGTCGAAGCAGCGCTATCCGCACTACTCAGAAACTCGTCTATGGCGTGTTCCTGGCGACTCGAAACTGGTACACTACTTCCAAGCCCACTCGGTTACCGTGGTTAGCCACGCCCCTTTGTCTAACATCATCAACAATCGGGACGCCACGGGCCGAGTTGCTAAGTGGGCGATAGAGCTCATGCCTCATGACATCAGCTACGAGCCCCGCAAGGCTATCAAGTCTCAGGCTCTAGCAGACTTCATCGTCGAGTGGACCGAAAGCCAATCCCCTCCGACTCAAGTGCACCTGGAGCACTGGGTCATGTACTTCGACGGCTCGAAGATGCTCGCAGGCACGGGGGCTGGAGTCGTCCTCATCTCCCCCAAAGGTGACAAGCTGAATTACGTGCTGCAAATCCACTTCGCCGCCTCCAACAATGTGGCGGAATACGAGGCGTTACTGCATGGCTTGCGCATTGCAGTGTCACTTGGTATTCGCCGACTCCTGTGCCGCGGCGACTCGGATCTGGTGGTGCAGCAAGTAATGAAGACGTGGGATGCCAAGGACCCCACCATGGCGGCATATTGTGCTGCTGTGCGTCGGTTAGAAGGACACTTCGACGGCCTCGAACTTCATCATGTTCGTCGAGCAGATAACGAGGCAGCCGACTCCCTTGCCAGGATCGGCTCTGCTCGAGAGAAAGTGCCACCTGGAGTGTTCCTTCAGCAACTCTTCCAGCCATCCGTCAAACTAGAGTCGGCAACCGAGTTAGCTGAAGCCGGGTCGCCAAACCCTGAACTGGCCAGTCCAACCCAGGAAGGCGTCTTGGCGGTCATTCCCCTCTGGACTCAGCCGTTCCTTGCCTACCTTTTGCGCAAGGAGCTACCTGAGGATCCGACTGAAGCGCGCCGCATTGTGTGCCGCGCTCGAGCTTACACCATCATTGATGGTGAGCTCTACAAGCGCAGCACCACTGGAATCTTCCAGCGTTGCATCTCGCCGGAAGAAGGCCGAATGTTGCTCGAGGAAATCCACTCGGGGCTCTGTGGCCACCATGCTTCATCGCGGGCCTTGGTCGCCAAAGCCTTTCGTCACGGTTTCTTCTGGCTCACTGCCCATGCTGATGCAGAAGAACTTGTTCGAACTTGCGAAGGGTGTCAGAGGTACGCCCGCCAGTCACACATGCCGGCTACCGCGCTCAAGACCATCCCAATCACATGGCCTTTTGCCGTGTGGGGACTCGACATGGTGGGTCCGCTTAAAACAGCCCGAGGAGGTTTCACGCATCTCCTTGTGGCGGTGGACAAATTCACAAAGTGGATCGAAGCCAAGCCAATCATGAAACTAGATGGTCCGACTGCCGTCAACTTCATGAAGGGAGTCATCTTTCCGATTCGGTATCCCTCATAGCATCATCACCGACAATGGCAAGAACTTCACTGCCGAAGTCTTCCGCCAGTTTTTGCCGGGATCATGGAATCCGAATCGACTTTGCCTCCGTGGCTCATCCACAGTCCAACGGCCAAGTTGAGCGTTCCAATGCTCTTATTCTCCAAGGCATTAAGCCCCGGCTGTTAGTCCCGTTGCAACGAGCCGCCGGCTGCTGGATCGACGAACTTCCGTCTGTCCTCTGGAGTTTAAGGACAACTCCAAACCGGTCGACTGGCTACACGCCTTTCTTCATGGTTTACGGAGCCGAAGCCGTTCTGCCGAGTGACATCCTCCACGACTCCCCCCGAGTCACGGCATACGTGGAAAAGGATGCCGAGTCGGCGCGTCAGGACGATCTTGACCTCTTGGAGGAAGCACGGGAACTCGCCCTTTCGCGCTCGGCCATCTATCAACAGAACTTGCGTCGTTACCACAGTCGGCAAGTTCGGGGCCGAGTCTTCAACAAAGGAGATTTGGTCCTCCGGCTAATCCAAGACAAGGCGGGCATGCACAAGTTGTCTCCACCTTGGGAAGGCCCGTTCATCGTCAACCAGGTGCTGCACAACGGCGCATACCGACTGGAGGACCCGGCAACCGGCGCAGTCACCGAAAGGACTTGGAATATTGCTCAGCTGCGTCCCTTTTTCACTTAAACTTTGTACTTCCAACAGTTCATTGTTTCGTTATAAATAAACATTTGTTTTCCCTCGAGCGGCACTCGGGAAGCACTTTGTTTCTTTAAATTTTCATATGTCAACTACGTTCCCTTGGGCATCCCCGGGGGCTTCGTTTAAAAAAAAACCGAGTGGCTTAACTTCGGGCAACCCCCGGAAATTACCTCAACCCACTGGGTGATTTATCACTCGGTACAAGTTATTTCGGGTCTCCTAACTTTGTTTCTACACGAGCGTCTAAGTAAACGTGTACGGTACCTAAGGCCCACTCTTCGTCCCCAACTACAGTCGCAACCCGGCTGTCCGGTTGGCAAGAGCAAAAGCTAAAGGTCGGCCTGCACGCGAAAGGATCCGACTCGGCGGAAAAAGCAAATTTGGACGAACCAAATAACTTGTACAAAATCAAAATAACTTGAAAGCATTTCCATTCAAAACGAAACAGTCTTTACATTTTTTCTACTCGGCATACCGAGAGATATTACATGATAGTTTTTCTACTCTTCTGGAGTTGCTTCTACGCGCTCCTCCAGGTCGGTAAAGTCGACGATCCGGCTGGCGGCGGCGCGGACCCGGGGAAGAAGCTCCAGAGGGTTGACCGACTGTCCCTCTTCATCGAGTGGTGCTCCAGCGGAGATGCTGTCGACGTCCGCATCGGGATGGTGCGCCAACACCATTGCCAGCGCCATGCCGGCTCCCGAGCGGGCTGTCGACTCCTTCCACTTCTCCACCTCCGCCGAGCCTTGCGACAGCTTGTCGGCGAGGGCGAAGATGCTGGAGCCCGGCTCTTCTCCGGGCCATAGCTTGGCGCAGAGGCTTTGGGCGGCCGACTTCATGTTTTGCACCAAGCTCTTGACTTGGAGGAGTCGGTCCTCCATAGTCACGACGCAGCTGGACATCTGCTCGGGTGTCCAGAAGGCGTCAAGAGCCGACCTCGCCGGGTCGGAAAGTGCGCGAAGTCGGAGCGTCGCCCGCCTTGCCTGCTCCTCCAGTTCTGGGCAAGCATCTGGGTGCGAATTATTGCAAGGAAATGAACAAGGAAGCATGCAAAAGAGGGAAATAAAGGACTCGGGGGCTTACCGAGTAGAGTCTCATTAGCCTTCTTGAGTTGGCTTATGAGTTCTCCCTCGCGCTTCTCCCAGTCGACGATGACCGCGGCGTGTCGCTGCTGCGACTCGGTCATCTGCCTGGCGAAGTTGTCGACGGATGCCTGCAGTTCGCGGTTCGCCGCCTGCGACTGCTCGTACTGCGCCGCCAGTTTCTCATGCTCCGACTGCAGCATGGTGACGGTCTTCTTTTGGGCATGAGCTTCTTCCAGCTCATTGTGAAGCTCGGCCACTTTGGCATCGAGCATCTCTGCTGCTTTGGCCATCGGGATCATCGCCTTCATCTCTTTCCGGAGTCGGGCGTTTTCGGCTTCGACGTCTGCCGACTCAAGAAAGTCAATACCAGCGAAACTTTAAGGCAAAGGGGTCGAAGACTTGGATACTTACTCCCGATGGTGGCGAGTTTCTCTTCGAGCGCCGATTCTTGGCCCTTTCCTCGGCCAACGCCTTCTCAAGGGAGGCGTTCTTCTCCATGAGGGCCGGGCCGTTTCCGCCGAGCCGGATCGCAGCCTGGACAAGGAAAAGTTTCGTTAGCATCACCCGAATTAATAAGTCTCCAGCCGACTCAACCAGTCGCTAGAGACTCGGGGGCTACACCCACTGGGTGCACTGATCGTGCTCCCAGTGTTAAGAACTAAACAAAAAGAGATGCAAAACTTACTCCGACGGAAGACTCAAGAACCTCGGCCGAGTCCGCCAAGGATTTGGCCGCGTCGGCAAATTCCCTAAGCTTGGAGCTAAGGGCAGCGACGCGGTCGGTGGCTTCTTCCGCTGCCGTCAAGTCCTCCGTGCTGCAGCTCGGCAACAGCAGCGCGGGGACGAGGCTTCCGGACGAACCCGGTGCCGACTCTTCGGTGGCGGGCGCAGGAGCCAAGGCCAGGCTTTGCTCGGCCACCGGAGAAGACTCGGTGACGAGCTGGCCTCCGGCTCCGCCTGCCGGGTTTGAGGAGTCGGCACCGATCGCAGCTGCCGGCTCCGTCGTCGCCTCGCTGCAAGGAGCGGGCGGAGGCTGTGGGTCGACAGTCGGAGCCTCGGTTGACCCGGCACCCACGCCGGACTCCGGCGCCTTCTCCACGGTTTCGGCAGGCTGCGACGCAGGTGCGACAGGCTGCGGTGTGATGGGCGTGGCTGCAGCCGGAGCCTCGGTTGACTCGGCCCCCGTGGCCGACTCCGTGGCCACAGCAGGGACGGTTGGCGTCTGCGCGCTGGGCACGGCCGTAGTCGGAGTCGGAGAGGTCGACTCCGGTGGCGGGACCGGAGCCGGGGCCGTGGGTGTGCCGGTTGCAGAGTCTCCTTTGTCGGAGAACTTCTTTTGGATTCTGCAAACATAAAAACCCAAACCGACTTCAGCATCTCCATCTTTCACCGGAGTATGGGGCAAGGCAAGAAGACTCGTACCTGGTGGTTGTGGGGATTGTTTTCTTCGGTTTCCCCGGGGCGGGCGGATCCCCCGGAGGAACTGGCGGGCGCCTGCCGAGGCGCAGTCGGCTTGGCAGCAGGAGCCGGAGCCCTGAGCCGCGGGACCGGCGGGTACGGCTTGTGCCCGCTTGGCGGCCGACTCCGCCTGAGCCGGCTCCATTTGCGGGGTCTTAGACCCGGAGGCGTCGTCTTCACGCCTCCGTTTGGTGGTCAGGGGGACCCCTTCCGACTCGGTGTCCGAGTCGATCTGGACGCCTCCCTCGGGGGCTTCCTCGTTGACCTCCGCGTCGTCCAACGCCGCTGGAGCTGAACTCTGCTCGGGGAGTGGCGGCATGGAGTTCAAGTCAAGGAAGGTCTGCAGCATCGAAAGACTTGGGTAGTTAGGAAGGACAAATAAACAACAACATACAAGAACCCGGCTCGGAATGTAAGACACTTACAGTCGGCGGTGGGTTGGCGGTAGAAAAGGGAGTCACGTGTGGCGCCCTGGTGAGCCCGGTTCGCTCTTTAGTCAAGCTCTTCAGGAGTTCCATGAAAATGTCGTCCGGAAGCCCATTGACCGACACCCTGGTCGAGTCGTGTGCGCCCGAGTACTCCCACATCGGGTGCGCCCGGGCTTGAAGCGGTTGGATGCGCCGACTCAACCAGGTGGCGATGAGGTCGGTGCCCGTGAGCCCTTTCTCCTGGAGTCTCTGAATCCTCCTCAGGAGTCGGTCGATTTCGGGCATCTCTTCGCTGGAGGGCTTGGCGCTCCAACGCTTCCGCCACTCGGGGGGACCTTCGGTGTACGGGGGGAGCCCTTCGTGGCCAGTCGGCGTGCGCTCATCCGGGCAGTAGAACCACCCGTCCTGCCACTTCCGCACGGTGTCCGGGAGCTGCAGCTTGAAGTACTTTGCGCCGGCCTTGACTTGGATGCCGGCTCCCCCGCAGACGGACAGTCGGCCGCCGGCTTTGATGGGCTGCGCCTTCACCACGAAGATCTTCTTCCACAGCCCCCAGTGAGGCCGAGTCCCCAGATAGCATTCGCACAGCGTGATGAAACACGCAATGTGCAGAATGCCATTGGGGCTCAGATGGTGGAGCTGGAGGCCGTAGAAGAAGAGGAGGCCGCGCACGAAGTCGTGCGGGGGCAGCGAGAAGCCCCGTTCGATGAATGGGACGAGCATCACGCGTTCGTGCGCGTGCGGAGCTGGCTTCTCTTCCTGAAACGGCGCCCTCCAGTTGCCGATGGTGCGGGGCGGCAGCAGTCCCTCGCCGGCGAAGCCGATGAGGATCCTGTCGGTGATAACCGACGGGACCCAATCGCCCTTTTTCCACCCATCGGTGGCGGCGGCGGAGGAGGAAGCGTCGGTCTTCTTGCCTTTGCCGGCACGTGACATGGTCGGGTGGCTGAAAGACGGCGGCGAACGAGTGTTTTTTGGGAAGAGAAAAGTAGTGCGCGGTGGCGGAGCTCTGGAGACAAAGGGCTTGGGCGCGAGGAAGACGAAGACAGATGAGAAGTGCGGCTGCCCTACGCCTGTTTTTATAGCCGCGGGAGGCGAACCGTCGGCAATCGTGCATCCGACGTGGCGGCAAACCGCCGCGGCAACCGTCGTCCCGCGCGCGCGAACCCGCGGGATTCGGGCGCTTTTTTCGCCACGGCGCGGCGTCCCAGGCGTCTTGACTGGCGAACGTTACGTCAGCAGCCATCCCGCGTGCGCCGCCCGCGTGATTCGGGCACAATCATGATGAACCATCGCATCGGACATCACGCGAAGTCAGAGCAGCGGCAGCGCATGTCTCGGGCACGCTTCGTGCGGGACTCGAGGCGAAATCATTGCGCTGCGGCGCTGCAGGCGCTCTGTCCAACCGACTGCGCGCATTAAATGCTGAAGCGACGTCGTGTACAGTCAAGGTGGTTCCGTGTGACACAAGCCGGTTTCGACCGGGTTCGTCGTCGAGTCGCTCGGACGCCGAGTCGGTTGGAAGTCGGCTTGGCTCACAGGGACACGTCACGAGTTGTACCGACTCCACTAAACAATTCCGAGGCGCGCCGGCTCCCACACTCAGAAGCAGACTAGTTCTGCGAAAGGGTGCTGATGGCCGACCCGACAGGGTTCGCAGGTCACTCGGCAACACCCAAGCTAAGGACGAACCCGGCATCCACAGCGGCGCAAGATGGACCCTGAATCAGAGCCGGACGCCACAGCGGCGCAGAATGGTTCACCGATTCGGGACTCAATGCCGGAGTTCGAGGACTCGGTTTCGAAGCTGAAGATCGAAGGCGTCCCCCCTGCGGGCACCAGGTGGCAACGGTCCATTCGGACATGCCCGGCGCTATTTCGGATTCACTCGAAATTCATGATACGCCTCTAGGAAGGCCACAAGCCGACTTCCCAGCCGGAAAGCGTGGGTATCACCAAGCTCCTAGCACTTAGCACAAACTTAAACCTTTTTTCAGGTATCACGGGAGTCCATCAAGGTCTCTCCATCAGCGACTTGGGCACATGCAACTTGCTCACCAGTCGGCATCCGTGTCGAGACCTCGAAGCACTCGGCGGGCTACTGACGGGAGGGAACCCATCCGGGTAGGCCCAGCACAGCGAGTCGGCCCAACAGGCTCGAGGAGTCCCATGGAGGCCCACTCGGTTAAAGGCCCAAGTAAGGCCCACTCGGACGCAACGTCCGACTGCCATCAAGGAAGGCGTTACGACCTCATCAAGGCGTACGTTTCACTAACATGAAGACTGGCGTTACTCGGTCGGTTATGTAGAATAAATGTATCAATTAAGTCGTGCAGTTACTGTAGCTCGGTCGACTGGCCGAGTCGGCACATGTACAGCCTATATAAGGCGATAGCCCCATGCAGAGGGGAGGATTCTCTTTTTCCAGAGCCTAGAGACTAGGCATTATCTTCAACCTTCTGTAATCCTTCTCACACAAGGCTTATAATACAATCAGCAGGAGTAGGGTATTACCTCCACCATTGGAGGGCCTGAACCTGGGTAAAAACCCCTTGTGTGAACCCTGCTTGAATCTTCCTTACGCGCTCCCCAAAACTCCTACTAGAAATGTATACTGCCGCAAAATCCCCACGACAAGTAGATACCAACTAGAATAAGTAGTTGTAACCGTTGAAGTTTGCAGTACGATGGTTCACACAAAAGGAATACTATTGCTTAGCATGTTATGTTGTTGTCTAGTGCCTTTGACAGATATCTGCATTTGATGTTATTTCCCTAGCTATCTGTGGCTTGATGCTGATACAAGTACTGGAAAATTAGTGACGTCAGAAAATATAATGCTAGTATTACAAACTTATATTACAAACTCCAAGTAACAAAAATAAGTCATACGACTAATTTACAAAAGTACGAAAATTTAAAACCATTTCCAGTTAATTTAGCACAAGCTTTGTACTACATCTCTCAACTCGCATATCTTATATCTTCTACTCTTCGGTCAGTGTTCTTCTCGCAATAGTCAAAGTAGTAGTCGACTCCTTCATCGTCTTGTATTGATGTCTGCTTCGCGGAGACTTCTTCAACCTCAACGTAGACTGCGTGTAGATCAGCTCACCATCTAAACAAAGGAATTATAATAGAGGGATGAATGACATAAACAAGAAACTGGACTTGCCTAATTATAGATAAGTAGTGAAGTTCAATGGGTTTGCTTACTGAACTCTAGCTTCTAAAAAAAGCGATCAAGTTTGACAAGGATTTATTTAAGAAAATTTCAATATGAATGCAAATGTTATGATAATGCATGCATGAGAAATGTATCTTAAACATAGGGTAAAATGTAAGAATTGATGTCCATAATTTTCTTGGATATTTTATGTATGATTTACAATTATTTGATGACTAAACAAGTCTTTAAATATTCTTAAAGTTTGCATAAAATATTTCATAAAATATTTTAAACAACTAATCCTTATTTGACTTTAAATTTTTAAGTAAACATTTTAGTCTTCACATTTTAATTTCCCCTGAGTAATTAATCTAGAAGCTTTAACTTAACTTCTATAATTTGAATAATAGTCTTAATTTCCATCTTCTCCTTAAAGAAAAGAGAAAATTTTCTTGACTTAAGTAGATAACCCACGGCTCTAGTTTAATCTTTAACTAAATTTGTAGTTCGGTTTTTATCTTTCTTTTCAAGAAAAAGAATAACAGTTTATTCTGGGCTTTATTTCTTTCTTTTCAAGTTGTTGGGTTGGCCCACTTGGCCCAATTTGGACCGTGGCCTTTTGGGCCCGGCCGGCTCGTAACCTATTCTCCACTCTTACTCCTTCACACTGCCAGGCGTCGCCACCGACCCGTTTCCTCCTCCCTCTCTCTGTGTTGCGCCTGCTCGGCATCTCTTCGACTTTTTTTTATAAATATTATTTTTAAAATCAGAAATTCCAAATCTAGACGTCCAGATTTAAAATTTTCAAAACTATATGCCTGTCGGCCAACGGTTAGCCGACAACGCGCTTGTCAGCTAACCGGAGGCCGAAATGGGCGTTGTCGGCCAACCGTTGGCTAACAACGGCGTTGTCGGCCAACGGTTGGCCGACTGCGCGCCGAAAGCACGCGGGCCCCGTAGTCGGCCGACGCGACGCGTCGCGTCACCCGCTGTCGGCCAACAAGGGCAAACGCCATAGGCAGTGGCGTTTGGGTACCTGATGCAAACGCCAGAGGTACTGGCGTTAGCCCCCGAAGGATTAAAGTGACCGACAGCGCCCCCGTGCCCCCTGTTCCCCTAATTCCCATCACCTGCGCGCGTTCCAGAGAGAAAAGAGCAGAGGAGAAGAGAAAGAAAGGAAGAAAGAAGGAGAGGAAGAAGGAGGGAGAGAAGAAGAGAAGAGAGGAGAGGAGAGGAAGAAAGAAGAGAAGAGAGAAAGAGGAAGAAGGAGAGGGAGAAGGAGAGAAAAGAGAAGAGGAGAGGAGAAGAGGAAGAAGAGAAGAGAGGAGAGGAGAGGAAGAAAGAAGAGAAGAGAGGAAGAAGAAGAAGGAGAGGGAGAAGGAGAGAAAAGAGAAGAGGAGAGGAGAAGAGGAAGAAGAGAGGAGAGGAGGAAGGAGAGAAAAAAACCTCACCCGCGGGATAGAAGTCTACATCGACGGTAAAAAAAAATTCTGAACTTAAGTATGTTTATTAGTACGAGTATTATGGTTACTATATGTTATGTACGTAATATATACTAGTATAGTTGTACTTCTTGTCGTAGTTTAATTACGATGCTCAAAACTAGTTTAATATGATTAGTATGGATATGCACGTATAAAAAATTAAGGATGCTCTAAACTAGTTTAATTAGGACGCTCTAAACTAGTTTAGTAGGATTATGTACATATTTATTTTGGATGTTTTAAAGAAGTTTTAATTAATAGTTTAGTTACGTCCCGTGGAATAGAATATGTTCTTCTGAGTAGACGTCAGGAGAAATAGTTGTTAAGTAAGGTCGAAGTAATTAATAATTATGAGACATGTAGAATATTGTTGTTTAGTTTGGTTAATTATTACGTGTTCAATTCGATCGTGCTAAAAGTTATATCCCGATTTGTTGGTTGATAGCCCTGGTGTGTTCCGGATCACCCTTGTACACGTCGTGAACATGTACTCGACCTACATTTAGCACGAAAGAATTTAGCGGTCACGCGACGAAATAGAACTGCATGTCTCACTAAGTATTTGACGAAGATAAAAATTTATGTTATGACAGGTATGTCGGAGGTAGTAAATATGACGGTGTACTACGGTGCCGGGGTTGTCCGAGCAAATCAAAGTGGGGATTGATCTTAGTGAATTCAGCCATGTTGATTTGCCTATATCTGATCCGGAGAGGCTGAACTTTAAGGAAGCCAATCACTGGCTTACATGTACCTTCTCGATTGATCCTGCACTATATGCTGTGACCATTCAGGCAGTATTTACCAAGTCTTGCACTGATATTAAATGGGACTTATTGCCGATCGAGAGTACTAGGGACTGGAGATCGTGGATGCGGGTTTGCAAAGCTAGGCAAAGTCGCCCGGTCGCACTAGTGCAAGCCATCCTGAAGGGTGCTAGGTCAGAAGGCGGTGGTGGGCATGAAGTGGAGCGGACCAATCCAGAACCGCAGGTGGATGAGGTAGTTCAATTAGCTTGGCAAGGTGGGGAAGTTGGGCAGAGCAGTCAACCGGCAGAACTAGGTCCGACGGGGCAGGCGGATGAAGCAGAGCATTTCGATTCCATGCAGGAGGTAATGGAACAGGAAGATGAAGATGGAATGGCGGAGGATGTTGACGAAGATAGCGATGACGAAGATAACAGTCAAGCGCCCCCGATTCCGAGTGCATGGAATCAGGAAATTCTTGGTGCTATGACTGTGAACGATGGCCATGATTCTGCTTGGGAATATGACAGGAACCAGATCCAGATTGGATCGATGTACGCTACCAAGAAAGAATTGAAGCGTGCAGTCACGCAATGGGCCATGTCAACGCAGAGGATTTTCAGGACCGACATATCCTCCCCAAATAATCTAACGTTAACATGTACGGCTAGTGGCTGTGAAAGTAAGGTGCACGCCCATGTGCCGAAGTATGAAGTGAATTGGGTCGTGACCAACGTCGTGCCGCACACTTGCGTCCGAACCAATGTCCTAGCACGGCACCCCAACCTGACATCCACTCTCATCGCAGAACTGATGTACAGCGAGATAGTGGAGAAGAAAGACATGGAAGCAAAGCACATACAAGTTGCAGTAAAGAGCAGGTACAAGTACGAAATCCCGTACGGGCAGGCTTGGAGGGCTAAGCAAAAGGCCATGGAGATGCGCTTTGGCACTTTCTATGACTCATACGACAACCTGCCCCGTCTGCTTTATACACTCCTCCTCCGAAACTCGGGGACACATGTGGACATACAGCACTCGGTGAGCCCGCATTTTCCAGGCTACAAAGTGCTTAACCGAGCTTTCTTCTCGTCATAACTAGGACTTGTCACAAATACCGTGACTTTCTCCTCATTGTCAACAATCTCGGCATTGTTACTAAAAAATGCCGCCATATCCACATAATGAACATTAACGATTCTCGCCTTCTAAAAAACAATAACAACAAACATAATGCATCAACGACAACCCTACCGCGTTATATCCAAAACACATCACAAGCAATGTCTATAATATCTATTATTCCACCTACAACATACCTTAACCCTAACCCTAGTTCTTGCTACAAACCCACATTTTACAATTTCACAATTTTACGAACATACGACCAACCCTAACCCTAATTCTTGCTACACATCACAAACATCACAACCAACCAACATTTCACAATTTAAACAATGGATTTGTGAGAAATCCAAAAAACTAGGGTTTCCCCTTAACCCTAAAATGCCACCACATGAGACGATTTCAACCAACAAATTCGTGGGAGATGGGAGAGTTTACCTCAACAGATGCAATGGGGTCCGAATCAACGAAGAAATGGCACGATTTAGATGGATTTGAGAGGAGATTGAGTGGGGGAGAGAGAGGGGAAGAGGAGGCACGCTCGGGTGGGCAGAGGAGGAAGAAGGCTGGGGGGTTGAGTGGGTCGGTGGGGCCCACCCGCGGCCCACCGCTTGCTTTAAAACCGTTCGGGGGCTAACGCCAGCACCTCTGGCGTTTGCATCGGGTACCCAAACGCCAGCTCCGATGGCGTTTGCCCTTGTCGGCCAACGGTCGGCCGACAGCGGGTGCCCGTCAGCCGACAACGGGGCCGCGTGCTTTCGGCGCGCAGTCGGCCAACCGTTGGCCGACAACGCCGTTGTTAGCCAACGGTTGGCCGACAACGCCCATTTCGGCCTCCGGTTAGCTGACAAGCTCGTTGTCGGCTAACCGTTGGCCGACAGGCATATAGTTTTGAAATTTTTGAATCTGGACATCTAGATTTGGAATTTCCGATTTTAAAAATAATATTTATAAAAAAAAGTCGCATCTCTTCCTCCAGCACGCATGCGCTGCCACCCAAGTGCCACCTTCTCCTCGGTCCAGCGCCGACGCCGCCGCTCCTCTTTTCCTAGGCCTACCTCTACTCCTCCCTTCGGTTGCACCATCCCCTGTACTTCGGGAGCCGCCTCCATCAACCCTAGTTGGAGCTCGCCCTCGCCGGTGCTGCGTGGGTCAGGCTCGGCCCCGGGGTGCGCCGCCCTCGGCTAACCTCCTTGAGCCGCCCCGTCGGTCTCCGTTGCCCTACCTCCTCGCCGGCCTCCCGATCTTCCTCGTGTCCTAACCCGGTTGGTTTTAGACCTCGCCAGTCCGATTGCCGGTGGTGCCCGTTTCCGGCGGTAGGTCGCGCAGCACGGAACCACAGTGGTGGCTTCAGCGTCGTAGCCCCGGCATCGCCGGTGCTCTGCCTAGCTTCCGCTGGCCGCCGTGTTGTCACCTGCCATGGCCATCGTCTTCCTTTCCAGCTGCTCAGCTCGGCTCCTCCTGGTAAGTTTTCCAACTTCCCCTCTCTACTCCCTAATTCTAAGTTCCCTTTTGTCTTAGCAATGGTTGCGGTGATGACTTTGGTTGCTATACTATTTAATCTTTTAGAAATTACCATGTTGTCTGATGAATGGCGCTCTGGACATCCTACTTAAATTTTCTTTGTAATGTTTATGGTATACGGTTGACTAGTTATATATTCCCAGTTGGTATAATCTAATATTTGAATCCAGTGGCATGAACCCCCTCACTGTATGCCCTATTCTTGTGCTAATGTTTAGGAAGGTTCTGGCAGTGATATGTTAAGGTCGTACCGATATCTCTTATGCTTAAAATGGTCTATTTTCACCTCCCGGTGATCCTTATTACTATCCTGAAGCTTGGCGTATATTGATAAGAACCGGTACGTTCCAGGGTGCTAATGCATGCTATGCTTGCTAAGAAACATACTGTTGCCTTTCTATGAGTTGATCAACGATCACTTAATGCTTTCAAGCATTACTATATGTTGCATACTAATGGTTGTGGTTCTTGATTCTAACCATGCTATCTGGTCATTAGATAATAATTTTTATCTATGTACTCATATCAGTTTAATTAAATTGAAAGAACAGATGCTGCCTAGGTCAATTGTTTGTTTCTGTGATGACCTTATCTGAGAAAGAATAGAGAATTGGTAGAAATTCTGATAAGAACTGATACTAAACTTCTGTTTCCTAAAATCTGTTATCTATTCTATGATGGTTATTCCCTAGAATGACTTCAAAAAGGAAATAACGAACTGATGAGAACAGATATGTTGTACTTTTTGCCTTAAACCCTATGATTATAATAAAGTATGAGGGTTCTATATACCATATTAAGCTCTCATGTTTGAAACATGCTGATCGTGGATAGATCTTTACCTTGTTTCTATAGAGCAGGTCTGGCTTCCTAGATCTTGTTGCCTTGTTGTTCTTCCTTACAAGCTGGTGATCTCCTCTACTTGCTGGTGACATGCTTCTCTTTCCTCCTTATCTGATCCTCCTATCTTCTCTAGTCCTTGTTATTCATCGTCCCCAGCCTCCTGGAGCTTGATTGCTATGCCCTACTTCCCTTGGTCTGGTCTTGGTGAAAATAGTAGTCTCGATGGTGGTATCTACTAATGTGTATTGTTTTTAGGGGATATTTGGTTGGGCTTTTCAGTAGCTTTTCGCTGAAAAAAGCTGCAGCCCAACCAAACAGCCAGCTTTTCAGCAGCTTTTGCTAACGGTAGCTATGAGCTTTGCAGTGTAAATTCAGCTGTTTGAAAAAACTGCCTTTTGTCAGCTTTTTGCAATGTGCTGACGATTCGGTGCTCATTTTTCAAAATGCTATAGATGGTTTGGATCAACCAAAAGCTACATGTTTACTTTCCTACAGCCGCAACAGCTTTTCCAGACAGCCAGCTAACAGCAGCTTTATCAACAGCTACAGTCTAACCAAACAGGCCCTTATAGGGCTACCTAAGCCAGTTGTATGCTGATATTTTCATTAGCTCACATCACTGGATAACTACAGTGGCTGATCCACTTGCATTCGATTGGCTTCTATGCTAAGTTTTGACCCCGGTCAAAATAGATGCCTTATCTTCTCAGCTTTTTGGTTTTTCCAAAACAAGAAAAATCACTGGAGGCAAAGTAGTATAGGTAAAATTAAAAATATTTAGACATTTTCAAAAATAAAATATTTTCTAAAATTATTTTAAAATAAAATTTACTTAGGTTTCGCTTCTAGTATTCTTTTGCCCTCGCAATTAAATTTACGGATTTAGGCGAAAATGTGCCTGTGGAATCGACTTTATTTTTTAAAAAAAACATATTTTCAAAACTTGTTATCTCCTATAACAATTTACATGATCCTAACGGTCTCGAATGCATATACTGTCAATTTTGGATATCGCAAATATTTTCAAAGGTTGCCTCCCCAACACTCAGGTCTTCTGCGACTTGACATCCGAAGATTAGGTTTTAGACTTGATGTATAGGTAGACTTTCCTCTAATGTATTTTTCCTTCCTTTTTCCTTTCTTTACTTGTTCTTGTAACAAGTATGTAACCAGCATTTGTAATCATATTAATTGTTCTTCCTTTATTAGTTTTTGTTTTATACCTTGTATTCAATTACTATACATTTGTGAATACATTTAATGTAATTAAATTTAAATTTTCAGTGTATGCATGTGTGTATGAAATGACTACAATGTATGCCATGTATGAGACGAGTGTGCCAAATAATTTTTCCCATCGAGTCAACACGTCTCGACAGAGATCCATCAACTCAGCAACATGATTTAAGTCTACTTTATGTCTCACGTCTCCTTGGACTAGGTCTAAAACTAGGGTTCTTATATCACCTGCCTCAGGTACGTCGTGGTGCTCGGCCGGCCAGAGCTCCAGCAGGCGGGGCTCAAGGCCCTAGCACGTGAGGTGGTGGAGATGCGTATCGAGAAACCGAAGGAGGTGACAATGACCAATTGGAGCGTGCGGGCCCCTGTGGAGGGAGCAGGTCCGGTACGCCTGCATCGACGCCTTCGTCTCCAGCGTCGGCCAAAAGCCACTCTACGACCCGGTTCAGCATTGCGAGTTCACAAGTAGAATTGTTTGTAAGATTTAGTGTGCAAGCATACTTTTGCCACGTTTGTTTGGCAGACTGCAATCTGGCTTTGCTGATATTCCAGCCATCAGAAATTAATCACTGTACCGGTTGCATTGAATCGGGGCAAGTTCTCGTATTGATACCTTAACATCCAGGTGGATTTGATTCGCGACGACATTGCAATCACAAACAGAAAAGAGAATGAAACTATACATTCAGGAAAAGTGACCTACAATTCATTCAACCTAAATGGGATGTGCGATGTTCAGTAATAACACCAACCTATCTATTTCCTAGCTCAGCCCCTGCAAACAGCTCTATCGGAAGTTTGCAAGCCGTACGCGACACAGATATATCAAAGTACAATGTTTCAATAACAAAATTATACACACAACTGCTGGATAAAATACAACTTATTCTGCAGTCTTCTGCATGGTGTTGGAACCAACGGGCAACCTACAATCTACGGAATAATCACAAATATTTCAATGATAGGTGTGGCCATAACAGGAAAACACACGGGATCACAATTTTACGACCACCAAAACCCATTGAAAAAATTAAACGGAAAAAGAAAGCTAAATACAAACTAATATACACAGTGATGGCAACAGACCAAAAGGCATGCCGACCTTCAAAGAACTTTTTTTCCATTTTTCTTAGAGCACCTGTTAACAGATAGCTTAAATGAATATTGCTTCTCTTGTTAAACTCATCATCACAGGCAGTTAGCCAAACATCGATACATAAGCCAGGCCAGGTACTCATATCAGCTGAATATTCCCGTTGTCATGTTTCGATGTTCTCATCCCTAACGTCTTCTATTTCTTCTCGGCAGTACAATGCATTTAGCTCTTGCTGCAACTGAAAATGATGCAGGAAAGAAGATCATGAATAATAATTTATTCATCCACGAAGGATAATACAAATGCCAGCTAAGTTAGCCATGAAAGATAGTACAAATGCCAAAATACTGCAAGAAATTAAATGAAATTTGGTACCAACCTGACCGTGTTTTAGCTTAGCTGCAATTAGTTCATCAGTCAAAGTAATCATTCTGCACGGAAGGAAAAGGAAAACTATGTTGATCATGCAGCAATCAAAGCCACCCAAAACAGCATGACTTAAAAAATACTAACAGTATATATGTTCAAAATAAACATACTATCTAGCATTAAATTTTAAAAGAATTAAAGATAGTTCAGTTTGATGACAACCGACAAAACAGCATCCCCAAAATTAAACATGATGAACACCATAATGACAAATCATGTGGAATTAAACTTGTAATTATGTCAAAACTCTTGTAGTGACGTGCTAGTGGATTATATGTGAAATCACTTGCAGGGCAGTGGGCCTACCTAGATTGCAATTCAGAAATTTTAACAAGTAATGACTGTTCGTTCTCAGAATTAGCTGTTTCAACCTGCCAAAGAACAATAGGGACAACGTTCAGTGATAAAAAAATCTTTTGGAGGAAGCACTATCATTGGCTAAGGTAGCCCTTATCAATACTTCAAATGATACGCGAGAGTGCTGCTCACCACTGTTTCACTCTCCATAATTCGGACTTGCGAGGACATTCCAGACTGTGCACCTGAAGAAAAACAAGAGATTTAAGATTTAACAAAAGAAATAAAGGAAACTTCAATAGCCACAAGGGAAAAGCATTTACCATCAACTTTCTCATTCTGTTGCAAGCTACTTAGTAGGTTTCTGATCAGATCCTGAGGTAAAGAAATACAAATATGATTAAAGTCCATATAATTCATCATGTATTGCACATTCTTAAACCTTACTTGCTGAAATGTAGTCTGTTGCACAAGGTTCTCAAGGTGGGGAATTAGAACTGACGGTGGCCCTGAGCTATTGCAGAGTTCCTTCAGATGATGGTTGTTAGACTGCAGCATCCATGCATTAAAAAATCTGATCAGCTATGACAGAAATGGCAAAAGGGGGGAAATGGGTGGATTTTCAAAATGTGTATCTCGAAGGTTTATTCCAGTTTCAAAAGATAAAAATATGGTGCCCTGGAGGTTCGTAGTCTTCATTTCTCCACTAAAACGAAATTCTTTTCACATGATCTCCTGAAGAAATTGAAACTAAGCAAATAATCCTGAGTAAAAAAGAGGAATTATACCATTGGTTTAGCGTTGAAAACCCAGTCACCAACACTAGCAGATTTTCTTAGCTGTGAACCCTGGGCGAGAAAAGGTATTAATCACGAAGCTATGACTGCCATGCATTCAATTAGCTTAGACTATAACAGAGTTCTAAATATAGCCTGATCATATTAATGTACATAACAATCTTACATGTGGTGATTTGCGTGAGAGGCTACTCAATGGAATTTCCTGAACCTGGAAAGTAAGGATTTATTCAAAAAGATAATATTTATAGTAATTTGCCCAGTTTATGTCACCTTAAGTTTCACTTACCTTTGCAAGATCAACATTCTCAGATGTCACGGAAAAGCGACCTTTAATATGCACCACATTACCTACAGTTTTCCATAAAAAATATGCACCACATTACATTTAGATTTATTTCCCAATGAATTTAAATACCCCACAATAGTCAAAGAAATTCCTCCAGTCTCATTCATCCAGAAACTACATAGCTCCAAAACAAAATTGATGTTTGAAGGCCACATTTAACAGGAGAAATAAAGCAGCTCTTGTATATGCTGCTATTCTACAATAATGCTAGTGTAATATGGACGTTACAGTGAGATTGTCTATAGAATTATACCTCCTGAAGATCGAATAGGAGCTGACAGACAGTTTGCAGAGGCACGGGTTGGCAATGATAATGGACCACTAAGATTTTCAACTCTTCTCGTATCACTTCCATGTTTGTCAGATAACATTTGAACAGTTGCATCCCTGTTATAACAAACAAGAATGATAAAATGAACCTAGAAGGAAGGTTGTCAGAATCTCCATACGAGTCTTAGAAGTCTTATGATCCTACTACCCTATATTTTGAACTGATCTGATCCTACATCGGATCTGATCCTACTAATTTAGGAAGGATCATGGCGATAATTCAAAGGTGCACCTGGGAGCACATGCTCTGGGGTTAAAAAACTAATTTCCGTATGTCAAAAAATTCCCCCAAAAAATTACATATTCTAATGTTTGCCTACTTTGTGCACATACAAATTTTCGTGAAAAAATAGTCAAAATGTTTGTACTTTTTCACAAAATTCTGTACATGCACAAAGTACTAACATTTGCATGTGTGAATTTTTTTCAAATCTTTCTGAAACTTGCAAACATTTTTTGATTGTTTTTCTCAGTGTGGGAGCATGTGAGCTCGGGAGCCATATTGCTGCTCCCCGATCATGGTTGCAGTTTACGTATGATCCTACCAAACTCTACCGATCCTAGTAATTAGCTAAAGTAATTGCTTGAGTATCTCATATTCAATTGGAATACAACTTTTTTAAGTAAAAGCCCCTAAACTCCAATTCAAAAATGCATCATTCAAACACAAGGTAGATTTTAAATAATATATCTTTGGTAGAATAAACCATGTAGGATTTTAGACATACGATTCGATCCTACGACCGGATCCTATCGAAGCATCTCCAATTCGATGATCCGAATTCTGACAAACTTGTCTAGAAGGCTTGAACATAAGAACATACCAACTCCAATCTTCACATTCAGTGCTAGTCCTCAGAAATGAAATGCAGTAAACTTATCCTATTTGTGTTTTCAAGAAGGAAGCTTGGTTGAGAGCCATAAACAAGTAATGCCATACACAGATTTAAAAAACATTAGTATGTCCACATAAACAACTAATTCAGACGAACTAAGCAGTGAGGTTAGTGCGAAAAATAGAATAAATTTAAAATGTCTTTCCCTCTTAATCTACGCATGCAAAAAAGACCAGATTTACAGTTTTACACTATAATCTAGTAGCATGTGCACTATAATAACTCGAATGATCAGATCAGAACTAAGCCAGCTCATCAAAAATATTACGTAGATGATAAACCTCTAAAAACAGCGCTATTATGCTCGCCAGAATAAAGAACAAAAACTACGGAGTGCTCTTCAACAATCAGAAATCAGAATAAGAACATGCTAAGAAAAAATGTTGAACATGTAACAGACCTTTCAAAATTATGGTTCCTTTCCGTTGTTGAGCTACTAACCCCACCTTCCACTGGAGCACCAGAAGTCTGTTGTTTCTGTCCAACATTACTTCTCCGATATTTTGACTCTGGATCCTGCTTTGATGTCGAGGGCAACGAATCACTCGCTGATCTAGAATTTTCATATCTATTGGGCATCCTTTTACCATCAACATTGCTGACAGCAAAATCAACAGCTTCATTTGCTATAAGGCCTTTTCCATCTGAATTTACTGCAGTTGTACAGGATCGTTCACTGAAATATAACAGGAGAAATTACATTTCACAACCAGCACCGCAATGAAAATCACGAGAGTAACAGCAATAAGGTTACTGATTCTTCTCTATCCCCAACATCCTACTTTGATTCATTAAATTGGGACAGAACTTCTGTAGTTAATATGCAGAACCAACAGATAAGTTTAAAAGAAGTTCAAAATGAATTTATCACCAGGAGATGACCAAAAGTTTGGCTGGCAAAGAGTAATAAACAGTTCTAAATAAATTTATCAACAAAAGACGGCATATTTTTTGCTTAACCTGCAGTTATTTTCATTTGCAGATGACAACTTCCCCAAAGGGTTCCTAGAATAAGAATCCTGCTGATCAAACAAAAAAATGATTGTTACAACAGAAATATCCAATATGTGTTTTGCTTCATAAAGTGAAATTAATAACTACGCAAGCTAGGTTGCAGCTAGATATCCTATACATGTTGTGGCCGTTAGTACGTTGCATCAAGGAAGTGGCAGTTCGGTTGCGGCCAGCCGGCCAGCAAGAAGGCCAGGGTGGTGGAATTGCAGCAGGAGGTAGTCATGTGTTTGGCGAGGACTTGCAGCATCAAGGAAACAGGAAGGAGGAGTGTCTTTTAGGAAATACTATTGTATTAGGAAGTCTAGGATTAAAGGAATCTGATTGTTAGGAGTTCGTATTGTGTTAGGAAAGCTCAAGGGCCTAAGCATCCACTATATAAGGATCCCATCTATCTATTTTTCAAGCAAGCAAGAATAACCAATCTATTATGTCTCCCAAATATTCTCTCATCTAGTCTATATGTATCTAATCCCCCGTAGCCATGCCGTCTGGCTATCTTCAGCATGGTAGTTATCCCGTTGTGGATCAAGTTCACAACAATACAACTATCACAAGGTGCATTTATTATGTTTGCTGGGCATCAGATCTGTTTAGATCCAGAAGGATAAATATGAAATCAAGTAACAATGTCAAGGTGTTATGCAAGTCCTCTTTTTTCCTCCCCCATGTTTGCATAACAAGCCTGGTGACTCTTGTCTAAGGAACAAATAATCAAGAATCTACAGAACCTTTTCAACTTCAATGATTCTTGGAGTGTCGTCATCTTCTTTTATTTCAGGTGGTTCATCATCATAAATCTGGAAATTTAGGCAGCTTAACGATAAGGTTACAGGCAATTAAGGTAGAATGAAAAATTACGCTAACACAAAACAAATAATAAGTAGCTTTACTAGTGATGCTTGAGCCTTGAGGTCTTCAACATCAAAGTGCCATGCACTAACACCTCGTTGGTATTCACTCTGTTGGATAAAGCATCATTGCATCAAGCATGAGAAGCGGTTAAGTTGATCAAAGGATGATTTGACAACCATAACTATTGAAAAGGACATAAATGACAGTTCATGGTGTAGACAATATTCCTCTCAAACGACTTTTGTTTTACTTTTTTTCATGAATCCTTGTAATTCCATAATGCTGAATACTTTGTAGAAACAAATAAGCAGCAGTGTAATTCCCCCAAAATTGTACAGCGGGAGAAAGGGACCTCTGTTACAAATACAGATTAATTTTTTTGGAACATGATATAATGCCAATTACTCAGCACTGTGCAGTTGTATGAGGCAGATGAATGGACGGAAAGAGAAATGCAGAACTTAAGAAGGTTCCTTGATGTTCTGGGGTCCTAACTTCCCTAGTACCAGATTTCAGTCATTCTCGGTTGCAAATCTATTATGGTGATACTGAACATGTTGTTTGTCTACTTTAATCAGGTCCTGTTATAAAAATAAATTGTTGTTATATGATTCTATGATTTCAAAATCATTAAAACATAGTGCTATGCTTTGCTCAGTTGATATCTAACAAAAAAAAACGCCTCTTAATCATGAAGTATATCCAACAAAAACTGTCACAACCAAAAGGTGATCTCACCTACATAGGGTTTGTCTAGCTATGTGTGACATGACTGTACAACGGTCACTATGCTAGATGTCACTTTCCAAGGCAGCACTGATGAATCCTAACTACTAATGACAGAGCAGTACATACTAAAATGAATAGTTTTTAATGTCACAACTCACAACTCGATCTAGGCTGTTCTAAAACATTCAAGTTAACAAGGAACTCTTGGAACAACTGGAATCTGGAAATGTGAAATAGCGTTCAACATAAAGGAGTAATATCACAAACCAGGGAAAGTGCCTCCTGCTCAGAAGAAGGCATTTTCTTCAAAGCCAGCTGTGCTGCGTCTTTCAGCTGGAAATATATTAGAAACTTCACAGATGACATATCTAGTTTCAACTATCAAGACACAAAAAGCAGAAGGAACATAGTCACCTGGAGTGCTTTTACACGGTCCCATAGAGGAGGTAAATCAGTTAAGATATCTTTCATTGTCAATTCTGGAGGTTTTGCACTTTTGAAAAATGAATGCTTGAGCAACTTCTCAGCTGTTGGCCTCTTTGTTTGATCTTTCACCAAGCACATTGCAACCATCTCCTTAAATGCCTGATCACAACTAAAAATGCTTGATTAAAAGGTAAATAGTAGAATATAATCTAGGAAAAAGTCCTTTTTACTCCCCCGAGTATTGCAGTTGTTCGGATAACCCCCTAAAGTATTTTCTGGTTCATACTACTCCCCCAAGTATTAATATCGTTCGCTTTAACCCGCGGGCTGGTTTTGAACGGTGGTAGCCACATCACCTGGTTTTGACAAGTGACTAACACATCATAATCCATGTCAATATGTCTTCTCTTTTCCTCCATGGTGCGGAGAGAGAGAGAGAGAATGGGAAAAGAAGCCCACAAGGGCCAAGAAGGAAGAGGAGGAAGCGTCATGTTCCTAGGCAAGTACATCGACATGCCCACATCATCGTGTGCCTTCCTGGATCAAACCAACCTCGCCATACTGCATCTTCGCTTGCTGTTCTTGGTCCCATGCAACCTCTGTGTCCCGTGCTCTCACTAATGGGGTCACCTGTCTCCCCACTCTCTCAGATCCATGCACCAGCAGCATCTCCCACTTGAGCTCCATGGAAGACAAGTAGCATAGAAGATGTTGGCAGCCACGGTGGAAGGGGAGGGAGAGGGAGAGATGGAGGAAGAAGAAAGGTGAGGTCAGCTTCCACGTGTGTAAAATCAAATGATGTGGCATCTTATGTGGCAAAACCACCATTGACATCATCAAAACCACTAAATGAAACAGGGTCAGGGGGTTAAGTGAACTGTTTTCATACTTAGGAGAGTAATATGAACCCAAAAAAAATACTTTAGGGGGTTATTCGAACAACTGCAATTTTGGGGTTAAGAAGACTTTTTCCTGTAATCTATTGTAGCTTATAACCACATAAATGGTTTATAACCAATATTTAGCTGAAATGATCAAAACTACCTTTGAAAATCTTCTGTCGCGGTCATAGTCAAGACCAGGTGGTGCATTCTGGAGAGTCATGAGAAGAACCTGCAGCCGGAAGGAAAAATATCTAATAAACATGAGGATTTGCATCAATAGGTTGCCCTTATCCAATATAAAGGTATAACTAGTGGAACCACCAGATGATCTCACATGACCATAGATTAAACTATTATAGACTGTATTATGAGGAGTGCAATAAGTCACTGACCCTAAGGTATGAATAATTTAGTCCTTACCAAAAGAAGAAGTGAGCATTCAAGACATTATTGGAACAATTACCAAAGCTACCCATACACTACCACAATATCCAAAACAAAGAAGTCACATAAATAATTAATTACTTTATTTTGCACAACATCAAATCAAATAATTACCTTCATAGGGGGGTACTTCGAAAATGGAGCATGGCCATGTGCTAGTTCAAGTGCAGTGATTCCAAATGACCATATGTCAGCTCTGTACAAAAGATGGAGATTGGGTGTTAATCCATCTCAGTTAGCAAATAACATAGAAGAAAAGCATTGGAGTGTTGGCAACTCATCTAATGCAATGTGAAAAATATAAGTTTTCAAACATCAGGTGGTTGGTCCCTGTTCCAGTGTCATGTCATGGCACGCGTCATCTTAGTATCTTACTGTGGACAGATTGCATGCACTGAACAAGTTTGATATAGATTTGCTTTTCTGGAATACCAAAAGCAAGCATGACACCATGATGAAATATGAACATAAAGGCCCAATTTATGAAATCCCAGGATGGACTTAAATGAGATACTATATTTGTCTGACATTCTTGTCAGTACATTATCCTCATTCTATTCTGGAATATAATTCCTAATGGAAATGATAGCTCCATCCTTGCCTATAAGATGATAGATGGTTTAGCGCAATGTAAGAGCTCTAAAAGATGAGGGGCCCTATAAAAAATACCAGGGTCAGGTTACTGCCACCTTCAGAAATATAATTCTAGCAAGCTTCAACAGGTGATGATTGTTAAAAAGGATGATGACAATGAATTCATAAAGAAAAGAAGCATAATAAGAATACAAATGTATAATGCATGGCAGTTCATGGTGAATACGATGGTGGTGTTTTTGACATCAAATCAAACAATGAATGTGGTTTCTAGGATGCATTCAGGTACGTGTTACCAAAGTTCTGTACATATATATGCACAATTAACAGTCTAACATACTTGAAGTTATATCCAGTGCCTGGCTGGAGCACTTCTGGAGCCATCCTGAAAGGCAAAATTGGAACCAAAAAAGGATCAAAACATTATCAAACAATATTAATTTGATCCTTAGCATCAAAGAAGAAATGCAATTACCAGCATGGTGTTCCCACAAATGTGTTCCTAGATCTTTGCCTATCACCTCTATCAACATGCAAGCAGAAACACCAAAGTCCCCAAGCTTCACTACACCAGCACTATCAATAAGGATATTACCAGCCTGCATATTGTCATATTGAGCAAAAATAAAGAATGATGACAAGTTACATCAAATGGCTATAAGATTTACACAGGGATCTTCTACAGAAGCTAACCTTGACATCACGATGGATTTGTCCTTGCCTGTGAAGGTACTCCAGAGCTTTAAGTGTTTCTTTTAGAATGGATGCAATCACAGGCTCCTCAAAACCATCAGGATATGCAATCTTCATTAGGTGCAAACATGAACCCTCTGTCATGAATGGCATTATCACCCAAAGGCTGTGCTCCACAACAAATGAGCAGTAAGCTCTGATGACATTAGGGTGATCTATCAAGCTCATTATTTGAGCCTCCCTTTGTACTTCATCCTACAAATGATATACAATTGTAAGATCTAAATTCATTTATAGCTTCAGGAAAGGGAAAGAGAGAAACCAAAAAACAGACAGATAATGACAGTTGCACTAAGCAGTGATAACATATGCGAATTTTTCACAGCTTCGTCACTGCAAAAGTAAGTAACCTAGATGATAATTTGGTCTCCAATGTGGGTTTGTTTTAGAGAACTATGTCCTTCAAGTGCCACAGGCACTAGGCTGATCACTGCTGCTGTGGGGAGTAATGGAATGACAAGGTGGGGTCTGGCTGTTAAAGACAAATGGAATTGGGGAAAGTGCAGTTGGGATTTAGAAAAAATGAATACTTTTCTTTAGTGAAGTAATAGCTAAGCATCCCCTCCAAAAGTAATAGCATCCCTGCCCAGGCGCACACGCATGCAGATTTAAGTAACTCCCCGCTCCTGGCAGGGTTCTGCCAGTGATGCTGTGATGGCCGTACTCCCTTACAAGCCATCAGGTTCATATATTGGCCAAAAAAGTGTGCACGCGGTAATTGATTACATTTTTTAACTTTTTTGAACGGAAAACAGTAGGAGAGTATCCTACTGCGATTACATTTTTTAACTCGCCATCTCAACCAGCCACACCCACGAATATATCATCTAAAAGTACAGCTGCTCTATAAACTAAAAATGCATGCACATACAGGAGTCAATTGATCGTTTCAACTTAGCCTTAGAAACGACTAGTAGCGTACCGAACTACCAATTAAATGCTAAATTGTTAACAGCACCATGTAAAAGCAAATCCTAGTGTCCCCGAACCTAATAGGACGTTACGCAGGCCAAATTCCACACCGATCTCCAAAGCTACCAAATCAACAGGATCCACTCCAATCTACCAATGGATCTCCCGCTAGATCAAACAGCAGAGAAGGCCCCGAACCAGACCAACGCCGAAACCCTACGAGACGAGGACAGTGATGCAACAGATGCTCACGATGTTATTGTTGAGCTGGTCGAGATCCAGGCACTTGACTGCCACAGTCTCGTTCCTGGGGACGAAGACCGCGCGGTACACGACGGCGTGCGCGCCGTACCCGACCTCCTCCATAAGCCGGTAGTCACCGGGCTTCACCGTGAACGCCGGCGCCGCCGCGGCAGCCGCCTCCGCCGCCGACGACGAGCGCTTGGTGCTCCCGCTCCTGCCCATGGCTGCCCCCGTCGCCGCCGGACCCAGCACCCGCGCCTTCCGCCCTCGCGATCGCCGGAGCTCTCGCTCCCGCCTCCCCCGTAGCCGCCTCGACCTTTGACCAGTGTCTCGCGTGCGAGCCGGGAGGAGAGAGAGAGAGAGAGAGAGAGAGAGAGAAGGAGGCTAGAGAGGGGGCAGAGAAGAGCAAGAGGAGATAGCGAACGGAAGGAGGCTTAACAAACGAGGTCGTAAAAGGTCATAATTTCGGCGGTGACGTGGCGGGGGCGGAGCGGCGACGTGGGGGAGACCTTGCCAGTGGGGTAAGGTCCATGACGTGTGGGTCCGGAGAAGGTGGGCTCCGGTTGTTAGTGAGGGTGGGAGGCGGTGGCTGTGAGGGAGCGGCGTGCGGCCGACTGCCTGGTAGATCTCCGCCTCCCGATGCTGGTCTTCCACGGGGATCGTCTGCGGGGAGTACGAGTATGTACGGACTTCAGCTTCAGCAATCTGGAACGATAACGTTCTCAAAGGCGAAATGCTAATGAGTGTTAAGAGTTGAGTAAGGCCCCTTCGAGACAGCTGTTTGGATGGCTTATAGTCCCAAAAGTCATAAGCTGTCTAGAAGAGGTGGAAGCGACTCAGCTCTGGAGATAAGCCTTTTAAATTATATATTGATAGTTAGAAACTGCCTTTAGAAGGCATCTCGAGCTTATTCACTTATCCATTTCAAGTTTGTCTTTAATCTTGTAAAAAATTACATCGAAAATACCACTCTGAATCTTTTTCTTGGCTCTACCCCACCGTGCCCGAGCAGCCCTCTCCCACACGCGCCCAAGCAGGCTCCTCCTCTCCCTCTCGCACGCCACGCATCCTCCCACCATCGTGCCTGTTCCGGCGCCCTTGACCCCGCCTCGGCCTCGCCTCGCCGCACCTTGCTGCCCTGCCGTCACCCTCGGCCTCAGCCTCGCCCCTGCCTCCCCTCGCCCAGATCCGGCCTCGCCGCACCACCGCCACCCGCGTCCTCGCCCAGGCGTACCGCCATCGCCCTCGCCCTCGCCCCTGCCTCCCTCGCCGTCGCCCTCACCGCCGCCACTCGCGCCCTCGCCTAGGTCCGGCCTTGCCGCGTCGCCGCCACCCGCGTCCTCGGCCGGGCGCACCGCCATCGCCGTCGCCTCGCCCAGATCTACCATTGCCCGCTGTCGTCGGCCTCGCCGCTGGTGCCCTCACCGCGCCGCCGTCGCCCAGATTGAGCGTGCACCAGCATCCACGTCCCGCCGACCCATCACCTCCCACCGGCCGACCTTCCCGTGGTCATTTGTTCGTAGCCGACGCTGACGCCGACGCCGCTTACCTGACACCGAGGCCGCCCCGACCTCACCCGACGTCGACACCGCTGCCTCGGCCAACTCTGACAACCTCTGCTCTACAGCTGCCTCCCCTAACCCCGAGGCCTGCCGCTGCCGGCTGCCTCCACCGACCCCAAACCGACAACCGCACGCCACCTCTCCTCAACACAGAGCAAAGTAATATGTTTTAATTTTTTTTCATGGCATTATGTGAGATGTGTTGGTGGATTATTGCTGTGATGAGCAAGTGATGGTGGATTATTGCTGTGATGAGCATGTGGTGATGGATATGTGCAAGGATCTGTGCTATGAAGCTAATTTTAGTTCAATTCTTTGATACAATGGAACAATCTTTGAAGTACTAAACAGAAATTTTGAGGGTAATTCATCCAATAGAAATATAACTAGCTGCTTTTGATAGTGAAAATTTAGTGTAACTAGTTACTGTTGATTGTGATAATTGGTACTTCTTGGTGTTGTACTATTACTAGTAGAGAGTCCACATTTTTCTGGTAAAAATATCCACAAAACTAAAAGCCTCATCTAAGGCGTAGTTGCTTACGCAGGAGCGCGCTAGGCTATGTGGAAGGTGGTAAACACTCTCATGCTTACTCTTTATGGTGTTTACCAGTTTTTTATGGTAAACGTTTGAAACAGGTTATTCAAAGCCATAATCAAAATAAGTAAGATAACAAATAATCAGATCCAGGTTAATAAGTGGATAAAAAATTATTTTAATGATAATCAGTGTAGTTTCTAACAATAAGATTTAGTTTAAATCGTATAATTGTGTGTGATCTCTAAAATTACACCGAAGGAAAATAGCTATTGTGTTTGATAGACTACATTAGTTTCCGCCAATACATGTTTTTTGTCTTTTGGCAGTTTGATCTCGTATCGGATGTTTTGCATAGTGTTTTTGGATCGTGTGTGTCGCCTTACAGATAAATTAGATCATACAAGTCGTGTGTATATGTATACTTTAGACGTAACATCAATTGGTTCCACTCCACGCCAATTTTTAAGAGATCGTGCACATCGAAATTCTATTTTTATTTGGATTCGTTTCAATATGCTATAGCATTATAAACAAAATATCACGGAGAAATTTATTTAATTGGCATAAAGCATGAAGAATGGTCATTAACATTTTTTTATTGTTTATTATAAAATAGATACACATATGCACACAACACACACGCGTATACCATCAGAAAAAAATATTTTTTGGTTTGTATAACTTCTAGTTCAGTAGTTACAATACTATTGTTCGGCGGCGGAAGGGCAGGGAAACCTGGGATTTCAGCTCGGTGTGTAGATATGTGTAGGTTATCTAGGTTTTGTTGCCTCAGCAGCGTCACTTCGGCGGCGGCGGCGACGTCGTTCGGCTTTTTGGTCTTCCGGCTCCAGCCCCGTTTCGGTGCTGCCCCTCCCGACGTCACCGAGGAGCCAGTGAAGTTCTCTTTTTCTTCGAGGCGGTGGTTGGGGCTCGTCTTCGGTGTAGCTCCGGCGACAGTGTTCTCGTCCCTGCTTCTTCCTCTGATGGCTGTCTCCCTCCGAGCTCCGGCGGGTTGCTTCTTCGGCTTTGGCTCACGGAAGGTCTTCGGCAATTGGTGTGGACTCGTCGTCCTGCTCAAGATTGGGGCGATGCCCCTGCCGATGGTCGTTCAGCGTGGTCTCGGATCCGCCTCTCGCGGCGGTTTTCTCCTGCAGCTTTTCCACCGAGCCTTTTGGCTCTGCTTTTCGGTGGAGGTGCTCGAGTGGTGCACAGGTCGTCGTCTTCCTCCGCTCCGGCCGGCCATAGCAGCGTCTTGCAGGAACAGTGCTGAAGCCCCCAGGGACCTCGTTGTCATTTCTCTTAGTTTAGGGGTTTCTTTGTGATTTTCTTGGGACAGCTGTATCCCTCTAGATGTATCCGCTGTAATATTCGGGGCTTTTGTTCCGTACTGTTGCCTATGTGCTAATGAAGTTTATTGCCTCTCAAAAAAAGAAAACGCTTAGACTTGAAAGTGCATTAGTGCTATGATCATACAACATACACATAGTCATTTCAAAATTACAACAGCCACGCAGAAAACGAAATTTTCACTTTTACTAGAGTTTTCCTTTGAGAAGAATTTTATTAGAGCTTTTGGCCATGGAAGATGTCATATAGCTAGACTGTTTTAGTGTGTTTAAGCGAGTAAGCCTTAATAGGACCAGCAATTACGTCCGTACAGCCGCGATACGGAGCACGTACACGTATCCTAACACGCGCAAACAAAAACGGCACTGTGCCCATCTGCCAGAATCTCCGCAGCAGTTCCGGGCCAGCGCCCGCGTGTTGTGTCCCGCAACGCGCAGCTCGCCAAGCGGCTCTGCCGCAGGTAGATAGATAGCCGCAGCCGGGTACCACGGGCGAGGACGTACGAAACAAACCCCCAACCCAAGCGGCCGCGCGCGGGGCACACGCCTCGTGGCCCTGCCCCCGGGCCACGCCATCTTGCCGCGCGGCGCGCGCGCGCCTGGCACCGTGCGATCGATGCGCAGCGATCCCGCGCCGTCCCTGCGGCAGCAAAGAAACCAAACCGCACGACAGAAGGACCCGAGCACCTCGTGCCGTTGCGTAACCGCGCTGCGCGGCCGCAGGCAAACGGCGCAGGCGCTGGTGGAGCGGGAGCGGCGCCATGTGCAGGGGAGGGTAAGGCTTTTCGCGTGGGTGGGCATGGGGTGGGGAATAATTGTGTAAACCTTGTTGTTTACGTGGTGAGTTTAGTTGGTGGCAGGGGAGTGATCGACCCGTTGATAAGGAGGTTACGGAGCTTTGATCCAGCAGAACTGCAGAAGTGACCCTGACATTATTGGTGCTCATGGAATGCATCATATGTAAGATAGAGCGAGAGATAGTGAGACCTAGATTATTGCTTCTGAACAAAGTGGTTGTTAGAACACACATTACTAATAGACATAAACAGCTAACACCAGTAGTGTTCTATGAATTTCTGCCATCTGAACAAGAAGGTTGAGAGAGAAGTATATATGCCAAACTACATTGATCTTTGCATGAAAGTGTGTGTTTCCAACTCCGAACACTAAGTAGTCTGCCTCATTTTTAATGTCCTTTGTGGGTGAAATCAAATAGGCTAATAGGCAAACAGATCTTTTGATTTTGGAGGTCGCATATTCCTTTGACTTTTGTATCCTACATATATTTATCGAGTTTGACATGCCCCCCTTTCACGACGAGGCTGGCTGGTCAGGAGATGGACATGTCATCAGTTTTCTGTTTCTTGCATTATCGTCAACACCACAAATTTTGACCAGTTTTATAAAGGAAAATACAAGCAATGCGTGCTCATCTGTATAGATGCATTCCCAAGATCATCATGAATTTTAAGATTTTTTTTATTAGGACATCTAGGTGGACGAAGCGTTTATATGCGAGCCCTCAGTTCGCACTAGGGGCGGAGACAGGCCCCAGGCACCCATGGCCCAGGCCGGGGGCGTGATACCAGATTCCTTTGGTACTGTAGCGTTTACTGTAGCAATTTTAGCACTGTAGCACTTGTAGACCCGGGGCCCAACCCAATCCTGGCTCCGCCCCTGGTTCGCACTACGTGACACTGCCCGTCTGCCAAACGTATGACCTGACATACATCGTGACATCATATTCTCGAAATGTTAGAGCACTAAAATTCGTTTCTCTTTGAGCCCCAGTTGAAGGAATCATAGTACTATTAAGAAGGGGTATGAGTTGTAATCATGTCGTGCTAGCCAATACAACCTGTCGACATCGCTTTCACGAAAATGAGATAGGCATATCCATTAGCTCATATTACTTTTCCGAAAGACATTAGCTCATATTACTTTTCCGAAAAGACATTAGCTCATATTACATCGCTGTCACGGCGACGATCAATTTTTTTAAAAGGCTCATCTGGATATAAATGCGGTGCTTTCAGTGGAACAAGCAATCGTTTAATTCGTACAGGGCAGCACTTGAGACTGGGGAGAATCTGATGTCTGTCTCGTCATGTGT
The DNA here is from genome assembly GCA_019208055.1 of Stipa capillata. Classification (NCBI taxonomy): domain Eukaryota; kingdom Viridiplantae; phylum Streptophyta; class Magnoliopsida; order Poales; family Poaceae; genus Stipa; species Stipa capillata. Next base: position 100,632 of record JAGXJF010004001.1, read on the forward strand.
TTCGCAAGCATTGCGTGGCTCATCACGTCTGTATCGAACGAACTATCCAAACATCATATCCATCCATCGATCACGCTGCGAAAAATTATAGACAAGATCAACATCATCTACAAGACTACAAGCTGTTGCGTTGGCATTTTCTGACACGCAATATGCCGCGCTATAGAATATTATTGGAAGATTTTGGCAATCTTTGAAAGCTCTGGCTGGCTCCATATCCCAACTTGCTGTGAAAGAGGGATCCACACCGTAGCACACACCGTACCATGCATGCTTGTATTAATTCCGCCATCGTACAGCGACCTGTTTGTGTGTATGTATCGCTGCTTTACGTGTTTATCAAGTGCCCATAATTTGACTGCATTTTTCGTGCTTTAGTTTAGGCTAGTTGATGGGTACAGAACGGAGGCTCCGATAGTCATGGCGATATGACCTTGGTAATGATAGATAAGCTTGTAAAAGATGATGTATTAGTAACCATAACTGCGCTGGTAGATCGACGATGATATGAGAGTGACAAGAACTGCTCATGACGCAATTGATGTTGAATGCATTGACATGCATTGTTCCGTAATAGTTTTAATCGACGACTTTGCTTCGCAACGTATGCGTCGACGCATCTCAAAAAGTTAAGAAAAAGTGTTTCAAGAAATGTAAGAAAGCCGAAAACGTTGTACAGCGAATCAAATCCAAGTTAATGGCATGGTCCATCTCAGTTGCAAGCCAGCCCACAAGCATTTCAGCCCATCATAGTTGGGCTCCAGGGCCACGAGGCCTAACACGTAATCCGCAAAACAAAAGTGTGGTGTTTCACCTTCAGGCATATATATCCTGGCTTTCGAACAGTCGGCATCTGAAATCTCGATTGGAAATACTTGCTCAGAGACTAATGACCAAGGGGTGAACTAAGAAAAAAGAGAGAAATAAAAGATCAGCCCGTCGAATTAGTTCTGATCTAATTTACAACAGTAATTAGCACATGGTAGATATTACTTATTGTGACACTTCCATGCAAAAGGTGGAATTGATCCATTGGTGCAGTGTTCAGATCATTCAGAGGAGATCGATTTCCTCTACTAGGACCAAGTTCTCCTCTGTTTCCTGATCGCCAAAGGCTGTTTGTCGATGACAGCAAAATAGTAGAAAACTCATACAAAGTTCTGTTGCTGCTCAAATCAAAGGTCACTGTTTGAAGAACGGCCCTTCGCGGACAGAACCACGAATACGCCAACCAGTGAATGCTCCCATCCTGCCTCTGCTCTACGGGATACGGGATTCGTTCCAAGGAATCTGAACCCAGATTAACACGACAGCCCACTCCTCGCGATTGTCTGTATCGTGCTCCACGAAGTAGATGCAGTTCCTCCTGATCGCCGGGAACTCCTCCGCGGTGAGCGCGAGCGCGTCGCCCCGCCCTACTCTCCGAGATACGTCACCTTCTCCGGGAGCTCCAGGCTCTCTGCCGCCCAGTCCGGCATGTGTACTTCGACAACCATTGCCGCGCCGCGTCCCCGGTACACCACGGCGAGCAACAGGTCGTTGGCGCAGGCCACCACGTGCATCGCCGGCCTCCCGGGGAACCGTCCAAACCCGTGCCGGTCTTGCGGAGGAGGGTAAAGGTATATGCTCCGGACGCGCTTCGGAGGAGACCGTTCTAGATCGTAGATGTCGAGGGACAATGTCAGCGTGGAGATGTAGAATCTCCCTCGGTGGAACGCCGCGCCGTCGATACTGCCGTTTGGCCGCTCGAGCTGCATGGTTCAGGCGGCGTCTCCGGGCCGCCAGAAGAATAAGGCTCTGCGCTATGAGGGTGCCGGGGGCCTTCTGGCTCGCGATCGCCATCTGGTCCGGCGAGGTGAGCGGGTCGCCGGAGAGGAAGACTTGCGCGACGGCGGGCAAGCAGGGTAGAAAGATCTCGGCTTTGGAAAGGGGTTCCCAGAGGATGAACCGCGTGGGGGACCGCAGGTGGTCCGTCAGAGCGAGCCAGCCACGGGGCGTGCCGCAGCAGTGCGGGAGGCCGGCCGAGGCACGGAAATAGATCCTCCGGCCTCCGCGGGGCAGCCAGAAGGAGTGGTCCCCGATCGGGCCAACTGCGTCTCACGGCTCGCGGACGCGGGAATGTCTATTTCTGAATTTTTTTTAAATCTCAATCACTTTTTAAGTTTTTAGATAAAAATCCAACAACCCTCATCTCCACTAAAATAACATATAATTTTACGAATTAAAAATTGTAATAACTTTTCACTAAAATTGCACACCTCTAAAACTGCAATTTTAGGCTAAAAGATGTTCAATTTTACAGACTAAAAATTACAGTAACTTTTTTACTAAAATTGTAGACTTTTAGAACTGCAATTTTAAGCTAATTGATGTGCAATTTTAGGTGACTGAGATTTATAAAATTTCAGACAACTGAGAATTAGCCAACACGTATGATAAAAATACCCCATTCTATTTATAATTATTAAATCTTACTTTGTCTACTTGATAAAATATGCTGTCTTAGTATTACATTCATTTTCACTCTAAGGGCTACGGGAAAAGACTTTAGCTTTTCAGTAGTTTTTCATTGAAAAAAGTTACGGCTCAATCAAATGGCCAACTTTTCAACAGCTTTTATCAACGGTAGCTGTGGGCTTTGCAATGCAAATTCAGTTGTTTAGAAAAACTGTCTTCTGCCAGCTTTTTACAATGAGCTGATACTTCAGTGCTCATTCTCCAAAATGTTATAGATGGTTTGGATCAACCAAAAGTCATATGTTCATTTTCCTATAGCAACAATCGTTTTTCCAGACAGCCAACCAACAACAATTTTGTCAACAGGCATAGGCCAACCAAACAGGCTATAATATTCTTATTCTTCCCGAGCTCCAACGCCACCTCTGCATTCTCCTCCTCCCTCTACACCCATCCATCCACTGAGTATGGTGGCGAGCTCAGGGAGGCCCAAACTGCAGCCTGCGTCATCCCCACGCCCTCCTTTGCCACCGTCCATTGGGTGCCCTCGAGCGTCAGAGGGGATTCCCGGTGGCAAGGTAGTGCTGTCGCCCACCCGCCTCCTCCTCTAGCACCAGGGTGGGGACATCTCACCATGCCTAGTGCTTCTAACAAAGATGAATAAACGCAAGTCCAAAAATTAAACATCAAAGCATTGGCCGGCCAGATGTGCTAATGTATCCATCGCCAAGGACCAAGACAAATACGACGAGAAAACTAGAACAAATCGATCTGGACAATACAAATGCACAAACCAAATCTACGAAGAGCAAGGAATCTCGTGCTCATCTCCATGGGCCGCGGAGGGGTCGAGCCGCTAGTGGCGTTGCGCACGGCGAAGGTTGGCCCCGAACATGTGCAGCCACTCGCGGTTACGTGAGCACGCCCAAGATGTCGGCTTGCGCACGCTCGTGATGACGCTCGTGGCGATCGATTGAAAGGGAGCGCGCCGAGCACGACATCTTCCTCAGCTCCGCTTGAGCTCTTCGTGCCCATCGCCTAGCTCGAAAGGGCAGCCTCCCGTGCACACACTCCTCTGTCTCGAGCTGGATGTCGAACTCCACCGCCTATCATAGCTCGTGACACCGTGGCTTGCCGCACTTGCAGGGGTGGCACCCCACCACCTCCCACGCCACCAGCACGGTCACGACTGCCACGGCAGCGGCCCCGCCCGCCGTGAACGCCACATACGAGCAGGGCTTCTCCAGGTACTACTGGACCAGGTCCCACACCTCGAGCGCTAGCAGTCTGATGTAGGACGCGACGAGGAAGGCGAGAGCGCCGAGGACGGTGAGGAGCACGAGCGCGTTGAGGGCCGCCATCGGGGAGTAGTCGCAAAGGAAGGTGAAGAGCCTCTGATGTGAGGAACACGAGCAGGCGAGAGGCGGCCATGAACGGACCCGGAGAAAGGAACCGGAGAGCCAAGGAATATTAAGCCACAAGGGTATTTTGGTCTTCTTCGGGTCTAATTTGTGGGTCCATCTTACCGGAAATGATTTAAATTAAAAGAAAATATTTATGAAGTGGCAAACTAAAATATGTCATTACATAAATGACAAGGTAAAATAAGACATTTTATCAAATAAAGCATTTTATCAAATTCCTCTTTTATTAAGCGACGCTTGTTGTCTAAAAGGCTAAAAATAGTCCAAGCAATGAGAATCGAATAAAATCCTCGTCCGTAAAGGTGCTTAAAATACATGCTACATAGTGCAACCACGTCCGAACTCGAATCCCGGTCGAACTCGAATCCTGGCTTAACTCAAATCCAACACGATTGGATTGGACTATTAAGACTTGACTGAGGTCAAACATGATCAATGATGGTTGGAACTGGTGTCACTTTTCGTCAAACCAATTCTTTTGGACACTTTCTATAATTTTCTTCAATTCGAGTTGTGCTTGGCATTATGTATATTATTGGCAGTCATGGGTTTTTTTTACTATTTATTTGAACTGTTTTTCCATGTCTTGTTATCTATTATTTAATTTTAGTAAAATCTACATAAAGAGTTCTGGTTATAAAAGAGATGCTCACGCTTGTGGCAGGTAAAGTGTTTATTCTAGTATTATACGAGTTAGTTAGATTATAATCTAAATTTTTTAATAGGACACAATTTGTCCACATTTTATTTTGCACAATAGCTTAGTAAGTGAGTTTAGTGCAACACAGTTCAACAACCACAAACTGGACCTTAATCAAACAAATCTTAATGGACTGATGTTATTTTTTCTCCTAAGAATGTTTGTTACAAGTCAATACATTTGAGACTGTTTAAAAATTAAAAATTACAAGTTTGAGCACTTGACATTTGCAAACAGGACATTCAATCGAAAACAAGAAAAGCAATCGGGTCCTTCCCTAGTTCCAACATCTGATCCGTGGCCCATCTCATCCTTAGTGACAGCTCCACCCTGCCTCCACAATCTAGCTCTCAACTAGCTACTTCTTTGATGGCAGGGCCCACCTCTTCGGCCCGAACCCCTCCTTCTTCACCGCAACGCTCACCATCTTTGGTTGTTCATCTGTGACTCCTAGTACCTCTTCGAGTGTGACAGCCAAACGGACTGGTTTTGCCGCCACTTCGTTAACCGCCATGGCTCCCTGACCTTAGACTGTAGGATTATGGGTAGGCTACGATAGCATAATTCAAAATTTTCTATCACATAACCAAGGAACTATTGCAAGTTATAGATCATGAGATTACCACTAAACTGTAGACCCGTAGCGAAAGTAGAGTCGATGTCGCGCGTTGGTGCAGAGTAGTTGTACTACCTCCTCCTCCTCATGGTTCGAACAGATCATCCTAGCGCCGAAGCAATGGTGCTTCTAAGGTATCCACGCGTACGGGATCAGAACCGCCAAGAGGGAAGTGCTAGCGTCCCACCAATTCAGCAAAGGGAGGAAAAACCAATATGTAGATCTAATCTATAGAAGAGAAGACAGAGCTCACAAAGAACTCCACCAAAACTAAGGAGGAGAGGAGAAACCGGACTGCCCACCCTAGGACAGGCCGAAACCCTAGGAGGTGGGACAACTTGGAGTTGAGGTGTGACCTCCTAGGCCCCTCCCCTTCCTTTATATAGTGGCAACTAGGGACCCTTCCTCTTTCCACAAGTAAGATGAGACCCATTAGGGAGGAAGGCCCATTTGCACCCTCTATAGCTGAAAGAGCATCTAGGCCTCAAGTTGGTTTTGATGGTTAATGGCAACTCAAACTGGAATTTAACGTTTACATTGAGTGTAGGCAGGTTAGTAGGTTCCAGAAAGAAGGGTCAACAGGGAAAGGATGACCACCAAAAAGGGTACAAGGGTGGTTTCCAGGACTAAGGAATGGCTGTGCTAGGCAGCTGTGCCACAGCTGTGAAGAAGCCGGTGCTATACAAGAAGTTGCAAGTAAGGTGATGGTGGCTTGATGCGTCAAGGACCGTGACTGCAGTCGGTGGGTAGGTAAAGCCTAGATTTGCTAGTTTCTTTGAGTCCATAGGAAATACCCGTACTATCAAGAGGGATGATGCAATAATTGTGAGTTATGTGATGACGTGTACATCAGTGTGATAAATATCTTGCCACTTTGTGTTGCGTTGAACTTGAGGTTGCATGAATTCGGTTTTGAATTTGTGGTTGATTGTTTGAGTTCCTCAATTTGTCTCAAGGAAAATTGAGTGGATAAAGGATTTTTCTCGACTGACTTGGGTCAAGTGGAAAACTTGTGCTCGCGACGCTTTGCTTGGTCTATTGTGTGCAGGTGCGAGTTGGGTGCGGCGATGGTTCAGCCATATGGACTGGCATGATAGCTTGGAGGGCTGAGATGCGGCCAAGGAGGTGGCGACGACATCGTGCGGCTTAAAAGCATGTACGTGGACGACAAGAGAGCGGGTGGAGACGAGATGTGAAGACCAAGTCAGTGCGAGGGCGTTTTGGTAAAAACGCGGAAACCACCAAAACTCAACCAAGAAACTGCGGCGGCGGCCGGAAGCGGTTTAGGGTTGGTAGCTTAGGGTGGAAGGAAAATCGAGAGGTGGCTAAGCTATTTAGACGCGTTGAGATGCGTGCTAAGTAGTTAGGCCCATTAGGGCATGAGGCCCAAGAGTGGAAGAGGGGGTTGTCCCTCCCCACTATAAATAGGTGATTAGGGTTTCTTAACCCTTTGAACCTTTTTGATCAGATTATGAGAGCTGCACTTAGAGAGTGCTTTGCCTAAGATGAGAGGCGTGTAAAAACACTAGAAAATCCACGAAAATTAATACAAAAAGATTTCCAAGGAAAGCCATGAGTCTCCCCTTGTGATTGTGAGTTTTTCTCTTCTTGGATCTTTGGATTTTCGTTGTTGTTTCTTGAGGTTTGGTTGGTGGAATAGATTGTTAGGACGTGGGAGATGTTTCTATGTTGATTGAGTATCAAAATCCCTCACAAGTTCTAAGAATCAATTGATTTGATCTCGTGCGAGTTTTTCCTCTCATTTGCCCTTGGAACAGCTGTTAGTAGATTGGGGTTTTCTCTTAGCACAGATGAGCTTTTGAGGTGATTCCAATTGGAACAGCTCCGTAAGTCTTTTGTCTACCTCTGTGCAAAATTTCGTTCAATTCCGTTGGGTGGATCAAAATCTGCGAACGTTTTACCGAGCGACGATCTGCTGTTTCGTCAAAACCGGAAGTTCCGATTTTCTTACTCCGGAAGTTCCGATCCACATCGGAAGTTCCGATCCAGGAGTCGGAAGTTTCGATTTTTCCCGAGCATTCAAAATCAGGTAACACCGGAACCTCCGGCCACATCGGAAGTTCCGATCCAGGGAGTCGGAAGTTCTGATTTTTCCAGAGAGTTCAAAATTGGGGTAACTTCGGAACCTCTGGTAAGGTCGGAACTTCCGATGTATACACCGGAACTTCCGATCTGGCTGTGTTTTTTGTGTAACCTTTTTCAACCCATTTGTCGATTGCCTTTCCGCTGCATTCCTTGATTTGAACACAATAGCTAATCAATAGTGTTATGTTCTAATCTTGTGAAGAGATTTTTAGTTCGATATTCACCCCCCCTCTGTCGGAAGCCACCGATCCAACAAGTGGTATCAGAGCCCGGTTTCGCTTCTCTATAAGCTTTGACCGGCTTTGCGAGCCATGGCTTCCCACGGATACTCGACTCGTCCTCCTGTTTCAATGGGACGGACTGGGAGTTCTGGAAAAATCGAATGAAAATTTTTATCCAGTCACAGGGACTGGCTATTTGGCAAATCATCGAAAGGGACTTTGCTCTTCCTGCCGAAGTGACGGCTGCAAATCAGGTTGATGTTGAAAACAATTGCAAAGCCATCAACTATTTGCTTTCTGGTTTGGATAGGAAGGAGCACGAGCGGGTTGCTCATTTTGATACCGCTCACAAGATCTGGTCGACCCTTGATCACCTACCATGAGGGGTCCGACCAAGTCAAGATTGCTCGAGCGGATCAATACAAAGTTGAATATAATCGTTTTGAGCAGCGTTCTGGGGAATCAATTTCTGAGCTTTTTGAGAGATTTGAAAGAATTGTGAATAAGCTCAGGAGTGTGGGAGTGAGGTATTCTGACTCAGAGATGGCTAGGCATGTGTTGAACACATTAGAGCCCGCTTTTGAAGTGCGGAAGATTGCCATCCAAGAGTCCGCCAATCTTGCCACTCTCACACTCGATCACCTGTTCTCCAAGCTCTCTACTCATGAGATCACTTCAGAAAACAGAAATGGTTCAAAGACCAAGACTTTGGCTCTTGTTGGGAACACTTCCTCGGATCCATCGGGGATAGTGTCTCCTAGTGTCACTCTGACACTTGCATGATTTCTTCTTCTTCTGGACTGTCTCTTGCAGCCTTGTCTTCTTTGTCTGATGATCAGCTTGAGTCTCTTCCCGAGGATGAGCTCGCGTTATTTGCAAAACGCTTCTCTAGGGCATACAAGAATGTGAGAAATAGGAGAAGGAAATCCTCGGACATCGCTTGCTATGGATGTGGTGAGAAAGGCCACATTAGATCCGAGTGTCCTAATCCTAAAGAGAGAAACAAGTTTGCCTCTAAGTTTCAGGACAAGAGAAGGAACAACCTTGGATCAAGGCCCAAGATGCGTGAGGCGGAGAAGAATCTTCGTCGAGCTCTCGCCGCTTTTGGAGATAGCGACAACAGCTCCAACTCTTCTTCATCTTCCTCTTCTTCAAGCGAGGATGAACCGGAGCCGCCAAGCACAAGAAGAAAGGGAAGAAGAAGGTCGAACATGGCTTCACCGGCATGTGCTTTATGGCGAGATCCGAACAAGAGAGCGACGACGAAGATCTTGAAAGCGATGTAAGTTGCACCTTCGATGAGCTCAGTGGTAGGCATGATAAACTACTTGATATGTTTGATGTGCAAAATGATGCCTTGTTTGCTTCAATCAAGAAATCTAAATACTTGACTAAGAAAGTTAATTCTCTTACACTAGAAATTGCTAAACTGAAAAGTAATGAGGATGAGTGTGCTAGTTGTGATGTTTTACATAAAGAATTCCTTGAAGCTAAAGATGCTCATGCTAGTGTAAGTGAATTGCTTAAGTCATCCATGGTTAAAATTGATAAACTTAAGTCGAGCCCTTGCTCCTTTTGTGTTTCTAAGGATGATAACTTAGACTCTCTTAGGAAAGAGATTGATATGCTCAAATCTTCACATGATAGTTTGCCTTCTAGAGCACCTCTTGGATGTTCCTCTAGCTTAGCACCTCTTAACGATTTGAATGAGATGAAATTATGCTTTGCTATAGGTTTCATATTGCATATAATTGTCATCCAAGAGCTTATGGTCTATAAGGACAATCTAGCCAAGCTTAAAACAGTTTATCTTGCTGGTTGCATTGCTCACTCATTTCATGCTAATGAACTCAAGAATGCTAAGAACCAACTTGCTAGCATTAGTTCTAAGAGCACTCAAGAATCTTCCCCATGTTTAAGATGCAAGTATTTGGAAGGTAGAAATAAAGAATTGAATCAATCTGTGCTTGAAATGAGAAGACCAGTGTGTGATAAATGCTCTGAACTAGTTGAAGAAAATCAGGACCTAGGAAGACACATCTCTGAGCTTTACAGAAAACTCACTTTGGCTAATGCTACTGCTTCTAAGCTACCTGTTGATGCTTCTCATGTTAATTCCTCTACTTGCACATTTTGCCATGAGCTTGAGAATGATGTTTCTGCTATGCATGCTGCATTTAGAGAGAGGTTTAAGAAAACAGTAGCTGAGACTTGTAGCATTGCTTGTGTGTCTTGTGAGTCTCTAAAACTTGAACTAGGAGCATACAAAGAAAAATATGAGAAAGCTGTTAGAGTGTCAGCTTCAGGAGCTTGTCTTACCTGTGCTCCTTTGCTTAGGGAAGTTGATTACCTCAAGAAAACTTTGGAGAGATTTTCTGGAGGTAGAAAAGAACTTGACATGATCTTAGACAAGTCTAGAGTTAGCTCAGGCAAAGGTCTAGGTTTTAATCATGTGGAAGAAAATAAGAATCATCCTCCTCATCCCATTGGTTCTCTTGGTAGAGGCTTGATTGCAATAGCTCAGGGGGAGAGGGGAACAGTGTTTAAGTCAGGTGGTTATCTAGATTCACCGCTTAAGGGCAAGAGTGCTTCAGCTTCAGTTGGTGCTACCTCGCATAGGGTAAAATACCAATGCACTCATTGTCATAAGGATGGTCACCTAGTTGAGTTCTGCTTTCGACGTCTCAAGGAGGAGCGTCGTGACCGTGTTCGTGCTCTTAGGGTATTCAACGACGCAACAATGCGTTGAGTGCTCCTAAAACACACACGAGGTCTCAACATGTTGAGGTTTCTGGTGGCTCTAGCAGGCGACAGGGTTTAGGTCGCTTAGAGTTTTCTCGCCGTCATCTTGGAGGTGGTTCACGTGATCCGGTGCGTGACATTCCTCCGCGGCGGGGTCTAGGTCAGGGTCGTAGAGCTGCTCAAGGTGTTGCATTGCATACTAATCACTCACGATCTTCTGTGCCTGTTCAGCGAGTGACTCAGTACTGGATTCGAAAATCTTTGCTTACTAACCCCAGTACTGAGTCCACTTATTTTCGGTCTTTTGTGTAGGTTGGCCGGCGAGGGTTGGTGAACATGTGGCTCGTTGATTCCGGGTGTTCACGTCACATGACCGGAAGCTCAAAATGGTTCACCTCCCTCAACAAGACGTCCGGTGATGAGTACATCACTTTTTGGAGATGACTCCCGTGGACGTGTGACACACAAGGGCGCAGTGCGAGTCAACAACAACAATATTCTCAAAGATGTTGCCCTTGTGAGTAAACTGAAATACAACCTCATTTCTGTTTCACAGCTCATTGATGATGATTATGAGGTGTGTTTTAAGAAGAATGGATGTCGTGTGCTTGACTCTTCGGGTGCACTTGCTTTTGGTATTTCTCGTCCCAGTAGAGTTTTTGCTGCTGAGTTTAGTTCTTCTGAGTCTAGATGCTTTCTTGCAACTAGTTCTTCTGAGTTTCAACTTTGGCACCGGCGTTTGGGGCATGTTGGTTTTGACCACTTGACTAGAGTCGGCAGCCTTGACCTTCTGAGAGGTTTGCCCAAACTCAAACCAGTCAACGACTTGGTATGCGCCCCATGTCGTCATGGCAAACAAGTTGCCGCTTCTCATCCACCTGTCAATCAGGTGAAGACCGATGGACCAGCTCAGTTTTTACACATGGACACTGTAGGTCCAGCTCGGGTTCGATCGGCGGGTGGGAAGTGGTATGTTCTTGTCATTGTTGATGACTATTCTCGGTTCTCTTGGGTGTTTTTCATGGAGCACAAATCTGAGACATTTGAGTTCTTTCGAGATTTGGCTTTGAGGCTCTTGAATCTTTTTCCTGATTCTTTGAAGGGAATTCGCAGTGATAATGGATTAGAGTTCAAGAATGCTTCTTTCGTAGATTTTCTTGCTGATCGTGGTGTTGAGCACCAATTCTCCACTCCACGCACCCCTCAGCAGAATGGTGTTGTGGAGAGGAAGAATAGGACTTTAGTTGAGATGGCAAGAACGATGCTTGATGAGTATGGCACATCGCGACGGTATTGGGCCGAGGCCGTCAACACCGCCTGCTATGTGTCAAATCGAGTTTTTCTGCGTTCTTCTCTGCACGTGACATCTTATGAGCTTATGTTTGGAAAGAAGCCAAATGTGTCCCATCTTAGGGTTTTTGGTTGCAAATGTTTTATCCTGAAGAAGGGCCTTCTCGACAAGTTCGAGTCGCGTACTTCTGATGGTATCATGCTTGGATACCCTGGACATTCGAAAGGCTATCGAGTGCTTAATCTTGAGACTAACACCATTGTGGAGTCCTGTGATGTGACTTTTGATGAGGCTAGCTCCGCTAGACCCGAGATTTCAGGTGTTTCACAGGAGTCCGAGTCGATCTTCCAGGATGAAGATGACTTTTGAGAGTGGCGTGGGCCGTGCCCCCACTTCTCAGGCGGCAGCTGTTGGTCCTCCCATGACCTCTTCTACAGTAGCTGAGGGTCCAGCCCCGACGACTTCTTCATCGGCGGTGGCACCTTTCTTTCACCGGCAGCTCAGCTTCCTACCCCTTCTTCTGCTGAGGTAGAGGCTGCCGAGGCTACTTCTACTCGAGTTCCAGATGAGCTTGGGGGTCCACAACGCCTCCAGAAGGATCACCCTCCAGCGCAGATCATCGGTGACATTTCTGAGCGTGTAACTCGCTCTAGGTCCATTCCTTCCTCAGAACTTGCGCATTCAGCTTTTGTTGCATCTGTTGAGCCCAAAGATATATGTCATGCACTTTCTGATGATAGTTGGGTCAATGCCATGCATGAGGAGTTAGAAAATTTTGATAGAAATAAGGTTTGGACGCTTGTAGAGCCTCCACTTGGTCACAATATCATTGGAACCAAGTGGGTGTTCAAGAACAAGCAAAGTGAGGATGGCATTGTTGTTCGCAACAAGGCTAGACTTGTAGCCCAAGGGTTTAGTCAAATTGAGGGCTTTGATTTTGATGAGACCTTTGCACCGGTAGCTCGCTTGGAGGCTATACGCATTTTGCTTGCGTTTTTCGCTTCTAAGAAGTTCAAACTTTATCAAATGGATGTAAAAAGTGCATTTCTTAATGGTTTCATTGAAGAAGAAGTATATGTTAAACAACCTCCAGGATTTGAGAACCCTAAATACCCTAACCATGTGTTCAAAACTGTCCAAGGCTCTCTATGGTCTTAAGCAAACTCCTAGAGCTTGGTATGATAGACTTAAGAGCTTTTTGATTCAAAATGGTTTTGAAATGGGGAGGATAGACAAAACCTTATTTCTTCTTAGATGTGGCAATGACCTTCTGATAGCACAAATCTATGTGGATGATATAATCTTTGGTGGCTCTTCTAATGCTCTTGTGTCCAAGTTTTTGAGATGATGAGCAGGGAATTTGAGATGTCTATGATGGGTGAGCTCCAATACTTCTTGGGATTACAAATCAAGCAGACGAAGGAGGGCACCTTTGTCCATCAAGCCAAGTACACAAAGGATCTATTGAAGAAGTTCGGGATGAGCGATGCCAAGCCAATCAATACCCCGATGTCTACTGCAACGTCACTTTGGTCCTGATGAAGAAGAAGAGGCGGTGGACCAGAAAGAGTTCAGGAGCATGATCGGCTCCCTCCTCTACTTGACAGCGACAAGACCGGACATCCAGTTCGCCGTCTGCCTTTGTGCGAGGTTCCAAGCCTCGCCGAGAGACTCCCACCGGCAAGCTGTGAAGCGCATCATGAGGTATCTTCGATCATCCCTTGAGTTTGGACTTTGGTATTCATGCTCTTCTGTTCTTGGGATTCGGGGTTTTTCTGATTCAGACTTTGCCGGGTGTAAGATAGACCGCAAGAGTACTTCTGGCACTTGTCACCTTCTTGGCACTTCTCTTGTTTCATGGTCTTCTAGAAAACAATCTTCTGTTGCACAATCTACTGCTGAAGCTGAGTATGTTGCAGCCGCTAGTTGTTGTAGTCAGATTCTATGAATGATTTCGACTTTGCGGGATTTTGGGTTGTCTTTTGATAGTGTTCCACTTTTCTGTGATAACACTAGTGCTATTAATATTGCTAAGAACCCAGTGCAGCACTCTAGGACTAAGCATATAGATGTGCGGTTTCATTTCCTGAGAGACCATGTTGAGAAGGGTGATGTAGTGCTTACGTTTGTTGACTCTGAAAATCAGCTCGCGGATATCTTTACCATGCCATTAGATCCCACACGATTCTGTGCACTTAGAGGGGAGCTGGGGATTGTTCATCCCCATGGGTTGGTTTGAGGGGGAGTCTTCTCACTGTGTATAATAGTGTAATATAGTGCATTTTGCATCATTTGTGATAGATCCTGTGCACTTTGCATGTTCACGAGCTTTGTCTATTATCCTTGATGAAACAATGAGTTCTACAAATTCGCTATATGCCATATTCTGAGTGTCTAGCTCATTTTACCATATTTTGATATGTGTTCTCAAGAATCAGTGATGCTAGCTTAATTGGACAACAACTTGAATTTAAATCTTTGATCTACTGATGAGTTGCCTGCTAGGGAATCCTTTGCTTTTGAATCTGCTCATGACTCTAGTATTGCAACTATGCTCTTTGTGTATGACTGGTCAAAGATAGGACTTCATGGTAATCTTGATTAGGACTGCTAGTGACTTAACATGTCTAGGCTTTTGTGGCTCGGGTCGGAAAATGCTTATTGTCATCAAAAGTCACTAGTCTTTGCTCGACATGCTTGCAATCTATCATATGCTAATGTGAAAAATGCTCAAATAGGGATGAATCACTCGAGGTACTTGCTCGTGCAGGAGGTAGTACTTTGGTTGTGGCTAGTCCAACTACTCATGTGAACTCAATGTGAAACAGTCTGGATGAATCACTCAAGATACTTCCTCGTGCAGGGAGTTGTATTTTGGTTGTGCCTAATCCATTTAATCATGTGATTGCTTAATTCAGCATGTGGTAGAGTATCTTGGTCCTAATCTTGATCGGTTGTCCTCCTAGTCATGGCTTAGCGCTAGGTTGTCATACTTCACTCATGTTTAGAGTCACTGCAAGTGTGACTACCTAGTCTGGCACTCATTACTAGTGAACTCTTAAATATGCTACGAACTTGATATGCTAGCTGCTCTTCTTGATCTACATGTCTTCTTATGGTTTGGTGAGCACCTATGTGGCATCTTAGCACTTTTTGTGTCTCATTCTGGATAATCTTCAAAGCTCGCTTAAACTGCAAACTCAACAATTCCATGCATACATGCTTATCTTTGGTATTCGGGAGGCGTGATTTCCCTTGATGACTATAGTGCCAAAGGGGGAGAAATAGTAGTATCAATCACATCTTGCATTCTTTGACGAGATAGGCATGTGTGTGTATTTTCTGAAAAATTACTTTGCTCTGGAGTAGATCATAGACATATGAGTTATAGGAGTGAGGGGGAGTCTCAGGGTTTATGTTTTGCCTTCATTCACATTTTTGATCTTACTCTTGTTGACAGTCACTTGGCCCGGTACTTGCTTTCTCTTTCTTTTGGCCAAGTTTGAATTCTTGCAACTTGATTGCTTTTAGTTCTTTAAACCAACTCAAATTTGATTGATTGAGAGATGTTGGCAATATATTCATCAAGGGGGAGATTGTGAGTCATGTGATGACGTGTACATCAGTGTGATGAATATCTTGCCACTTTGTGTTGCGTTGAACTTGAGGTTGCATGAATTCGGTTTTGAATTTGTGGTTGATTGTTTGAGTTCCTCAATTTGTCTCAAGGAAAATTGAGTGGATAAAGGATTTTTCTCGACTGACTTGGGTCAAGTGGAAAACTTGTGCTCGCGACGCTTTGCTTGGTCTATTGTGTGCAGGTGCGAGTTGGGTGCGGCGATGGTTCGGCCATATGGACTGGCATGATAGCTTGGAGGGCTGAGATGCGGTCAAGGAGGTGGCGACGACATCGTGCGGCTTAAAAGCATGTACGTGGACGACAAGAGAGCGGGTGGAGACGAGATGTGAAGACCAAGTCAGTGCGAGGGCGTTTTGGTAAAAACGCGGAAACCACCAAAACTCAACCAAGAAACTGCGGCGGCGGCCGGAAGCGGTTTAGGGTTGGTAGCTTAGGGTGGAAGGAAAATCGAGAGGTGGCTAAGCTATTTAGACGCGTTGAGATGCGTGCTAAGTAGTTAGGCCCATTAGGGCATGAGGCCCAAGAGTGGAAGAGGGGGTTGTCCCTCCCCACTATAAATAGGTGATTAGGGTTTCTTAACCCTTTGAACCTTTTTGATCAGATTATGAGAGCTGCACTTAGAGAGTGCTTTGCCTAAGATGAGAGGCGTGTAAAAACACTAGAAAATCCACGAAAATTAATACAAAAAGATTTCCAAGGAAAGCCATGAGTCTCCCCTTGTGATTGTGAGTTTTTCTCTTCTTGGATCTTTGGATTTTCGTTGTTGTTTCTTGAGGTTTGGTTGGTGGAATAGATTGTTAGGACGTGGGAGATGTTTCTATGTTGATTGAGTATCAAAATCCCTCACAAGTTCTAAGAATCAATTGATTTGATCTCGTGCGAGTTTTTCCTCTCATTTGCCCTTGGAACAGCTGTTAGTAGATTGGGGTTTTCTCTTAGCACAGATGAGCTTTTGAGGTGATTCCAATTGGAACAGCTCCGTAAGTCTTTTGTCTACCTCTGTGCAAAATTTCGTTCAATTCCGTTGGGTGGATCAAAATCTGCGAACGTTTTACCGAGCGACGATCTGTTGTTTCGTCAAAACCGGAAGTTCCGATTTTCTTACTCCGGAAGTTCCGATCCACATCGGAAGTTCCGATCCAGGAGTCGGAAGTTTCGATTTTTCCCGAGCATTCAAAATCAGGGTAACACCGGAACCTCCGGCCACATCGGAAGTTCCGATCCAGGAGTCGGAAGTTCCGATTTTTCCAGAGAGTTCAAAATTGGGGTAACTTCGGAACCTCCGGTAAGGTCGGAACTTCCGATATATACACCGGAACTTCCGATCTGGCTGTGTTTTTTGTGTAACCTTTTTCAACCCATTTGTCGATTACCTTTCCGCTGCATTCCTTGATTTGAACACAATAGCTAATCAATAGTGTTATGTTCTAATCTTGTGAAGAGATTTTTAGTTCGACATTCACGCCCCCTCTGTCGGAAGCCACCGATCCAACAATAATGATCTGTGGAGGTTCTAATTGCTCAATGCTCAGGATGTTGGACAGTGGCACTAATACTTTGAGGTTAGTGGCCCTGTGTCAACAGTTTGCACAAGTGTGAAACTAGTTTTGTGCTTGCACTCTGTAGTGCTAGCAGTAGAAAACCCTAGGGGTTAGAGTCACCGGTGTGACACAGCTGTGTCACAGGTGGTCTAGCGCTCTGTGACTCAGGTACATCTCTGTACCAGGGGAGAGCTTGTAAACGCTAAGGTACCTGCGCTGCGATGGCTTGTCTGCTGAGTCGGAGGGCTCTCGGAGGTTCTCTCCTTATAGGTTTCAGAGAGTGTGTGCGCTGAGGGCATGTCATGTGCCAAGACCGGGCTGAGCAGTGCGGCTGCGTCAATTTAGGGTTTACCTGTGTGTACCGCCGGTGACACAGGTATCGGTCTGCTTAATCCGGTTATAGTTGGGCGGAGTGATTGGCTGTGTCACCGGTGGCTGACATCGGTGATTCACTTAATCCTACGTGGCAACAGTGTAACGGTCAAGTGCCTGTGAACGCTATATATAGAGGACCAGGGGAGGTCTTCGATCTCAACTAATGAGCCAATCAGTAACTCACATTCGACCATTGCAAAGCCTCTTTCTACCGAACGAAAGCCAAGTTTCCTAAGTGTCAGTTCGGGAAGGGTTAGAGTTCTTGACGGGCGTAGGAGTTGCTGGTACCACCCAAGCTTGTGTGGGCTGGACCAGTAGTCTGTGAGGGTGATTGAAGTCTACCTGCTGCAAGCAAAAGGACTTCCACAAGCAAAGGAAGAGGCCTAAGATCAGGTACTCGGAGAACAAGCACGATTCAGTGCTGGTGATCTCTTCGGAGTAGCCTCTCCAACAGAGACGTACCACTCTGCAAAGAGCTGGGAACTTCAGTGAAAAACACTCTGTCTCCTGAGTACTTGTTGTTTTACTCCTTGCTTCTTGCTATATCTGTTTGCTTGTATGCTCATATAAATATTCTGTTTATCTGCTTAGATCACCTTTACACGTGTGTCTTGTTAGCTGTCTCACAGTTGGTATAGATCATATCTCACACATGCGTCAGCTACTTGTTACACAGACACTTTGATTGCTTATCATTTTGCTAAGTCATTAGACCACCTGTGCTAGGCACCTGTGTGACAGCTGCATGCTAATTTACATATCGCAACTTACCTATGTCACTCACCTGTCACACAGCTAGCTAATCCTTGCTTCTGTATAAGGCTTAATCTAAACAATCTAGTTAAAAGAAGTAATTTTTGTTAAGCCTCCTATTCACCCCCCTCTAGTCGGCATCTGAGGTCCTTTCAATAGCCATTGCGCCTCCTCTCCTCTTTCTCTATTTTTCTCTGAATCAAATCCATTTCTGATTTCGGTCTTTTAAGTGTGCGACCCTATAGGTTCATATATATCTGACATGGTTCGAATACTCCTATTCGACCAATGATTGGTAGCGGTCCCTATCAGAACGTGCCGACTCCTAATATACATAAAGATCACATCGGATGAACCTTTACAATGTCTAGTCATATGTATTTCCTTTTGCCTCACGATATCGGTCAAACTCAAGGCGAGCAAGTGTTACCCTTGTTTGGATAGCTCGACCACTCTTTCTTGATCCCGTGAACCAGAGTCTCCATATATGGTTAACTCTTTAACTATAGTATGGCCATGTATTTTTGGATCCGATCACTCGAAAGGCCTAGAGATATCTCTCCTATTGTGCGGAGAGGAAAATCCTATGTTGATCTATCATGCCTTCTAGCACGCTTTGTGACAAACCCGAAAGTCACCTTTATGACTATCCAATTATGGAATAGTGTTTGGCAACACTAAAATAAGTCAACCCATATCTCAAGAACATACAACGATATCAAGTCTAAGGATATAGCATACACATTGTATATGAGACCAACTGATGACATGAAGAAACCAACGTTCCCACAGTGTCTCAAGTGGGTCGATCCAACCCCATATTTTCTAACATGTGTCCATATTATTGGCTTGATATCTCCATATCTATGACCTATGAAACATGGTCATCAACTAATACATATGCTAGTCTATACATATGTGTCATATGTTTACTGACCAGGGATCCTTTTAGAATAATCATCGTATAGATAAATATGGAATTTCACAAACAAGTCACATATTTGTCAATCTACATTAATGATATTATTCAAGAACAACATAGTGATAAATCATGAACATAAGGAAATACAATTATTTCTATGATTGCCTCTAGGGCATATTTCCAACATAGACTTGGATGGGTACTACTCGTCCGCCTTCCGCAAGCTCTGCAAAGGTCAGTGTTATGACCAAACGTATCACATTATTATGAGTTTAATGATCTCTTTTTCGTCGTTATTTTTATTATATATTTTTATTATTTTTCTATATTATTTAATAAATCGCTAGATAACTGAATTATCCCTTTAATTTTGTGTACGTAATCAGAAATCCAATGTATTCAGGAATGTTCAAGAGGAGGAGTGCGTCGCACGAAAAGAGGCAGCCGGCTGAGGCCTGGTGGGGCTAGATGACAGGCTAGGGTGGTAACCCTATTGCACCTCTTGCTGTCTGGGCCCATACGGTTCGGCTGTCGTCATCCTTTCACGAGTAGATTCGTTTCGTTTCTATATACTCACTTGTAGAGTTTCCTATACATATAAAGAAGCCTTCATGTCGCAAATGGAGAGGAGAAGCGTTCGGGACAGATTGGGAGAAGGTTGTCGGCAACCCTACTTTTCCATCCACATCACCACCACGACATTCCACCATAGTTCATCGCATACAACAAGCCTTTGTAGGTTAGTTGCTCTGTATACTTTGTCTACTTCATCAAGAGCTTTGGGTAAAAGACTAAGGTTCAATAGAAAAATAAAAGACTTTAAACTTTCGTATTGCCTCCAGGGAAGCGCTTTAGTTTAAGTCAATATCTTGACTTTGTTACCTTAAGGTAATCAACATTTTTCTTCCTTGAGCCATGGAGCTAATGCTCCAAGAGCCCCATAATTTTTATCTCAATTTCATCCTTGAGAAATGCATACAAGTTTGTGAGGAAAATTTAGGGAGTTAATTTTGACACCATTAAATTGACTTTGTTTCCACTCTCACTTAGAGGGAAGGCTAAAGAATTCTCTTATGTCTCCACAAACAGGTAGTATTACCTCTTGGTGAGAGCTAAAAATAATTTTATTAGTAAATATTATCCTCCCACTCAGATAGTACAAATGTGAAATGCTATTATCACTTTTAAAACAAGGTAATGATGAACCTTTACCTATTGCTTGGAAACGTATGAAAAAATTGCTAACAAATTGTCCAAACCATGGAGTTGCCAATTGGTTGGTTTTGCATACTTTTTATACGGTATTACATTTTGTGTCTAGGACTGCTCTTGATTCTGCTACATGTGGTACCTTCATGAGCAAGGTGATGACACAAGCTAAGGAATTTCCAAATCAAATGTCCAAGAACCATGCCTAGTGTCACAATGAGCATGCTCCTCCTACTACTACCACCACCAATAAGATAATCATGATTGAGGAAGAAAATGATATCGATGCTAACATGGATAAACTATTACTATGTTTGCTTCCAATAGTGATGCTTCTAAGATTGATAATGTTCTTGTTAATGCTATTCTTACGGAGAATAAAGATGTTAATTTTCTTGCTAGAATCAATTCAAATTTCAATGGTCGGAGGAATAATTTTGGTAGGCAAAATTTTAGACCGTATAATAATAATTGTGGTAGTAATTATAATGATGGTAAGAATTATGGTTCTCATAATATTTATTCTCACTATGTGAAAATTTTGCTTAATCAATTTATTGCCACTCAAAGAGAGCAAAATAAGATTTTTAATGAAAAGATTGGTGAACGTGGTACTTGCTTGAATGAGTTCACTCAAAAGTTTAGTTCCCTTACTATGAATGTTCAAACTTTGGAAGGTAGAACTAAAAATATAGAGACTTCAATTGCTAAAGTTTTGGATAGTCAATAAATTTTTATTGATATGTTTTTGGGAAATCTCAATCCTAAAAAAAGTGTTAAAAAGGTTCGTCTTATTGAGATTAATGATGATGCTCCTGCTATTGCCATTAATATTATTTCTATTGCTTGTGATAATATTCCTATGATTAATGACGATTTCAATGCTACTAAAAATGCTTCTTATATGCCTATGAATGAATCTTTGTATGATGTTATGAATGATTAAAATGCTCATGATGTTGTTAGTGCTTTCTCTATTGATGAATCGATTACAATTATGCATGCTAGTTCTTGTTATACTACAATTAAAGATCTTATTTATGAGGAGTTTTTACTAAATTTGCTATCAAAGTACTTGGTCTTAGAAATGATGAAATTTGTAGAGAAAAATGCTACCTCTCAAGTTGGGTGATATTTATGAACCTATAATTAAGATTAAAATTGATAGTTATTTCATTAATGCATTATGTGATTTTGGTGCTAGTGTTTCTACCATGCCTACGTCTTATAATAAACTAAAATTGGGTAAGCTTTTTTTCTTGCAATATGAAACTTCAATTAATGAATTCTTTTGTTAAAAAAGCGGTTGATATGGTTGATAATGTTATTATGAACATAAAAGAATTTCCCCTTCATATTGTTTTTGTTGTGCTTGATGTTATTGAAGATAATGTCATTTCTACTATTTTGGGAAGACCTTTCTTAAGAAATGTAGGTGCCTTGATTAACATGACGGAGGGGGACATTAAGTCCAATCTTCCTCCTTGCAAATTTGTGATGCATTTCCCGAGAAAGGAGAAAAAGAGTAATAAATAAATTGAGATAAAAGTTATGGGGCTTAGAGCATTGGCTCCATTGCTCCTGCTAGAAAAGGGTTGACCACCTCAAGGTAATAAAGTCAATCTATGAATTAACTAAAACGCTTCCTAGGAGGTAATGCAGAAGTTTAGAGTCTTTTATGGTTGAGTCTTAGTTTTATGTTTTAATAAATACAGTCAAGTTTTATTGCTTATGATTACAGTATTATCACTTCAATCCCCTATATGTTACTTTTCTAATGTTCTGAAATGCTCAATAAATTGCTAAAAATTTATATTTGAGATTTATAGGAGATACAGAGCTCACTGGAAAAATTCAGGGGCCAGAGGACCCCTGTGGGTCCTAAATGGCAGGGCCAAATGGTAGGCTCTGCCACCTCACCTATTATCTGGAGGCCCTAGTGCTTCTTTTTCGCTCTAATATTTTGTGACTCTCTGTTTTGATTTTTATTTATAACCCTGGACATACTTTGCGCCCTTGCCTTCTTCTCGGTGGTCATTCCCTTTCAGAGGTGGATACCAACCTTCACAAACTTCTTGAGACTCACCACAACTTGTTTAGGAGCTCTGAAGCATTCATAGCTATCTAGGAGATCCCAATCTCCAAAAATAACAAGCGATGAAGAACTTATAGTTGAACTCGATACTCCTCACCTTAACTTTCCGGGAGAAGGTCCAGACACTCTGAGAGGGCTAATGAATAACCCCTCACAAACAAATCAACATAGATGGAGGTAGGTCAGATACTCTGGAACTCTGAAGACATATACAGACACTCCGAGTCCAGGACATTTAAAAGGACAAAGAAAACAAATTCTTATTATAATCATTAAACTAATGCATCCAAACCAGTGGCGGAGCTAGGAATAATTAGCAGCCTGGGCAGTGGGTTAGCAGCCTGGGCAGTGGGCTGGTTGGCCTGCTGGTTGGTTAGTGGGCTACTGGAGTACTGGGCTGGCGTATAAGAAGTAGAGAAAATAGAGCCCGGGCAGCTGCCCAGGCTTGCCGGGCTGAAGCTCCGCCACTGATCCAAACTGAAACACTCATGTCAACTACATTAAAAGGATATCTATATGCACAAAAATGATATATCGTTATCAAGTGAGTTATGGAAGTGGGGAAGCGTACCAAGACAGTTCAAGGGTTGTATATTGCCCGATGGAAATCAAATTGCAATTGGATAGCAACACGAAACTGGCAAGACAGCAGAGGTGGTTTTCAGTGGCTTATCTCAGGTATATGTTGTAATGAGAAAATCATCAGAAATAATTCCCAGACCAAATAATTATGAAGTGTATATACCTTACTTATGACTGTTTTTATGGTGGTTTGTTTCTCCCGAGCAGGAACAATGGCACTTAGTTGCTGCATTGCAAACAAGGCCGTTTGCCTCCACAAACCTGCACGAGGATCCCTCGGCATCGGCCGATCCGATCCTGTTCCTCCTCCCCAACACGGATCTCACGCCGCCTCCTCTTCCGCTCCTGGCTGCCGCTGCTCTCATGTTCCTCCTTGAGCTCGCGCAGGAGCTCCCGCATGGTGATAGGCCAGGACCCTCGGCCCCAAGCACCGCCTTCGCCTTCTCCTGTTTCATTGTCACCGATCGCGGCAGCTCCTTCTCTTCCTCTCCCTTCTCCGCCTCCACTACCACCACCTTCATCGGCGTCGGCCGTGCTCACTTTTCTTCGCCGTTCAGGAGGTCCCTGGCGTTCGCGGGCCTGGGCATCGTGGGATCCTCCATGGCACGACGCACGCACGCATGGATCGGCGCGGGCTTGTGATCTGGTCACGGTGGGTCGCGGCCACTGGTCGCTCTCGTGAGGAGCACTGGGCGAATGGAAACGAAACGGGCGCGTTAAAGCAGCCAACACGGCAGGCAACAGCGCATCGCGGTCTAACAAGCCAACCCAGTCACGGCCCGCGGCCAGCCCACGAGGGGCATTTTCGGGAACACCGCCGCTTTGGCGATGCAGGGGTCGAACGCGCTGGGCTGAAATACTGCAGATTCCTCGTGATTCCTCCTCGCTCTCTATCGGTGCGTGCGGCACTCCATCCCCTTCCCCGGCGACTTCCACCACCTCGCAGCCGCAGGTGAGTGACCCAACAACAACCCAACCGCTTCTCTCCCGACGTCTCGTGGATCTGGGTGCAAGACGTGATGTTTTTGGGGATGGATTTTTTTTTCTTTTTTCCTATCAGGGCGTGGGCGTGTGCTGCGAGCCATGGCCGGTGAGAAGAAGGTGTTTGGCTTCGAGGAGGTCGCCAAGCACAACGTGGCCAAGGACTGCTGGCTCGTCATCGCCGGCAAGGTGCGGTTTCTTTCCTGCTTGCTCGCCCTGCTTTGGTGCTGTGGGATTTCGGATGGCTTGCGACCTGCTTGGGTTTTCATGCTCTAGTAGTATCTAGTTCTTCGAGTTCTTTAATTGGTGCTCTTGCTTATGCGTGACCGCTTCCCCCACTGGCTACAAAGGTTGTAGAGCTAGCGACAATTCGATTCGCTATCTGTTAAGACTAATTTGTTTTTTTGGAGGATAATGGATGCTGAGCTTCTTGATGAGGCAGAATTGAATCTGCTGGGCTAGCATATGTGCCTGTCAGCAAATTTTATGCTTGCTTTTGAGCTTGCAGAATTCCCCCAATCAGATCCATCGATCTGCTAATACTTAAACTGGCATGCAGAGATGTTCGTGGATCAAAACATAGTTCTATGAGGGCAAATAGGGGGTGCTTAAGGTTGTGTTCTAAGGCCATGTACAATGCAAGGTATTTATATGTGAGAGCTTAAAGAGAGAGAATACAAGCACGTCATTAAGCACCTATATGAATTTTATCTAGTTCAATACAAGCTCCTCTTTGTAGGTGCTTAGGTGATTATATATATATATATTAGTACTAGTTAAATGCACGAGCACCTCTTAAGCATAGGTGCACTTCATATTGTTACATGTACCTTGTGCAATTGTAGATAGATCAAAAAAACCCGTAGTCGATCCACCTCGCATGGCTCGTATCAGGGTTTCGTTCTCAATGGCCTGCTGTGAAAAGGTAGCAAAAAAAAATTATGAACTGGACACCTCTTCCATATGATAAGATGCAAATGTGGGGAAACAATGAAGGAAAGTTGGTTCCTCGGTCTTCTGCAAATGTGCATTAACTAGTCATGGTGGAAGGAAATGGGTCAATGAAGAGATATCAGGGTGATTAATTGACATGGATGTGGTATGTTTCTTTGTGCCCTTCTCAATTTTGTGGCCTTGGATATACCAGTATGGCATGTATGGCTGTATATTCTAGAGTTTTCTCTGCACGCAAAAAGATTGGGTTCCATTGAAGTGGAATTTTTGCCCATCAGAAATTGGGATAAGCACCTGAGGAAATTCCTGTTACATGTGCTTGACCATATTGTCTCATGCTATTTAACTTTTTAGGTGTATGATGTCACGCCTTTTATGGATGAACATCCTGGCGGTGATGAAGTATTGCTAGCAGTAACTGGTGAGTCATTTTCATCGTATTTCATAAGTTGTGATGAGACTAAGTTTGAAGTTTTTAGCCTTGAACCATGTCATTTTAATATACAAAGCTGATCTTTGTTCCCCTATGTAACCAGGGAAAGATGCAACTAGCGATTTTGAAGACATTGGCCACAGTGAATCCGCGAGGGAGATGATGGAGAAGTACCACATCGGGGAGATTGATGCTTCAACCATCCCAGCGAAGCGTACCTATGTACCTCCTCAGCAAGCACCCCACGGCCAAGCCAAGGATAATGACCTCCTCATTAAGATCTTGCAGTTTCTTGTTCCCATTTTGATCTTGGGGCTTGCATTTGGTATCCGGCACTACACCAAATCTGAGTAGGTCTGTTTTTAGCGATTTGATTTGGGGCTATAGCTTCCATGCAAAATGGTTTGCATCAGAACGTTAATAACGACATTTGTTGGCTGGAAGTGTGTTTAACTTATTGATCCTATGCGGTACTCTGTATTCTGAACATCCATGTTCATGCCCCAAGTGTGGTTTGTTTTCAAAGACTGAGACATATACAAAGACTGGATGAAAGTCGAGTCTGGATTAGCCCAAGTCTGCTTACTGTCTTTTCTGGGTGGTGATGTACAAAATCGGAGCATCAACAGTTAGCGATGACGGAAATATTGATAACTTGATATACTTGTTCAACAAACCTCGATTTCATACAACCATGGATAGCCTCCATTTCTGTAAGTTCACAGATGCTCTACCTTGGTTTCAACATCTCTTGAGCAATCTTGCAGACTTGCAGCTCTGATTAGTCAGAAATTCATGCATATATATGCATGACTCAAGAGTTCACGCATAGTCAACTGACGGCTTGGACCAATTTGAGTTTCGGTCATTGTCGGAAATTCTGAATTAGTGGATGAAAACAGAACTCTTTTCTGAATACTCTTCTCCTTGCATGAACTGGACTGAACATCTTTCAGGACAGGCATACAGTTACCTCTGGATCCGCCAGTACCGACAACCGGCGTGACAATGGAGCAAATCACGTCTTCCCAAGTTTGAAGGCTATTTTCTGGCTACAAATCTACCAACGAAACCAAACCATATTTAGCATCTACAATCCAAGAAGCAACAACAGGTTATAAGATCCACAAATCTGCTCTGTGCAGAGACAAGTCACACATAGATGATCGATTCCGCACGGAGAGAGGACACACCAGAAATAAGACAAAAAATTGTTTCTATCCGTAAGTTGATCGAACATACAAAGAGATTGGATATAACGACAGTATGGTAAGGCAAAAACTGCTACAACAAATCGTACAAAATAAGGATGGGCAGATCACAACTACTCGATCCTATCGTGTAGGGTCACCACTAAATCGTGCGCATCATCCAGGAGCTTCCAGATGTCCAGCTGCCCAGCCATACTGTTACAGTCCCTATGATCTCATCCATACTGCTATAGCTCTCTATAATCAATTTCCTCTTCTCCAATACGCTGGCTGCAATTGCATACAGTAGTAAGTCATCTGTCGGGGGAGCTCCTAACCTCAGTTTTCCCCAGGATGATCTTGCGATCCCAGCACGGCTCGCCGCCTGATCAGCCCACATCACTTCCCATAGACTGAGGGTCTGCTCAAAGGTGAGCTCCCTACGGAACATTACAACCACCATTCTGTAGACGAAAAAGCAGTCTGCAGCTTCAAGCATCTCCAAATGTCTGTAAAGATGGAAGTCCTTGTTTTTTATTATCTTGGATACCATGTTAAGTTGCCTGCGAATACCCACTTCATCGAGCCTGAAATTGTGACGGGCTTTCCTCATGAAGCCAGCAAAGCACCAGAAGGCTTCATCATCTTCCTCCAGCACAGCAAGGAGAGGTGCAAGGAGGTCACTCATGCCCTGGCAATATCCAATTTCTGGGTCATAGGCTGCATAGGCCTCAAGTATCGCAACAAGACGTGATGCATGATGGATCCTATGTGATTCCAAGTGCTCATAGTCTTTGAGATGGATAGCTTTAGCAGATTCAATTGCCTTCTCCCTGGAAACCACAGCTTGGGATGGAGAGTAGGAAACCCATTCATCATTAGCACGAACTGCATCCAGACGAATAATACGTTGCCATGTCTCAAAATCCTCAACTTCTCGTGCAGACTTCACAGGGCGGGCAGCTTTAGATAACTCACCATTGATTTCCATGTTTCCTCCTATGTTAGAATATCTGGGCATACTCTCTTGTTCATCCTCAACTGAAGACTGATGCACTGAGGCTAAATCCTTATGGGGTGCTTCCACATGGGTCACCTCACTTTTCTCACTCTGATCCTCATCACATGAACTAGATTGAGAGAGATTTTCATCCCTCTGGTTCTCTGGGATAGTTTTAGCCATCTCATCTGAATTCCTTGCTCTGAAATGACACAAGATTTTCTTCTTCACTCGTGATATGCTCTTCCACACTACTTTTTTCAGGTACTTCAGATCCAACAGGACTAACAGATTCTTTGACTTTTCCATAACTAATGCTCTCTTCATGGTTGATTCCAGCTGTATCATTCAATTGCTTGATCTCTTCGTTGTTATACACAGATTTTGGCAAGCAATGTTTCCTCAATAGCAGATATCCCTTCCTACATAAAATCCTCCAACGTTGTCAGATTTAACTGTAGACAATCCAGGACACAACATTAACAAAAACTTAAGTGTGCTTTTATTAAAGGAAATGTGTTTCTGTAGTAGTAAAGAAAAAGTAGAGGAGACCGGGGATGCCATGTTAGATTATTATGGTCCTCTGGCAAATTTGTTTGGTCAACTCCAGGCAAGTGTACACAGTTAAACAAGAAGAACAGAGACATGACAAATAGAACAAGAAAAAATGTTGTACTATTCTGGGCCTTAACTGCTTCTCTTTCAGCTTCTGAACTGTCAAGGCTGTAACTGCATGAGAGTTAAAAAATTCCAATTACTCGAAGGCAATCATCGTGATTACAGAACTCCCGCATAAATGTCACACATTATATGGAATTTCAGCAAAGTATCTTTTACTGTAACAATATATCTAGTCATATTGTGCCTGTCAACAGAAAAACACATCATACAACCAGTACTCAGTGAAGGTTGACTCATGTCTACAACTAGCATATTCATGTTTTTTTTCCGTCTATTTAGTTCAGCCAAACAGTCTAAAACTCTGTGCATTAAGTTTTCGTTCAAGGTCCGCCACTGAAACTATTGACTAAAAGCTTCCCTGAAATGCTGGAAATATCCATCACCTTTGGAAAAGGTTACAACAATTGAATCGTTTGGCAAAGTACAAAAGGATCTTAGCATGCGTTTTTCGTGTGAAAATATCCTGTCGCTCTAATTGTGCATCTGCAAGAATAGCTACAACTGTCTTCAGATCACAGTTTCAGAGTACTTACACTCCAAGAAGGAATGGCCAGACCTCTGCTCTGATGCTCGGCTCAATCCCCTGCCACATGAGCAGACAGCTGAATGTCATAACTTCGTAAACTAGATCAGCAATTCATGAGATAGAGTGTCAAAATAACAAACGAAACAAGCTTATGTATCTTACTCCGCTCCGAACTCTCTTCAGAAGCATCACTCCGCCGTCGTGAAACTTCCCCTCCGCCGTGAACAAGCTGCGCCATTCCTTGGACGTGAGCGCGGCCTTCCTCCGCCGCCGCCGCCGCCACGGCGATTTGATCCCGCCCCTACATCCAAAGCAGGCGTCTGTAACAAAGGGGAGGAAGTAGAGGACCACTTTTTCAGGAGGGCGTGTTGGGTCTGGTGGTGGCGAACCTGCGGGAGGAGATGACGATGGCGACGAGGGCGATGCCAGCGGCCGCCGTGACCCCCACAGCGACGGCGGTGTTTCCAGCGGCCGCGTGCGCGCCAGCGGGGCCGAGGAGGCCGGCGGCGGCGCGCTCGGCGAGGCCCCACGCCCACATCGGGCGCAGATGCCCGCCTGATCGCTCCACTGCTCTCTCCGGTGCTTCAACCTCGCCGCCGCCGCCGCCGCCGCCGCCGCCGCCGCCGCGATCCCCGCCTCTGGTGCCCTCGATCGATTAGGATTCCGGCCTCTGGGTTTCTCTTTTGGGATCTTTTCCCTTTTTATTTTTTCTCTCTGATTTTCGCTGTTTGGCCTCGCGATTTCGATGAAGTGGTGCGTGCGTCACCGACGGGAAAGGAAGGGTTCGGGTGCGACACGTCATACGTCGCTTTGGTGCCTAGCGACTCCTGCAAGGCTGCAACTGTTCAGTAATTCGGATTATTAGTCCTAATTCAGCACGAAGTATCGGGGAACGATGAATTTTTGAAATTTTGCCATGGCAGTGTAAAGTAGAGATCCATCATCCATGGTCAAGAAACGAGGAAACCGAGAACATATTTCCTCAAAACAAAAAGTTTCCTAAAAACAAGAGAGACGTATACTTCCTCTAGACCAGATCTGAAAGGAAAAGTACCACCGCGAACAGAGCAAACTGCTCTTTCCTTCTCACTCTCTCTCTTCCTTTCATGTGAAGCAAGGGATGATAAGTAATTAAAAAACAAAAAGGTCATTAACAAAGTGGAGGGTTAGATGGGCGCTTAGGTGAACGGTGAACGCATTCGACACCAAAGTACCAAACACATGCCGAACATTCTCCGATGTGCTTGGTGAACTAACCAACCAAATCCTCCCCCATTACCGTTAGCTCAACGCCCCGCCACCTACCTGGCCACTCACCTCCTCCCCTATAAACACCGCCCGTGCGAACCTCACATGCATCACACCACACAGGCATACATAAGTCTCCAAACAAGCCAGCCAACTCCACAGTTCAGAGCCACCTACTAGCAATAGCAAGACACCACTGACGATGGGCTCCCTCACCGTGTCCACGACACCGGCGGCGGCAACCGGCAACAGGAGCGTGAGGGCGCGGAGATCGTCACTGGCCCGGAGGAGTGCTACGCCCACTCCAAGGAGCTCCTCACAGGGCTGGGCTTCCCGGGGGGCGTGATGCCGCTGCGGGCGCTGGAGGAGTGCGGGCTGGTGCGGGGAGACCGGGTACGTGTGGATGCGGCAGGCGAAGCCTACGAGCACCACTTCCGTGCCACAGGCACCCGGGTGCCGCTACGACGCCGAGGTGACGGCGTACGTGGAGGAGGGGAAGATGAAGCGGATGACCGGGGTCCGGAGCAAGCAGATGATGCTGTGGGTGCCCATCGTCGAGATGAGCCTCGACGGCGCCGACAAGATCTACTTCAAGTCCAACGTCGGCATCGGCCGCTCCTTCCCCGCCACCGCCTTCGCCGACGAGGACGACGTCGACGTGCCGGCCGCTGCGGCCAGTGACAAGTGATCTCTGTCTCGCGCGGGCGGGGCTGCGTGACCGTGCGACGTGCATGGTTTGTGGTGATAGGTACGTGTGTGAATGAATCTGCGGTGCACGTTTGAGTACGTGACGCGTCTCATGTTCTCGTGCCCGTAGCTGCGTGGGTATGAATGTATCTTTTCCCTTTCTGAGTTTGCTTCTATTTGTTATTACAACGATTGCTAAGTGAATAATCGAGGATATATACTTTGTCACACAAGAAAATGGTGTTGTGTATGGGTGGCCCGATCGAGTTGAGTGGTTTGAGCTGAGGCTGAGGCGCTGAGCCACCAATTTGGCTGTACTATCTTATTCCTTCTTGCAATCTGTTGCGTGCAATTACTCCTAATGAAGGGAAGCACTGTGCTACCGTCTACCATGGAATCAAATCTGTTGCACGCAGTTACTCCTAATAAAGGCACGGCGTTTCCAATCCTGGTCGTTGCTCATTGTGGATGATCATGATGTCAAACGTTTTCTGGATGGTTACCGTTTCCAGGCCTCCAAAAGTCCAAAGCCTTGCTCAAAAGAAGTCCGAAGCCGTATCAGCCTAGATACACGGGAGCAGTTCACTCGGTACGGCGGCAATGGTGGAGACTAGATAATAACGAGATGCGGCCATTGCTGCCGTGTACGTCGTGACCCTGGTCGGAAATACATAGCGTCATCGGAAGGGACATATTGCGGCAATAGGCGATGCACACACCATCACATTGGCTCACTGCCAGTCCGCTGACGGCCGTGATCACCCCGCCGCCGCCGTCGCCGAAGCCGAGCCCTCTCACAACCCACGCTCACGACCTTGTTGTTTACTCGTCCAAATTTTATCATCATTGCAGGTTGTTCCTTCTCTGCCTCTCAAATAAAAGCATCCGTTGCATGTGTCTCAATATTAACACCTGGCAGTTTAAAATTATAAAAGCATTTATATGACGCTGTCAAAAATAAGAACCAGTGGAGGAGTATCAGCTAGTCAATAGTTTAGTTATAAATGAGAAATTAATGAATAGAAAGAAAAGGTACTCCTCTAACCCTTTAATTATGAACATGGAGCAGGATTTCACAATGTCTGCCAAAGACAAGTTTGCATGGTCACCAGCAAGTCTTGCACATGCCCCCAGCTATAATTGTGAATATTGATGGCAGTGGTTTGCCCCGCGGCACAGACAAAGTAGTCTGTGCATCTAAGGAAGAGAAAGTGTGCCTCCTAGATATCTTGTTGGTAGTACAATTATTATTTTACATATAAAAAAGGTATACTACTGAAAGATCGAGGTTTATCGATTAGAGTGAATAGGAGATTATCAAATTTTAACAAATTAGTTGCTTAGCATACAATAGGTGAAGCAATTTATAAATGAAGTAACAGAAAACAAACAAGATTCAACTCTAATGAAGAGCAATACAAAGTAAAGAGCAAGAATTGAAGACACAAGGATTTGACCCGAAGTTTCAAGTTGTTAGCAACAACTCTACGTCTTCGTTTGGAGAGGCTGAGCACTTAGCTCCAAAAACACGCAGTCTTCACCTTTTTCTCCTTGAGTTTTTGTCCACTTAGGATCCGCTCAACACTCTTGGTAGATCATGAGGTGATCCCTGGACCTTCACAAACTTTGGAGGCGAATCCACAAGTCGAACTCTTCCAAGACGCCTAGCCGGCTAGGAGATGCCAAATCTCCAAGAGTAACAAGTCAGATCTGCTAGGCTCGAAGAAGCTTTTGCTTGAATGCTTAATCCAAGTCTCAAATCTCTCAAAGGCTTTCCTCTCAAAGTAGATCTCAAGGAGTCAAAGAGGAAAGGGAACACACAGTGGAGAGAATGTCTTTTTGCGTTAAGTGTCCTCCCGAGCCCGCAGGGGGTCGGGGGCTATTTATAGCCATTCTGCAGAAAAGAGTCGTTGGGCACAAAGATGCTCTTCCGGTGCAACCGGAAGACAAACCCGGAAGCACCGGGATTCAAACCAACGGTCAGATTTGAAGAACATCAGATGCACAGCAAAATGCTCCACCACAAAGGCGGTAGGTCCGGAGGAAACGCGGTCACACCGAAATTGAAGAATGTATTCATCAGAGCAATTTCCAGAGGCAATTCCCGGTAGTACCGACTTTGAGGGCGGTTGTGCCGGGTATGAAGAGATGACACATTCTTCTTCACAGAGAAGAAAAACGGTCCAACCAGAAACATAACCCGGTACTACCGCTTCAACAAGAAGATGTAAGTCCAGAAGGGGGTTCTCGGTGCAGCCGGAAGACAGAACCGGTGCAACCGCAGATACACGAAGAATGGAAACTTAGTCTGAGACGAACTTGACCCTAAGCCAGAAGAGATTCCCGATGCAACCGGATACAAAACCGGTGCAAACCGAAGACAACTCAGAATGTGACTTAGACTAGGGCATCAAACGACCTAAGTCCAGAGAGGATTCTCGGTGCAGCCGGATACGAAACCGGTGCAACCGAAGACAAACGAACAGGACTTGGTCTAGGGTATCAGAAGCATATTCCGGTAGCACCGGTCTTCCAAACCGGTCATACCAATTTCCGGAATATGAAACTAGGGCAAACCCTAAGCGGCAGGGTTCCCTAACTCTCTAACACAAAGGTCATTCTCGGCAGCACCGGATTCAAGACCGGTCATGCCGCAATTGAAGCTCTTTAAAGTTGAGACGACTGAGTCCTCAAACCTTGCAACAGAGGCCAATCCCGGTACAACCGATTCTTCAAACCGGTACAACCGAGAGTCACTGTCTGTGTTTCAGAAGGAGGTTTCAAAGGATTTCTTTAGAGATTTAGACTGAGCATTTAAGAAGATCCTTCCTATAGCATAACTATCTGACCCCTCTTAATAGGCGGCTTGTCCTATAGACTCAAATGATCTTTGATCATATAAACACTAGAAAATCTCCACTAATCTTCTAGATCCAAGCCTTTCTTCAACATCAATTTTTAGGGGTCGACATTCACTAGTTAAACCAATCACTTGGGGACTAATCACCTGTGTACACTTAGTAAACCATTAGTCCCTTAACCGTTTATCATTAATCATCAAAATCCACTAGGGGCACTAGATGCACTTTCAACTACTCTACAATGCTTATGGTAATGGTTATCTTTTACAGTATCATATAAATGCTTTTATAATTTAAAAGTATTAGGTGTTAATATTAAGACACATGCAATGATTTTATATGAGAGGCTGAGAAGAAACAACCTGCAATGATGATAAAATCTGGGCGAGTAAGCAGCGATGTCAACGTACAAATGCCGGTATCGATGGTTCGGAAGGACCCCTTTGGGATTCGGCTGGGGAGGCGCAGATCTACGGAGCTACGCTAGAGCTAGAGCTCGGCAGGATATGGAAATAGGAAAGACACGGTGATTTACCCAGGTTCAGGCCACCTTCTAGGTGTAAAACCCTACGTCCTGCTTTGAGTGTATTTGAGAGTATGTGGAGAGATTAAAGTGAACTAGCAGCATAGGCGCCCTAATTCTTCTTCCTCTAGGGTTTGTATGTCTACGGTTGTGCTCCCTAAGAAAAGATCTCAGGGTTTGATCAATTCTCTCCAAGCTGATCCTCCTGAAAAACCGATCAGAACCTCCCTCTTTGCATGGCCGCGGTTCTCCCCTTATATATCCGGGGGTCATCACAGTGGCCGAAAGATAAATATCTTGCCATGAAGCTTGTCGCGGAAGAAACCCGGCATGGGCAAGCCACGTCAGTGGTTGAGATTTGCTGTAGCAGAACAGTGCCGGTCACGCCTTGGTTGGGAACCGGATCATCATGATGAGGGCATGTCAGGAGGTGAAGACTTGACATCTCCTGACACGGGCTACGCTGCAACTACCCAGGCCCTACGGACCAGGTGCAGAGGGCATGCGTATGGGCGCGCAGAGGCGCACCCTTAAAGTCAAAAAGGGGTGTCAGACCTCTCCATCCCCTCCAAGACTGATAGCTGACAGGGCTTATCACTTGGGGGGAGGTCAGGACACCGTCTTTGGTCCGCAAGAACTTGGAGTAGACATGCATTTAATACACCCGACACAGGCATTAAATGCACCCGACACAGGCATTAAATGCGCCTGTTGATTGAGGAGGGGCCCTCAAGGGGTGCTCGGGGCTCCCTGGGATTGGAGGCCCCCGAGCACACCTCCTAGGCCGCTCCATCATCTAGGCGAGGTACTCGGCGCCCCGGACGGGGACCAGGTCGCCCTTAGTGCTCGGGGTGAGCCTCCCGAGCACTTCTTCTCGGGTGCTCGGGGTGAGCCCCCGAGCACCTCTTCTCGGGTGCTCGGGGTGAGCCCCCGAGCACCTCTGCTTGCTTTGTCCTGGGCGGGGACCAAGTCGCCTTGGGCCCTTCGGGAAACGCCATTAAGGGATGACTCGGGGCACCCCTTGACTTAGCCGAATGGAACAGTGCTCGGGTGAGCCCCCGGGCACCTCTACTTAACTCTCACGTCCTTGGCGATGTGGCGTCAAGTTGAGCCTTTGCCAGCGGTTTAGGGGACCCTGAGCCCCGTAACGCCGACAAGCGAGGACGTAGCTAGGGCTGTGAGAGTGTGCGACTTCGGTGGACGGCGGCGGCGGGTGATCTTGGCTATGAGCAGGCTGGCAGTGAGCCAGTGCGATGGCGTGTGTCGCTTATTGCCGTAGTATGTCCCTTTCGATGATGCTATGTATTTCTGACCAGGGTCATGGTGGCTGCGAGGGCGAGCACCATTAGATGTTGCTTGTCTTCGACACCTGCACGTGGCGTACATGACAGCGATGGTAGCATCTCGTTATCGTCTAGTCTCCATCGTCGCCATCATGCCGAGTGAACTAGTTCCGTGTATTTAGGCTGAGATGGGCTTTAGGCTTCTTTTGAGCAATGCTTTGGACTTTTGGAGGCTGGAAACAGTAACCATCTAGAAAAATGTTTGACATCATGACCATCCAAAATGAGCAATAACCAGGATTGGAAACGCCTTACTTTTATTAGGAGTAATTGCGTGCATAGTATCCGCTCCAACGGTTTTTGTTGTAGTGGTTGCCGCCTCCACCCCTTCCTCCCTCCCCCGGTTCGCCCAGCTCTGTCCCTCCCTCCCTCCTGCTGCCTCGCCCAGATTCAAGCCTCCTCTCACCTTGACGTCCAACACCGGCCTCGACCTCGACCTCCGTAACTACGCCGGCATTGCTGCCACTGCCGCCATCCACATGCATAACGTCCACTCCCACGACGTCTCCATCATCCTCGCCAAGGGCCTAGGCTCCTCCTTCGCTGACGCCAAGGCCATCAACTCCCTCGTCGACTCCCGCCTCGACCTCATATGCAGCTACAACCCCTTTCACCTCATCCCACTTCCCCTTGCCCGCCTGCCTCTGCCTCCACTTCGTCCTCGTCATGCCCAACTTCGAGGCGCCCACCAGCAAGATGCGCGCCGCGCTGCCCAAGCAAGTTACCATCCACCAGCATGTCCGCAACTCAGGCCGCTGCGCTCGTTATTGCCATGCTGCAAGGCGATGCTGGAGTCATCGGCTCGGCAATGTCATCAGACGGCATGTGTGTATTAAATTGATTGAACATGTTTGTGGTGATTCAATGCGGTAGATGTTTACTACTCCCTCCGTCCACGAATGTAATGAACGCATATAATTTAAGGTTTAATTTTGACCAACAGTTAAATCAATAATATTGAATTATATAACACAAAAGTGATACCATTTGAAATACGTTTGAATATGGATCTAATGGTACCACTTTTGTATTATATAACTAAAAAATTATTAGTTTAATTGTTGGTCAAAATTAGACATTAAATTCCGTACAGGTCTTACAATTGTGGATGGAGGGAGTAACTAAGAAAGCTTTATCACAAATTAATTAGTCTATTACTAGGTTCTACTAGTTTGTTAAAATTCTGCCGGGCAGATCGATTTAATGTTATGATGATCATATTATAAGTCCCTGAGTGGCATAACTTCCTGGACAGCAGCTTCAGAGCAACATGATGATGTAGCTTGTGCTCAGTTGCTCCCTGCGATTGGAAGATTGCATTTTTTTTTCGATTGTTGTTCCACGGATAGTTCGAACTTCTATGAATCTAAACGCGTGGAATTTTAGCTTCTCCTTTTATTTATCCTAGTAACACTAAAGATATATCCGTTAGTGATATTTCAAGTTATGTTGCAAGTTATGGCCAGTCCACGGAGGCACTAATTTGGGGGCTTGTATGATACAGAATATGAGCCACGCAAATTTTCTTTCTTAATTGTGCTAATATTTTTTTCAAAAGAATGATATTATCACTCAAACAAGTTCATGAGCATTACAACTTTTGCGTCGTTTACCACAGACAATGAGTTTAAATTTTAGAAGCCATTTCAAACCGCAGAGGAGCTTTCAGGGTTTATCTAAATCAAAACTCTCATAGACAGTTAACTTTAAACTGACTTATGCATAAATCTACACTGTTATGCAGAGAGAGGGCTCACCCGCGGTTAGATTGTGAGGTCAAACGGCAGGGAGCTGTAGCACCGTTTCTCTACTACTTTCTCAAGTTTATTGCCCTTCTCACCAAAGTTTATCATATTACGGTACACAGCAACAGAAAAGGCACACATATGAAGAGAAAAATTGAATGATGTCTGATTGGGTTTATGCATAGGAACTTCCAAGGTGGTACATTGGAAATTAAGCAATGCTCAGCCCAACTTGGGCCACTTGTTTGAGGGTTTGAAGCAAATATATGGGCTATGATTCCATCAAACAGATATGGAAACCCTAGGATAACTGACAGCCCAACACAAACTTGGCCTAGTTAAGGGAAACAAAACAGAGAGCAAACTGTTGCTGCCGCTGTGGTGGTACGTTCGTGTTACTCTGACCAGTTGTTCTCTGTCCTTACTCCTTACGTTCCAAACAATCTTTCCAATCAATGTCTTGCTCGCAACAACACGAATTCACTCAAAAACTTGAGAGTTTTGAGTAATTTTTTGGTCTGGTAGCATCGCGACGCTGGAGCCAGACGATTATATGATGATGTTGCAGCACGTACATCACGAGTTATTTGCTCTGTTGCTGTTGAATGGTACGTCAAGGTTATTTGCCTGCCTTCACGCCGAAAACCACATCAGCGATTCAGCCCGGGCATAAAAACCGTAAAACCGAATTCGAAACCGAAACCGAAACTGAAAAAACCGAATTTAGGTTAATATCGGTAAACCGAAATTAGTTCGGCTAGCAGTTTTAGAAAACCAAAATTAGTTCGGTTTAATCGGTTTTACAACACGGTTAACCGATTAAACTGATATAAACCGAAGTCTTAGCAGCCCATTAGCCCATTACGGTTCCAGCCCGCAACCACCCGCCCCTACCAACTTGGCAACTCCCCACGCCACGCGCCCACGCAGACCCACACCTAACCGGCTAACCCTAGCCGCCACCTCCACTTAGGCGACCCGCCGAGGCGGCGAGGCAGCGACCGGGTGAAGCCGCGAGGGCACAAGGCGGCGGCGCGGTGACCCGGCGAAGTGGCGGCGTGGCGACTCGGCGAAGCGGCGAGGTGTGGAAGCGGCAAGGGCGCGCCGGCGCGAGGCGGCTACCAGGCGACCCGGCGAAGCGAAGAGGCGGCTACCTGGCGAGTCGGCGACCCGGCGGCGCATCTGGCATCCCCATCGTGCGAGCGTGTGGCAGCGCAGCAGCTGTGGTAGGGCACGGCGAGGCGGCAGTGGCAGGGGCATCGAGCACAGGTTGTGCGGGCGTGCGGCAGCGACAGGGGCATCGGGCACGGGTTGTGCGGGCGTGCGGCAACAGGAAGGCGGCAGCGGCAGTAGGAAGGTTTGTGCATTCTGATTATTCTTTTTGCTGCTGAATTTATGTGCATTTCTGAAACGTCTAAATCTTCTGAAAATTTCGGTTTAAACCGAAAACTGAAACCGAAATTTCGGTGAATTGTCGGTTTTCA
Source organism: Stipa capillata (assembly GCA_019208055.1). NCBI lineage: Eukaryota > Viridiplantae > Streptophyta > Magnoliopsida > Poales > Poaceae > Stipa > Stipa capillata. The sequence goes on from JAGXJF010004001.1 coordinate 138,962, forward strand.
TAATTTTGAACAACATTTTGGTTCTTATTTTTAAAAACGAATTTGGCAAAAATCGAAAAACCGAAATTAAAATTTGCCCGGGCTGACCATGCACTTACCACACAAGTACGGTGCCGCACGTTTGCCCAAATTTTCATGGATCAACTCTTTTAACAGGACCACGTCAGAAGGCATCTCTTTCTTTCTTTAGTCCAACTACTGGGACGAAACGATTGGCTGAAATGACAGGAACACAAGAATCTGCCAAAAGAATTGTAGTGATCGAATGGCTTAATCCTCGGGCAATTATTTTGGTGCCCCACGTGTACCGTCGTCGACCTTCATCTGATAAGCATGTGCTCGACTCAACTCCATCATTCTCACGGAAGCAAGCTGTTTGGCTTTTGAAGAAACCGAATATGCCCCCAAAACGATTGGATTATTGTCTCGGCTCATTTGGCTCATTGTCCACGTTCTACTAGTCATGCACTTATGCATCCCACATAGTCATCGTCGTTCCGGAATCTTCAAGCTAATATTGATTCTCAGTTGCTTTCTAAAGTACGAGAAAAGGTACCGCGCGTCAGCCGCAGCAGGAGAATATGGTTAGAACTAGTACTGTATTCCCTAAACCATAATTCCTTGCTTGCAATCTTGCATGCACAACACATTGCACTCTTGACTTCTCCGTCCAATTCTTCTCCCAAATCTGTTTACGAGATTGCAGAGATACCCTCTTCAGGGTTCAAGTCTGCATCATAGATCATCGTACCTTGTGAAGAATGGCACGAAGTCACGCCTTTATTTCGAAGCAATGACACGCCTTAATTTGTCAATAAACAAGCATCATTGCAGCCTGTGAAACACGCCTGGCCATTTTTGTATGTTTATCTACCTATGTCTGGACGAATGGACTATCAGTTTCAGATAAGCACCGTGGAATTTCGATGGATGGGTGGATTCCTTTCGGATTACAACCACTCGAGACCCCTCGTGTTTGTAACCCAACGAACGGACGTGCACTTTGCGAGCATGTTGTCGAGTTCCAGCAACTCCCAACGTTTCAGGGCGGGGTCCCCGTCGCCTCCACACATGTGAACTCTAGCTGCAACTAGTACTATTACTAATCAATTAAATCAAATTCGAAACTCGAAACTCCTTTTTCACGATGCGTAGATGCCGGAATATTCTATTGTAAACTATGGGTGGTTTTGTTGGAGAAATGAAAATAGATCGAATAGGAATATCCACATTTTTAAATATATTCTTCTGTTTGGTTAGAGGAACATGGTGGGTAGAGTTCAACTAACTAAAGAGAATATTATGTAAAGATTCTGGACGAAGAGAATCGACCAAAATAGCCAGATGAGACTGTCACCCTTATCTAATCATGATTATTAAAAATAATTAGTAATAATTAGCATATTATATTAATAATTAATAATATTACTATAATATTATCATTGATAATTTTTAGATGTTTATTAGTGTATTTTTAATGTGTTTGTTATGTATGTTTAGTTATAATTAGCATGTTTTATGTTTAATGAGTATTATTACATCAAGACTAACATTGAAAAATATTAGTTATGTTGATTAGAGTATGATAAATTATTATTAATACAAATTAAGAGCTGTTATTTAGTTAATTAATTTTATCACATCCATCCTCATTCCTCCAACCAAACAAAAAATGGCTCATCCCACATATCCAACCAAACATTGAAACAGGGTCATCTCATCTCTAAAAATTTGGATGGCCCTAACCCATCTATCCTTGCCCTTCAACCAAACTGACCCTATGTGAGTATCGTGTTGCCGATATAGATCAATCACACATCACAATATGTAAAGTAAAGACACATGAACATAAGAATATAGAGGTGTTGTTGCTCTCACTTTATTAGATTAGATCTCATGAGTACAATTACTTGTTGGATAAACAAAAAGGGTACCTCTATTTATAGATCACTACATGATGGCTAAGATTTAGTAATAGACCACATGGACCTAAAGATTCTGTTGTAAAACCTGTGAGCGTCGCATTGTCGACACAGATCAATCACACATCACGATACGTAAAGTAAAGGAGACATAAACACAAGGATGTAGGGGTGATGCTTCTCTCTCATTATTAGATTGAATCTCATTAGTACAATTGCTAACAAAGACCACCCCTCTACTTATAGAACATCTACATTTTCTTGCGGGAAAAGGAGAATATATATTACTCAGAACAACGAGAGCAATCAGTTTGAACCAATTCCAGTACAGAGGCTGGCCCCGACCCTAACCAAATAGTCATGCACCTCTCAGCATGGTCAATCCTAGTAAGCTCATAACTTACTGCATTCTGTTCTCGACTAATTTGATGAATCAAAATCTCCCTCCCTTCCTGAAGCAAATGCTTCACTTCAATAATCATGCAAATGCTTCACTTCAATAATCATGCTGGAATACTGCAATCTATCCATCAATTGTGACTGTATCTTGGTAATCACACTGCTACTATCAGTTTATAGCAAGATAGGGCATTGGCTCCATTGCAATGCCAATGCAAGACCGTCCATGCAAGAGAGGAGCTCCACGTCTAGGGGATTAGTACACTGCCTGAGCTACCTATAGGAGGAAAAAATGATGGCTCCCTTATGATCATGGAAAACCATGCTAGCCCTCACCGCTCCAGCTGCCTCAATGAAGGACCCATTTTGGTGTACCCGGTTTTAAGAATCGGATAACCCTTGTGATTCCTATACTAATCCCATGGTCAGTAGCCACTACACACAAGTTAGCTTGAATATCATTGTCATACACATACAAAATAGATATTCATAAATAAATCGACATGCATGGTCGACGTCATATACCTATAGCCCATTGGCTAAGAGTCTACAGTGGAAAACAAGTGATGGTGTGGCCTACTAGTATAACGTACCCAACAGGCAATCGACAAGGGTTACATCCTAAGTTTCATAATTATTGACGTCGTCCTTCTTCGGAGTAGAAGTCTTCCTCGTCTGGCCACATCAACAAGCCAGCTGAGTATATTGAATGTACTCGCAAGCATCCCACAAGAAAAGTATAATAGCTACATCCATGCAAGGCTTTTTCAGAGAATGTAGTTCTATCCTAAGTTTCATGTTGTGCGGAAAGTAAGTTTTCATCCCATAATATGCGTAATAGATCATCAAGCATTTTGGCAATGATAAACTTGCTAAACAAGTATTTTCTGAAATGACGATAGCACTTGCTTTCGTCTCATAATTTGAAACGCCAATAGCTCCTTCTATCGGCTCAACACATCATCAATGACTAACTCAAGCTACAACCTCGTGGCTTGGCTCAATTAAGACTAATGCAGCTCCCGCTACGTACCCATAGCTCATACTGCACACTGTGGACACATTGTATCCACGTCCTTAACCCCATGTTCCCTCATTTTACAAGAAAATATAATCTAACCAATGTATGGCTTAGCCAAGTTGTGTCCATGACCGCAGACGCTGCTATTTGAATAGATTTTAACATACTGCAGAGGTTGTATGGTTTTATCCACAAGATGTGATTCTCCCCTATTGTCAAGTACTGATGAGTACACTACATGAGGTATACCGGAAGGGATGTCACAACAAGACTTTTTTCTATCTAGTCTTAGCGATGAACCCGCCAGATGAGTGTGGCGTACCCGGTTTTAAGGCCGGATACTCCCTCGTGATCACTGTACCGGTCCCTGGATCAGTAGCCGATACACAGGAGTTAACCTGTATATCATTGTCATACATGCGTAAACAATTAAATAGACCGTTAAGGTCGATAGTCTAATACTGTAGCCCAACGGCTATAAATCTGCAGCGGAAATTCAACGGTGAGGTGGCTCATCAATATGCCATACCCGATAGGCAACTGACTGGGGTTACGCCCTAGCTTTCGCGTTCATATTCGTATCTGCGGACTGATGTCTTCTTCGTCTGGCCAAATCAACAAGCCAGGTGAGTACATTGAATGTACTCGCAAGCTATTCCCACAGGAGGAAATATACGGCAATATTTCATGCAGGGAGTAGATCAAGGGATAGCTCTAACCTAAGTTACAAGTTGTGCGGAAATGTAAGTTCTTATTCAAAATACAGAATAGTAGATTCAAGAGCATTTTCGAAATCAAAATTCATCTCTGCCGAGACAACATTCGGTGCTGGATAATCCAGCAAAACAGTCGTCAACTAGAGGCTGGTAGCTCGTTCTACCGCCTCGAACAATCATTACGACCTACCCGCGCTACCGCCTCGCGGCCCGGGCTAGGTTTTCTCTTCTGCAGTTCTGAAAGGACCAAGGGTGCCGACTAGAGAGGGGGTGAATAGGAGGCTAATTAAAATTGCTTAGTTTTAATCTTTTTAACCAGTTATTGACTTAGCAGATCATCAGATTTAATTGGATGTGTGACAGGTTCCTAACACAGGTGAAATATCACAAGTAAAATAGCACGTGGCTGTCACACAGGTGGGTCACACAGGTGATCTAATAACCTAGCACAGGTAAGCTAGTAATGTGGCTGCGACACAGGTGACTAAGACAGGTATAAAGATGATACATCTATAACACCTGAGACACAGCTAGAACAAGCAGGCAGAAAGCTGATTAAACAGGTATAAAGCAGATCTGAATAAGGTGAACAAGAAAGTCTCAGATCATATAAGCATGCAATGAATATAACTGCTAGAGTAAATAGACTAAGCACTCAGAGAGAGACAAGTGAATTTATCCCGAAGTTCTCTACTCCTTTCAGAGAGGTACGTCTCTGTTGGAGAGACTACTCCGAAGAGATAGTCAGCACTGAATCGTGCTTGTCCTCCGAGTACCTGACGTTCAGGCCTCTTCCTTGCTTGTGGAGGTCCTTTTGCCTTGCAGCAGGATGACCTCGATGCTTCTTCACAAACTTACTGATTCAGCCCACACAAGCTTGGGTGATATCAGCAACTCCTACACCCGTCTAGGAGCAGACACTCCAAGAGTAACAGACGATGCAGCAGCAATCTCTTGGAGGAACCTTTGCTCGTGCTCAAAGCTCACAGACTCACTCGGACTGACCCTTAGGCTTTTAGCTCTTGTTGAGTGGTTGGAGGCTTTGCAACGGTCGTATGTGATTCACTGGTTTGAGCAAGGTTGAGGATGAAGTCCTCCCTTGGTCCCCTATATATAGGGTCCTCAGGCACCTGACCGTTACTCTGTTGCCACGTAGGATTAAGTGAGCCACTGGTGTCAGCCACCGGTGACACAGCTACACACTACGCCCAACTATACCCGGCTTAGGCAGACCGACACCTGTGTCACCGGCGGCACACACAGGTGAACCCTTAGCTAATAGCCGCACTACTCAGCCCGGTCCTGGCACATGACATGCCCTCAGCATACGTCAAACTCTAATACCTATAAGGAGAGAACCTCTGACAGACTTCTGACACATCAGACCGCCTATCGCAGTGCAGGTACCTTAGCATTTTCAAGCTCTCCCCTGGTACAGAGATGTACCTGAGTCATAGAGCGGAAGACCACCTGTGACACAGCTGTGTCACACAGGTGCCTAAACCTCTAGGGTTTTCACTGTTAGTACTGCAGAGCACTAACACAAAATAGCTTTATACTTTGTGCAAAGCTATTGACACAGGGCAATTGACCTCAAAACATCAATCCCCTTGACCAACACTCTGAGCAATGATCAAGGTTCCCTTAGACAACTGCTACTGTTTCATCCCTCTTGATAGTACGGGTGATTCGTATGGACTCAAAGAAACTAGCAAATCTAGGCTTTACCTGCCACCAACTGAAGTCACGGCCCTTGACGCATCAAGCCACCATCACCTTGCTTGCAGCTCCCTGCACAGCACCGGCTTCTTCTCAACTGTGACACAGCTGCCTAGCACAGCCATCTCTTTGTCCTTGAAACCACCTTGTACCCTTTTTGGTGACCATCCTTCACTGGATAATCCTTCTTCATGGAACCTGTAAACTCTGCTTACACTCATTGTAAACATTAGATTCTAGTTTAAGTTGTCATTAACCATCAAAACCATATTAGGGCCTAGATGATCTTTCAAGTTCCTCGCTACCAGACTGTAGCTTAAACTGCTCACTGTGGGCACATCATGCCCACGTCCTTAATCCCATTTCCCAGCTTTCACAAGCAAAACTCAGTCTAACCAGTGTGTGGCCTTACCAGTTCATGTCCATGACCGAGGACGCGGCTATTCGAATAGTTTTAATACTCTGCAGAGGTTGTACGGCTTTACCCACAAGATGTAGTTCGCCCTGGGTATACTATGCATCGTATACTAACAGGACTAGTACAACGAGACCTTTCGCCCGTGTTCACACTAGAGCCGGACCCGCTAGGTGGGTAACCCAACTTTCGCATCTCGGATGTCGAAAATGGGACTCTCCACCTTTGTGTCGAACCATCATTTCACGTACTCGTGAGACCCACCGAGAGCTTCACCTCCACAGCGAGGAACTCATCGGGGGCTTTACCCCCACGCAGTCCCGTGAAGATCCTCTAGGGATCCCAGATCCACCTAGCACATCACCCTAACTTCCCATGGTTCCGAGCTCTAGCATTAGACGAGGTACCGGGTCAAGTCCTTTCCATAAAGGACATGTGGACGTACGGTAGGGGAACTGATTCAGCGGCACTTAGGTTCGGTCCTTAACTGATTCGAGCAAGACTCCATGTCCAACCATCACCCCAGGTAGTAACCGTCTACCCTGCCATTCTAGGCCTCAGGTAGCAACCGGCTCCCTACCCTTTTCTGATTCAAGTAGCGACCGGCTACTCTACCACCTCCAAACACCCTTAACATTCTTGCTCGAATCTAAATCCTCCATCATCTCATTCAGGGTTTAACAAACATTCCTTTTAAATGGCACCTCGGTATGCATTTACAAACCGAGGGTTTTGATCCCAATCCCATTGCATCGATAAAACTTAGTTTTTTTTCTACAGCAGGGCTAAGCGGGGCTATCGCCTATACTCCTGATGATGAATAGTACGGTATCCCGCAAATTAGGGGTATCCGTGTACAATTCCCCGGGACTTTAGGAAGGTACAGTGTACCTGGTAAGGATCCCTGGACGACAAGGTAACCCCTCTAAGGAAGGGAAGACTCCTCTTAAATTAGGAAGTCAATCCCGACGTTTAAGGAAGCCAGAGTCCTACTCGGGCATGAGTCCACGTCCAGTACGACCCTGGGAACCCCCTATATAAGGATCAGCAATCCCATATGGGAGGACAGATCCAACAAGTCTTTCTAGTCGCAACACAAGCAGCGTAGGATCTCAGGAGGCGAAGCCCTAGAAGACCCGCTGCCTCAAAGGAGTCGAGCCCGGCGGATTAGATAGATTAGTCTATAATTAGACCTAGGGTAGCCACTAACATACACCCCATTGTAAAGCGTGTTCTCCATTAATATATAGCAACAGGATGTAGGGTTATTATCCTGAGGGAGGCCCGAACCTGTATAAAAACGGCTGTCCCCTGCTGTCAGAGCTCCTGGCACTTGGGTCCTAGAGGTCCCTACCCCCCAGTAATCATCATCTCGCGAGTACCGTAAGATCGCCGGTTTACCAATCGTCGACAGATGGCGCCGACCGTGGGGACCTCTCCGGACCAAGCCGTCCAGGAAGATTCAAAGTCGGCAGGACGCGCAACTAGGCGCGATCAGATCCCAGCGCCGTTCGCACAGCCCTCCTCGGCCTCGTCCGAGGAGGAAGTAGCAAGCACGGCAGGAAAACCGATCGCAATCTCGCCCCGTACTGGGTACTCGGACCAGGGTTTTTACGACAACTTTGGCCCTATGGACCCATACCCGGTTACGGATCGAGTAGACTTCGAAGAATACGCCCCTGGAGAGGACTCGGATTGCGAGGCTGACCACTTCAGAACCGAGTGCGCCAGGGCCTTCAGCGGGAAGTTGGTCTTGAACGACGACTCCCCGGCGGGAATGACTAGCCCCATGGCTGGAATTTCTCCTGCTAATTCTGATCGTGAGAACGATCAAGACTTTACCCGCGTCGTGTCCGAGGAGGACAACGCGATGGAATACGAGTACACGTCGTCCAGTCAAGGACCTCGAATGGTTACTCGCATCGACGATGATTGAGAAGACCTCGAAGATCAGAATCTGCTCGGGGGCTCACAACACCGGAGCCCGACGAGATCGTTCAGCAAGACCTCCACCGCAACTATGAGCGACGACTTCGGAAAATACCCCCTCCAAGTCGGAGAACAGGTTCTACGACTAGTTCGGAACCGGGGCAAAAAAGGGTTTCCTCCTCAGCAGGACAACGGCTCCACATGAGAAGACGCCCGATCCAGGTCGCTCGAGTTAGCAATAAAGAGATATTCGAGTCCCCTTAGAGAGTTCCTCGTGCAAGCACCTTCGGTAAGATCGCACAGTCATCACCCCTCCGACCGCCAGTCCGTCTCAGGTTGCGCCAGCTCCGACCTCGAATCGTCAAGCTATGAACAAACCAATGATAAGACGCTCCGGGCGCCGTCGCCTAGCACGCGCACTCGACAAGCTTTTTCAGCGGGTCACGACAAGAGCACGAGAGTTTCTGGTGCAACCAACGACGACTCGAGAGGAGGAGGTGATGTTTTTACTTCTAGTTTTTCCTAGCAGTTTTTTCTTATAGTAACGTATAAATGATGCTTCAGTCAGTTCACAGTTTTTTAAAATATCAAGTTTCCTAGTTCGATATTTATTTTTTCAGACTGCCTATCCGAGAAACTTCTCGAATAAGACAGTCGGGGGCTGGATAAGTATGTGGCATCAAGCGAAAAACTGGCGTACACATGCACGTACCGACAACCCAACCTAAGCAAAGGGAAAAGGGTTCTGCGCTGCGACCGTCTGGGATGAGAGGAAAGCCCCTTAACGTGTCTACAGGTGACAGGGGAAGCCACTGAGCCCCCCACCTGACTAGACCTAAGGCCTGGCCGACTAAACTCCCCGGTTCCCGCAACAAAGTTCCTCGACTCCGAGCAAGGGAAGAAGAGAAGGTACGAGTATGACTAGGCCAACAAAATCGTACGCTTACCGGCCACCCCGACTACTTTGAACAGAAGGCGTCCCGGATAGAGTGCAATGTCATCAGAGCAAGGGTTGCGAGAGGTTCACTAACTAGCGTCCAATACCCCTTCGACAAGGGAACACAGGTTGCTGCTATGGCTATGACAGACTGTACGAAGACCCCTTATCGTGTTTACTGATGACGAGGAGCCTCTGAGACCTCCATCCGACTAAACTTAAGGCCTGGTCGATCGCAGTCAGCAGCATACGGCGCAACTCGTAAGCCTAAGTCAAGGAAGGTGTACGTGAAGTTCGACTAAATCCTCGAGAATCTTTGCATCTGACAACATTCACGATGCAGTTATTTTCAAAAATGATCAGCTTTTAGAAAACAAAACACACGGATTAAGCACAGTTACTAATCAAAAAGTGTTAAGTCAGTTTAGCAGACTATCTGTATTCAGCCATTCGAGACCTCTTCGCCTCGAAATCGGTTCCCCGCTCCTCTTCCGACTGGACCAATCGCTCCTCTAGGTCCCGGACAAAGCGAGCAAAAAGGCAAAAGGTTAGTTTTAGTAAAAGCAAATTACGACTAACGTTTTCAGTTGTTGATTATATCTAGAAGCGCCGCGACCAGGGCTAGACCTTCGCCCAAGTCGGACAACAGGCGTCCTGAGCTAGGGGCTCAATGAACTCCACAGCCGACTAGCCCCATGCTGGAGCTAACTTCTCCAGCCAAAGAATGCCTGCAGTATGCACTGCGGATTGACTTCCCGGCCACGAATAACGTGGCCGAGCATGAGGGTTTGCTTGCCGGTCTCTGAGTCGTTTCCGCACTTGGTATCCGCCGCCTACTCGTGAGTAGGGACTCACAGCTGGTAGCGAGACAAATGTCCAAGGAATGTCAGACCTTAGACCAGAACATGGCAGTTACCGAGCAGAGGTGAGGAAGCCGGAGAAGAAATTCATCGGGCTCAAAGTACGGTACATCCTAAGAAAGGATAACTGCCGAGCCGATAGTCTTGCCCGTCTGGCGTCCTCATGATCTCTATGTCCACCCGGGACCTTTGCAAAAAGGATTTCGACGCCGTCCATTGCTTCTAACGAACCGGTGGATGAAGGAATGGCCACCCTCAGAACAGAGCACCATTCAAGGACGTCACCAGGTATTGACGCTCCAAGGAGAGTAGCGGGTCGGCTCGTTGCTCCCCTCGGTCTTGAGGATTCGTGGATAGAAACCATCTGCATGTACCTTCTCGATCGAACTACGCCTGAGGACGATACGCTTTCCGAGCAAATTGCCCGGCGCGCCAGGATGTATTCCCTGGTCGATGGGGCTCTCTTCCGACGAGGGGCTCACGGAGTGCTCATGCGGTGTATCCCTCAGACGCAGGGTATAAGATTACTCGAAGAGATCCATGGAGGGGTGTGCGGGGCACATGCATCTTTCCGAATCCTGGTCGGAAAGGCCTTTAGACAAGGATTCTATTGGCCGACAGCCCTACATGACGCGAGCGAGTTAGTGAAGCGATGCCGTCAGTGTCAATTTCACGGTAGACGCATTCACCAGCCGCTCAAGCATTGCGGACGATTCCCTTGTCGTGGCCCTTCATGACACGGGGCTTGGGTATTCTGGGGCCCTTCCCGGTCTCGCCCGGGGGCTACAAGTTCCTGTTCGTCGCAATTGACAAGCGCGCTACGGTTTCGCTGATGTCAGCGGTACAGTGGCACAGAAAAATGAGAGATTCTTCATCACCACGCGAAAATTCTGCCATGACGGTTCGGTTTCCTAGAAATCTTCCAGGCGAATGCGTGTCCGTGATCAATGGATCAGATTAAATCAGAAGATGCTTCACGGGCAAGCCAGCCCAGAAAAATGCCTTGGACTACTCGGAGGTTTATCCCGACCAAGGATATCACGACTACCCGATAGAGATATTACCTACTCGGGAACGTTGTCAGCAAAAGTACTCGAGGTCGCCTACTCGGAGTTGCTTCCCGACAAGGGCAGATTTTCAACAGAACCATCATGACCTCACTTCACGTACTGATGGCGGGCTTGATGATGAATAGTACGGTATCCCGCAAATTAGGGGTATCCGTGTACAATTCCCCGGGACTTTAGGAAGGTACAGTGTACCTGGTAAGGATCCCTGGACGACAAGGTAACCCCTCTAAGGAAGGGAAGACTCCTCTTAAATTAGGAAGTCAATCCCGACGTTTAAGGAAGCCAGAGTCCTACTCGGGCATGAGTCCACGTCCAGTACGACCCTGGGAACCCCCTATATAAGGATCAGCAATCCCATATGGGAGGACAGATCCAACAAGTCTTTCTAGTCGCAACACAAGCAGCGTAGGATCTCAGGAGGCGAAGCCCTAGAAGACCCGCTGCCTCGAAGGAGTCGAGCCCGGCGGATTAGATAGATTAGTCTATGATTAGACCTAGGGTAGCCACTAACATACACCCCATTGTAAAGCGTGTTCTCCATTAATATATAGCAACAGGATGTAGGGTTATTATCCTGAGGGAGGCCCGAACCTGTATAAAAAGGGCTGTCCCCTGCTGTCAGAGCTCCTGGCACTTGGGCCCTAGAGGTCCCTACCCCCCAGTAATCATCATCTCGCGAGTACCGTAAGATCGCCGGTTTACCAATCGTCGACAACTCCTAATTAAATTTGCCGATCGTCCGATGATCAGCACTTAATACTAGGGTTTCAAGGATATAGTTTATCGGGCCTAAGCCGTGCAGCTAATAGGAATAGCTAGGTCTACATAAAATAATGATTTTACCCACATAGCATGCAATTTCATAAACAAAATAATTAACTTCGCAAATATAGGATTTCAACATGGTCAAGGTGGGAATGCTTGCCTGGCAATATTGGCCGAGCGTCGGTATCGAGCTTGATGCGACCGTGATCCAAGATCCTTCGTGCGTAATTCGTAACGTCGTATCTACACGTCGAGAAAAACAGCGAATAAACGACGGGGCAAGCAAAACCCGATAACAACTAATTGAGAAATAGAGCATGAAAATTGTAACTCCATAGTGGACTAGGGTAGTCATTTATTTCGAGAGACCCGTAGGATTTAACTCAGGTGCGTCCAGGTTATTCTATATAAGGTGTCGATTAAGGGGGCCTGTTGCCGAACTAGGGTTTCCGAAGTGGTGAGTTAGAATTAACTACGTCACAAGTTGAGGGACTCAATTGATGTATATGCTTGAAAAGAGATGGCACGAACATGGTGAGATAGTAGGTGTCGCGAGGAAGCGGAGTTAGGGCTCTTGGAAGTTAAACTTATGCGTTGGATTAGTTATTGTGGTTTCATGGGGCTTTAAAATGTTGGAAATGGGTGTTTTCGGTTGGAAGGCTTCTGCCACGTTAGGGTTCCAATGCCCCGGAAGGTTACTAGGGTTTGAGGAACATGGCTAGGTATTTTCACTTATCAGAACGTGAATTCACGTCCCAAGTTATTAAGTAGGGAGGGGTTTCTTTTTCTCTCATGGTTCTCAACGCACACGACTGGATTCTATACTTGTTTCCAAGTCCCAAAACTTGGTAGAGGTTTGGTAAGCCTAAGTGTATGCTCTGGTAACACATGCCAGAATATTATAAACCCTAATTCGAGATCTTTGGCCACGTGCCTATATCAGATGTTCTTTGCTTTTCAAGGAAAAGCATTTTGGATTTCATTATACTTGGGACCAGAGGTGGTACAGGGGTTTGAAATATATTGGTAAAGACAATATATGCTTTTATTATTTTAGCATAAACAAAGTTTAGTTTCAGAACACTATTGGACTCGGGATGATGGACTTTATTTCAGAAGATCTAAGGAAAGGAATTGATTTACCTGTAGCTCGAACGAGGAAGTTATAGACACATGATACGCGTATATCAGAGATATATTCAGAATTTATACCGGGCTGTAGGTCTTGATTTCGGAGGTTTTCAGAGGGGGTTGTGTCTAGAAGTTAGCAGCCAATAACCGCTGTTAGCATCCACTGTTGGGTTTTTAAACACTTTTGCTCGTTAGCTGCTGTTAGAGCTAACTCACAGAAAAGAAAAGGGGAAGTTAGGACTAGCTCTGCGTCTAAAGGGAAAGAAAGGAAGTCGTGGCAGATCTCGGCATGGCTGAGCTCGCCTTCTTCGTCTTGGGGCAGAACACGGCACAAAAGAAAAGAGAAGAGGGCTTCGGTGGTTCCTCACCGGCAACGGGGTTCACCTCGGCGGTGGGATTTGACCATGGGCGGCAAAGGGATCTTGACCGGTGGCGGCGCTCGGGACCTCCCTGGCGGCCAGCCGAAGCGCGGCGACCGGCGTAGAGGACCGGCTGGTTGGAGTCGAGGCGGACCTTGCCGGGAACGGCGGTGTAGACCCCGGACGAGAGGGCGGTGCCTCGGGGCGGAGTACTCGGAGGCGACGGGGGTGGATCTCGGCCGGCGGCGCGGAAGTCTCGGTTGCTTGATGCGGCGGCTCGGGTTAGAGAAGCAGGAGACAAAGGGGGCGGGGGCGGTGATAGGCAGCCGGAGATCACGGCGACGGCCAGAGTAGACTCACCACCGAGATTGGGGTTGAGGAGGACGGCACTGGGCGGCTCGTCGGCGTGTCGGTGTGGGGCAGAGGCCGGCACAGGCGCGGCTCCCGGTGGTTTGCGGTGGCGCCTCTGGTATTCGGTGGTTGGCGGCCGGTGGAAGATGAGGGGCGGCGGCATGAGCGGCCAGCGGCGAGGAATCTTGTGAAGTTGTGGCCGGTTGCAGCTGTGCTATCCACCAGATGCGGAGAAGAACGAGCCAAAATCTGGAGTTCGGCGGAGGTTGTTGCTCGGCTAGCTCTGGGGAGAGGGGGAACTCACGCAGGTGGAAGCTTGGGCTCAGGTGGCGCTGCTTGGCTTGGACGGCGGGGAACTAAGGGGGAAAAGGAAGAGCTAGAAGAGGAACAGTAGGGAAATTAGGGAATGAAGAGGCTCAGCTTGAGAGAGAGATAGGGGCAGGGGAAAAGAGCTCAGTTTGGGAGGAATCATGAGGGAAAAGGGAGAAGAAATGGGGAAGAAGAACTTAGCTTGAGCAGAGGGAAGGCAAAGAGCGTGGAGCTCGGTTTGTAGCAGCAAGAGAGGGTAAAAAGAGTTTGGTGCCATTACTGCTAGTGCTGTAGAGCTCTGGGGTAGGCGCCGAATACTATTGCAAAGAGAATAGGTGGCACATTGCAGCAGTGCAGGGAAATGGGGGAATGGGGAGAGGAGCTAGAGGTAGAAGGAGATGGGAGGTGGAAGAAGGAGCTGCCGTGTGGGGTTTGGACCCTCATGGAATAGAAGTGTAAGGGTGTCGGTTGGTAAGGTTGGAGTGGGTATAGCAAAAAGAAGGAAGAAAGTTAACAGGAGAATGGAACAGTGAAGGCCTCAGATATTTGCACGAATTCTTCGTGAGAATTTTTTTTTAAGGATACTTGTATGAGATTATTTCATAACTAGGTTAAATGGGTACGGAGATTCTCTAGAAAATTTTGAGAAGTTTTGAATGCTCAATCCAGTTGAAAATTAAGCCGTATTCAAATTTAAGTTTAGATTTGCCAGAAAATTTTATACTTCACTTCATTGTATTATGTCAGAATTGAGCCGAGGATTTTCATAAAATATCTCCTCAATTTATTTGGAGTTGTATGAGAGCAGTTGGAAAGGAGAAAAACATCCAAATATAACTTAGGGTTGGGAAGTACGTGTATCGGTGCGATCTCCCTCATGCACAAGATATTAGCGAAGGTTAGGGAAACAGGGATAGAATTGATTGCCCTTGCTTGCCTTGTCGTGTCAAAGCTAGGGTTTAACTGGGGAAATGAACAGGAGGGTGTTTGGCTGGTGAGAGTAATATTTAGGCCTTCCATTTTCATGCATACGCGCATGCCCAGGTGACATGCGTAGATGCCTACATATACCAGGAGAGAGAAAAGGTGGTGGGATGATTATGGAAATGAACGTGTTCATATATGCATACTTAGGGAGATATACGCATATACATCAAGGTGTCGGGTGGTGGACGGGGCCAGGGTAATGACAGGAAGTCATGAGAGATAGGACTTGGGAAGGTATCGCCGGCATGCTCGTATTTATATGTGTATAGGATTGTGGTTGAGCTAACGATGAGTTAGGGTTTTAGAATGAATTAGATTTAAATCGGAGGAAGAGGAATCGGGAGCTCGGATCTAGGGTTTTGGAGCGCGGCAAGATGGGGAGGAATATGGAAACTTGCGGGAGTCCATTCACCTTGTTTTGAGTCCAGCCGTTGGCAGGGTGCCACCGATGCACATTAGCGTATATGATGTGTTGGTATTCTGGCGTTAGGGTTTTAACGTGTATGTGCGTATACACAAAAGCGGTATATTTTTGCACATGCTCGCGATGGGGCATGGCGAAGTTGGTGGTAGAATTTCAAGTCATTTGGAGGAGATTCAGGATGGGTATATGCTCCGATTTCGTAGAAGTACTGTGAGGGCACCTTGCGGCAGATGTGGTTTTAGGTGGCACTGATTAGTTAGAGGGGGAGGGCTGCCGAAGGTATGTTCGTGGCGGAAATGCAAGGGTGAACAACCACATATGGTATCAGGTGTTGAACGGGATCGTCCGCGTTGTCGGACGAAGTTTCGGGAAATTAGGGTTTCGACAAAACGGAGATCGATAGAATTTAGAACGGGGTTTTCGTGTTTTGATATTTAGCTTCATCATGATTTGAACTAAAGTTTTAGTTAGGTGTATTTTCAGTTGACATTACTAACGAGAAAGTTTTTGTTAGCCCTAATTTCCGGGTTTTGGAAAGTCGGGGTGTGACAATGAGTCATTCTAAATATTTGTTTTTAAAGGATCAAGATGTCGGCCTAGAACAAAGGGGTGAATAAGTGACTCTACAAATTTAATCGATTTTAGACTATTCTTGCAAATGTGCGGAATTAAATACTTCTAAAGCAAGAACAATACAAATAGAATAAACATTAACAAGCCACATAAGCAAGTTCAATATGAATGAATATGACTAAGCCTGTGAAAAGTAAGTGTGGAACAAAATAACCAATGAAGACAAGGTGTTTGTTGCTGGAGTTCTAATTCTTGAAGGAATCCCACGTCTCCGTTTAGGAAGCTCGATCACTTGCGATCAAGAGCCATCTTCCTCTCAAGCCTTTATCCCTCGAGGACGCCCTTATGTATCCTTGACTTCTCTTGATGATTCTTCCTTTTCGGAGGTGGATACCTACCTTCACAGACTTCTCACGGCTCACCACATGCGTTGGGGGCTCGTGTGCGACTCCTAACCGTCTGAGAGTTCTCAACATCCAACAGTAATAAGCGCATCGAGGATTCTTGGAGGTAGGCTTAGTGCTCAATGAGATCTTCAATCTTTTCTTTTCAGTAAATCTTCAAATCCATCTTTCTTTGTTTTCTCTCAGACGGATTGATCTTTGGGCTTGAGAGGAGAGGAGAGAGCTCTTGATGTGTGTAGGAAAGTGGATTTGCAAAAGTTTCTTTGGTGGAAGGGAGGGGGAGGCTATAAATAGCACTCCTCAAAACTAGTCGTTGCCCACTGAAAAGAGCCACATCAGAACTTCTGATGTCAACATCAGAACCTCCGATGTGTTCAAATACAACGGCTATTTTCCACCCACTCATTCACTGCACAAGACAATATCAGAACTTCGGATACTCATATAAGAACCTTTGATACTTTCTGAAGATTAGAAAACAAAGTTACTCTAGAACTTCCGAGCATATCGAGACATCCGATATCCACATTGGAACTTCTATTTTTTCTAGAAAGCTCAGAACACAAGTTACTCTGGAACTTCCAAAGATATCGGAATATCTGATATTCCAATCGAAAGTTCTGATTTTTCCAGAATGCTCAAAACAGAGGTTACTTCAGTACTTTTGGCTATATCAGAACATCCGATCTAGATATTGGACTTTCTAATATGCCTAGATTGCAACTTCTAATACTGATATCAGATGCTCTGATATTTCCAGAAGCCTTAAAAGCATGACTACTTCGGAACTTCTGAAACCATCAGAACTTCCAATATTCTAATCGGAACTTTTGGTATAGCTATTTTCAAAATGACTTTTGTGTTCGTGTAGATGAAGTGTCTCTCAAAAAGATATTGACTAATGATCCTCAAATCACTGATCCTTTCTTTTCTCACAAGGATTGACCATTCGGCTTGAGAGAGGAAAGGAGAGAGCTCTTGATGTGTAGGAAAATAGATTTTCAAAAGATTCTTTGGTGGAAGGGAGGGGGAGGCTATAAATAGCAATCTCAAAACTAGTCGTTGCCCATTGAAAAACCCACATCGGAACTTCTGATGTCAACATCAGAACCTCAGAACCTCTGATGTGTTCAAATAGAAGGTTACTTTCCATCCACTCTCTCACTTCACGAGGCAATATCGGAACTTTCCATACTCATATTGGAACCTCTGATATTTTCTAAAGCTTAGAAAACTAGGTTACTCCGGAATCTCCGAGCATATCAGAACATCTGATATCCACATCAGAACTTCTAGTTTTTCTAGAAAGCTTAGAAACAAGATATTCTGAAACATAAGGAAGTTCTGGTTTTTCCAGAACACATAAAACATATGTTACTTCTCATTAAACATGTTAGTCCCTTAATCGCCTGTCGTCAATCATCAAAACCCACTTAGGGTCCCTAGATGCACTTTTAGTTTTCCATCGCTAAAATGCGGTATTGATACAATGCAGACTCACCTTTGTGTCGAGCAACTTCCTTTGCTAAACCACAAGAAGGCACTTTGGAGATAAACCGCTCATTTGCACTTTCATCCTTTCACCTACATGTTTATATGCCGCTACTAAACAAAGTAATAGGTCAAGCATTTCCCATTAGGCATGTGGACGTACAATATGAACTTGGGTGAGCGGCACTTAGATTCAGTCCTTAATTAATTCGAGCAAGACTCTACATTCCATCATCGTCCCATGCCACAAAGGGCTAGATCATCACCATGTCACATAAGGCAACATCATCACTACAATCGTTTCCTCCATATTCTCACTTATAATTCCAACCCGGATCCAAATCATCTCCATTTTATTTATTTTTGAGTGTTTTTAAATTCTTTTCAACACAAACCAAAAATCTACCTTGGTCAACACATGTCTCCCAAGGTTCATCTCAAAAACATATGTACGATCCACAAGTTCCGATAAAACTAGATTTTCTCTACAGCGGGTCTAAACCATGACATATAATCCATATACCTAAGCCATCGCCGGTACTATCATGACCAGTGGTACAACTAGGGTTACAAAGGATATTTCATTGAGCCTATGTCATATGCAACAATAGGGCATAGCTAGTTCTAGTCATAAGATAAAGTTGATAATCACATAGCATGCAATTTGGCGATCAAAGTACTTAAGTTTTGGCACATTTGGAATTCAACATGATCAAGGTGGGGAGCTTGCCTGGCAATTATTGACCTGGTCTTGATATTGATCTTGGTACGACAACTCTCAAGATCTTCCGCATGAGATATCAAAACTTCAGCAACTACGCATTAAAATACGTTGAAAGTAAGCACATCGTCCAAATAAAATCCAACTTAAAACCCAATAAACATAAATCCAGCAAGCATGGCAGGGTGGATGGCCTCTGCCTTAGAAAATTTAATTAGGATGATTATGTTTAATATTATAAAATATATTGAATTTCAAGGTATATTTAAGAGGTCGGGTTTCTTTAGCTTGTATCACTTTGACATGTGAATTTCAAATTCAAACTTTGTTGGAGAATAGAAGTTAATATGGTTTGAAAACAATTTATAACATATAAAAAGTACCCTGGAAAAAATGTATCTATATACCTTAGTTCTACAAAGGGTTTTGAATATATTCATATTTGCAACACATGGCTTTTATTACTTCAATATAAATACCATGGAATTTAAAATTTATTTTCAATATAAATACCATGGAATTTAAATTTTATTTTTGGGTCTAGAGGGTAAAAGTGACTTATAAATACTGATGAGACGGTGGCCCGATCTTTTGATGAGATGAAGGTAACTATCGATTTGGTGGAGGTTGACCTTGATGATCCGATTATACCGTACATGACAATACGCCTTAGCAATCGCTAAACCAACCTCCGATAGTTATTGACCTTGCCGTATGCACGATCAACCTAAACAACAAAGTTTGAGTTTCTGCAAGCAACCGAAGAACCAGCAAGAACTATGATAAATTGCAATATGAAATTATGAGTATTAAATTCGCACAAGAGACAGAAGAAAGTGTATTGGGATTCCACTAGCGATCTAAACAAGGCCGTAGTCCTACATGACTTGTAGATACGATAATGTAGCAGTAGTGCAACAACTTAATGAAACCCCCAAAAACTAAAGAGAGAATCTTACGGGGCGTATAAAGACAAGAGGTGATCTATTACAGAGGTAGTTTTAGATTGTTTTGACTGTTGCGGTCTGCTCATAAGGAATTTGGAGATAGGGTTGGACAAGTTAGAAAGAACACGAGATAAGCTTTCCAAAGAATCCAAGATTACCGAAATTGGAGTACGTATGCTCGAGATAAAGACGTTTGAAGTAAGGACTGTCTCAGCAATCCGAATTAGAGTCCAGATCTTGTGGGACTCTATCTCTAGCTCTTCTTGGACCAAAAGTGACGTGGAAAGACTCCTTGTGCAGCACCAATTCATGTGGGACATGGTCATAGCCACATGAACTTCATTCCCTGTTCCTCTTGAGAGCTTGAACTTGAATCCTCGCATGTTCTTGAAGATCTTGACGGACCTCCTTTTATTCTTTTTAACTTGAGCAACGGATGTAGTTGAAGTAGTGGAAGTAGAGGTGGCAACGGGTGTATCCATGGGGGGTCATGCCCTTATCAAATACTCTAGAAATTTTAACTAAAAGTTTTGGAGTATTAAGCCATAATATATTCATTTAAAGGATATAGAACAATCTAGGGTTTCATATCCCTTTATGGTATTAATATAAAGAAAATATTTTGAATTTCATAAACCTGCTAGAACCAAAATGTTGAATTTTATTCTAGATAATATAAGGAAAAAGAGTCAATACATTCGCAGCTATATTAAATGAGATATGGATAATACATTCAAATTTGAAATTCAAAAAATTTCAAAAATTATGAAAGTGGTACTGATGGATAGGTTTTGAATTTAAAAGCATACAAGCATAAAATTGGCTTAATGTGAGTTATATCGAGAGAGAATTATCCCGAAGTTTTTCTAGGAAGGAAAATCAGAGAAGGGGATGGTTCAGCTATCAGGGAATAGGGGTGACGTCAGTGGTGCCTTTGGAGAATACGTCTCCTACAACTGGAGGTGGCTTGGAAATCAAAACATGTTTTTCGAGAGGAAAGCGTAAACATGAAAAACATGTGTCCACTTAATTTGCCCGTGGGGTCGGCTGACAGTGGACTTTGTGGTTTTAAACCATTACTTAGTGCATTTAGGAGGGAGGTTAGGGTGTTAAACTGGGAAGAGAGGGAGAGACTGGGGGTTGTAGACGGCGGAGGTGGCTCACCTCGTCGGTGGCGAGCAGGACTCGCCGCTGACGAGGCCCAAGTTGAGGCCGGAGCAGCTGGGGAAGTTGCCTGGGAGCAGGGGCTACCGCCAGCGGTGATGGGAGTGGTGGTGAGGAGGCGGCATAGATCTCATGGTGGCTCGGGTAATCTAGGGAAGAACGGGCTCACCAGCTTGTCCCTGTGGCTGTAGAAGAGGAAAACGAAGGGAGTCGTGAGGGAAAAAGAGGCACTACGGCGCGAAGGAGGGAGGAGGAGACCACTAGGGAGCTGAGATGCGCAGGGCAACCATGGTAGCCAGAGGTGAAGAGGAAGGGGCGTTGGACAGCTTGGTGTTTGCGGGGAAGGTGGCGGGGGAGTGGAGGAGAGGAGGAAATGAGGAAAAGGGCACGACCCGAGGGAGAGGAGAAGGAATGGAGGAGGAAAATGAGAGATGGGGGCTTGGCTTGAAGGAGAACGGGGGAGAGGATAAGGATGGAGGGGCTCTGTGTGGCTTGTGGCCGAGGTCGACGTTGGTATGGCGTGGCAGGAGCAACGGGGACCAGCGTAGAAGTAGGTCAACAGAGCATCAGTAGAGGAGAAAGAGAGGGAGAGGTAGGAAGGAGGTTGGGAGGAAGAAGGAGTGAGCTGCCTAATGGGGCCAGGCCCACATGGAAGACAGGAGAGCGGGTATTTGGTTGGTACACTCAGGGTGAGCGTAGCAGAACCGAGGAAGAAAGTCAACAAAGAAGAATAGCGCATATCCTGGGTTTTCTTGCTTGATTTTCCAAAGGATAAATTTGTATAGGAGCAGTAGGTTTTAGTGATAAAAGGGATCACATATGGACCTATTCTACTTTGCAAAAATTTTAAACATTCTTTGAAGTCTATAACAGTGGAAATTGAGCTAATGTTCAAAGTTGGCTGAAATCCACCTTTGAAATTATTTGAAAATTTTGAAGAGAACTTGGATAGATTGGCATTGTTTTGAGTTATGTACATTGAAAGGTATCTTCCATAATTTTTGGGGAATTTTCTGAGGTTTAAAACTTAGGGTTTCATCCAAATTTCAAAAACAGCTCAAACTGATATTTGAATTATTTTAAAAATTTTGAACTAGAGGTCGTCATATTTTTGTATAATATGGTTAATGTGGGTGTCAAGGGTATTGGGAGATTTCTTTGGATTTTTCTTAATATTATTTAGGTGGATTGTAGTTCAAAGCTCAAATCTACCTCAAATTAAAATTTGAAATTCTTGTACTGCACCTCACCATATTATTTTACAAAATGGTTAAGACAGAGATTAGGAGGCTTGTAAAAGAGGAAATTGCCTCGCTACCACTAAGTTTTCTACCACTCTCCAAACTACCACTCAAACATCACCTCTTTCCAAAATACCACTCAATTCATAGATTCCTATCCGAATTATCATTATTGACAAAATAGAGTTTGAAAAGGACATTCTTGCCAGGTGATGTTTGAGTGGTAGTTTGGAGAGTGGTAGAATTGGTAGCGAGGCAATTTCCTCCTTGTAAAACTATAATGGAGGACTTTGAGGTCAAGGGATCACATGTGATGACAAATTATGGTTTTAGCTCTTGGGAAAAGATATCAAAGAATTAGGGCAAAGAGCCAGAGGTGTAGGTATCACCCAAAGATGACATGTAGGACAGGGACAACATGGGAATACTTATTCCCCGTGTGTTTTAGAAATATGGTGCATTAGAGAAATAGTTTTGGTTAGACCTCATTAGGAGAGAGAAAATGTGGCAAAGGTCTAAGGTTAGGTTTAAGGATGTCTTCATGGCAGGAATGCAAGGCTGAGTGGCCATGCATGAAGACATAGGTGTAGAGAGAAGTAGGTAGGGTTTGCATGCATTGCCGACTATGGTTCTGAGAAAAATTAGGGTTACAACAAGGGATTGCCCACTTGCTAGTAAGGGCGAGGAAACAAGGTAGAGGTTTTGGTTTGTACCATTTTTAAGATTTAACACATTCATGGTTTGAACAAAAAGTTCTAGTGAGGTGCACTTAAGCTAAGATTATTTGCGACAAATAATTTGTAAAACCTTATTTTTTTATTATTCAAAAATAGGTTTTGACACCCATCCACATTTAGTTTCACCCATCCCAGTAACGTTTTCATCCATTTATAGACTGTCCTCGACTTTATCCCCTGGCGTGGACCCCGATGTTGACACCAGGTAGTATCCTCATATGAAAGCACCTGTTTTCTTTTATCGACTGACGATGACATAGCACCCGAGTATCATCAGGGAGGACAAAGCCGGCCCTCTGGACACAAGATGGGCCGGGCCGACTACTCGAAGTCCGACTTCTACACGGGGGCGCCTCATCGACGTGGAGTACAAAATATGGACATGTACCTTCCCGATATACTCAGATTCTAGTTGTAACCAATTAGATCAGTCTGTAAACCGATCCGGACTCTTATAACCCTACCTCCGGCCGCCTATATAAGGCTGGGTAGGGATCCCCCGATCGGTAAGCTCTTATGCCATCAAGCTATCAAGCTATTAGTTCTCGCATACTCAAACCCTAGCAACCGAGAGATCTATTCTCGAGGTCTTGCGGCACTCGGGATACAAGCAGTATCATCCACCAAACACAGGACGTAGGGTATTACATCTTCTTGAGGGCCTGAACCTGCCTAAACTTTGTGTCCCGTGTGTACCCATCTAGATCTGTTGCGCGCGCATCACCCCGTATTAATTATTGCCAGATCAGAACACCGACAGTTGGTGCATCAGGTAGGGGAGGTGCGCATAGGTCCGTCGAAATAGATCCAGATGGTTTTCTCCAATGACAATAACGACTGCGTTCCAGGCCGATCCGTGAGGTTCGGTCTCCTGGGGCCTGTCCCCGATCCAGGACAGCTTTTCTGATTCGGAAAGCTGGACTTCATCGCCGACAAATTTGGCAAACTTCACCTCTGTGACTCGGCATCCAGCCAGTCAACGGAGGCTTCATCACCCTTCCTATTGGAACTCTCCTCCGAGTCGACAACTCTGGCGGTCATCTCCGAGGAAGAGGTTGTGCCCAAGTCGGATCTACCGCTTGAACACGGGTTTTTACCTGTCGAGCAGGGATCCCGACTAGTCGGTACGATCGAGTCCCTCTTGCCCGTCCTCAAATACGACTCGGACAAGTTCGAGAGTTCAGGAAGTCATCAACCTTCCCGGGAGGTCTTCATGGCCGATCTGGAGGCACTGACAGGCAATAGGGATCAGACGATTCCTATCGCAGAGCAGACCCCCGCACAGCTTGAAGCCACCCGGCTCCGCCTTCTTGCCAAGGAGGAAAGACTAGCCGAGCAGCAAACCATGCTCACTCGCCAACATGAAGAAAGACAACGTAATGACGACATGCGAGATCGAGGACGCCAAGTCCACAACGCACTCCGCATGCGTGAGAGAGATGGCGTTCCGATATTTTCACTCCCCAGTCATATCCTCGTTGCTGCCACAGTGGTAGCACGAGCCATCAAAATCCCCGAGGGTACCCCCGGGCACGACGACCTCCGACGGCTCCGGATCCTGATGGAAGAGGCGGCTCTCCAACAGGCCGAGCACTCCGGGGACCACGCGGTTTCCCCTGCCAACACTCGGAGTCGGCGTACTTCCCCGTCAGGGAATTCGCACACCACCGAGGGTCGCCGTGCCAACCCGGACCAACATCACCCCGCTGGGACGGTTCGTGACCGACTCGGACCGGACCGCGATACGCGGGACACTCTCGATGTAAGACGCCGCGCTCAGTGCAACGTGGGAAAGAATAATCATCCCGTCGGGTCTGTCCACAGCCGACTCGGACCCACTCGCGATGGACGAAACGCTCCCGAGGCCGGGCGCTATGCCCAACGGGATGCTGGGAGAGACAACCGCGGTGGCCACCACGGCGACAGCCGCGCTACTAGCCAGCGTCGCTCCCCGACTCCTCTAGACATGGCCTACGCAGGCCCAAAGGCGCTCGGCCCTCGCATCCGTAACGTCATCTTCCGGCCACGATTCTGAGTCACTAGAATCGACAAATATACTGGCGAGACTCGTCCAGACATCTGGCTAGCTGATTACCATATGGCATGCAGAACTAATGGAGGCAACGATTATGTTGCAATTCAGTATTTGCCTCTGTTTTTGGCCGACTCGGCCCGAGCTTGGCTGACCAGCCTGCCTCAGGGCAGCATCCAGTCATAGGCCAATCTTGAGACCCTCTTCGTAAACAATTTCCAGGGCACCTACAATAGGCCTGGGAACACGTGGGATCTTCATAGTTGTACCCAGGAAGCGAGCGAGACCCTCAGAGAGTACATTCAGCGCTTCTCCAAAAAGAAGAACTCTTTGCCGGAAGTCCGGGAGGGCTACGTCATCACCGCTTTCTCCAAGGGTGTTCGGCACACAGATCTCATCCATAAGATCGCACGTAAAAATCCTCAAACTACGCGCGAGCTTTTCGATATTGCAAACAACTTTGCGACTGGTGAAAAAGCTGTTCGCAGCGCGACTAAAGACGACAAGGGGAAGGGCAAGGCTCCCGAGTCCCCCGAAGTAAGGGATCGTCCCAGGTCACCCAAGAAAAAACACCAGAAGCGCAAGAGTGGAGACCTCGTTGCTGCTGCCGAGCGCTCTTCTCAGCGTCGACCCCAGTGCGGCAATGCAACTTTTGAGGAGATGATGAGCCAGTCGTGTCACTTCCACGGGCCAAAGTCTAATCATTTCACACGTGATTGCAATCTATTAAAGAATTTGAACAAGCCGTTCGCCCCCGGCCAGAACAAAAAGGATCCACCCCCGGACGAGGGCGATGAATTCCCAAAAGAGACTGCATGCCTTATGATCTTCGGTGGCCCGAACGGCTACGAGTCTAAGCATCACCAGAAGCTCACAGACCGCAAAGTCAACACGGTTGAGCCGGCAGTACCCCAGTAGCTGCGGTGGTCCGAGTCCATAATTTTGTTTGGCCGCTCAGATCACCCCGACTACATACCTCATCCTGAAAGGTCCCCCTTGGTGGTAGACCCAATCGTACGTGGCGTCCGCCTCACCAAGGTCCTCATGGATGGAGGGAGTGGTCTGAACATCCTCTACGTCAAGACTCTAGACGACATGAAGATCCCTCGCTCAGAGGTCACTCTCACCGGTGCACCTTTCCATGGGGTTGTACCCAGCAAGCTGACAAGGCCACTCGGGCAGATCGCTCTGGCGGTCATCTTCGGTACGCCCGACAACTTCCGGACCGAGACCCTCACTTTTGAGGTCGTCGACTTCCTAGGCTCGTATCACGCCATCCTGGGGCGTCCTTGCTACGCCAAATTCATGGTTGTC
Organism: Stipa capillata; assembly: GCA_019208055.1. Taxonomy (NCBI): domain Eukaryota; kingdom Viridiplantae; phylum Streptophyta; class Magnoliopsida; order Poales; family Poaceae; genus Stipa; species Stipa capillata. Next base: position 164,900 of record JAGXJF010004001.1, read on the forward strand.
CCCAGCTATGTCTACCTGAAGCTCAAGATGCCAGGTCCCCATGGGATAATAACGGTAAAAAGCAACTTACAGCATGCCTACGCGTGTGACCTGAAAAACTACAACCTCGCCGCAGCCCAAATCGCAGTAGCCGAGCTTGGCAACCTCAAGTCGGCTGTGGTCGAGGAAGCACCCCCGGCCAAGAAAGCTTCAGCGTCGACATCTTTCCAGTCGGCAAGGGACACTAAGACGATCCAGCTCGATCCGGAAGACTCCTTCAAAACAACGCAGATCGGGATTGCGCTTGGCGATAAATAGGAAAGCACGCTCGTCAGCTTCCTTTGTGACAACCGGGACATCTTCGCATGGACATCTCCTGACATGCCGGGAGCTCCGAGGGAAGCTGCCGAGCACTCTCTTAACGTCCGACCGAACGCCAAACCAGTCAAGCAACTCCTGCACCGTTTCACTGAGAACAGGCGCAGAGCAATAGGAGAGGAGATAGCCAAGCTTCTATCGGCTGACTTTATCAAAGAAGTGTACCATCCCGACTGGTTAGCAAATCCAGTTTTGGTTCGTAAGAAGAATAGAAAATGGAGGATGTGCGTTGACTACACGAGCCTCAACAAAGCATGTACCAAAGATCCCTTCATACTGCCTCGCATCGACTAGATGATTGACTCCACCGCTGGCTGCGAAATATTGTGTTTTCTCGACGCCTACTCGGGCTATCATCAGATCAATATGAAGGAGGATGATGAGATCAAGACATCGTTCATCACTCCTTTCGGGGCTTTCTGCTACGTCTCTATGACTTTCGGCTTAAAGAACGCTGGCACTACGTACCAACGGTGCATACAGCGCTGCCTCCAGGGACAAATCGGCAGGAATGTGCAGGCCTACGTCGATGATGTGGTGGTCAAGTCTGAGAAGAAAGGAGATCTCCTAACTGACTTGGAGGAAACGTTCTCCAACCTTAGGCATTTCAACATGAAGCTCAACCCCAAAAAGTGTGTTTTCGGAGTACCTTCAGAAAAGCTACTCAGTTTCATCGTTTTTGAACGATGAATCGAGGTTAACCCAGAGAAGATCGATGCCATCGTTAAGATGGGGCCACCAAAAAACCTCAAGGATATCCAACGCCTGACTGGGTGCATGGCGGCCCTTAGCCGATTCATCTCTCAACTTGACGAAAATGCTCTGCCCCTCTACAAACTCCTGAAGAAATCAGACAACTTCACATAGACAGCCGAGGCTCAAGATGCCCTCGACGGACTGAAAAAGCTCCTGACTACACCCCCGGTGCTAGTTTCCCTGATGCTCAATGAGCCGCTACTCCTCTACATTGCCGCGACTACCCCGGTGGCCAGTACTGTATTGGTCGTCGAACGCTCCGAGCCAGGCCACATCCAGAAGGTTCAGTGCCCGGTCTACTTCATCAGTGAAGTGCTTGCCGAGTCCAAGGTGCGATACCCACAGATATAGAAGATCATCTATGCGGTGTTCATCACATCTCGGAAGCTAGTCCGCTACTTCCAAGGACACCCGATTACGGTGGTCAGTTCCTTCCCGATCACCGATGTCATCAACAATCACGATGCTACAGGAAGGATTGCTAAATGGGCAATGGAATTAATGGCATTCAGCATAATTTACGCCCCCCGCATGGCTATCAAGTCTTAGGCTCTCCCCGACTTCATGGCCGAGTGGACAGAAGTCCAATCCTCGCCCTGTGTCGTTGACCTGGAACATTGGACATTTTACTTCGATGGTTCACTGATGCTTCAGGGCACGGGGGCTGGCATCGTTCTCATTTCTCCGAAAGGGGAATGTTTCAAGTACATACTCCAGATCCACTTCCCGGCGTCCAACAACGTCACCGAATATGAAGCCTTACTACACGGCCTATGCATAGCGACCTCACTCGGGATCCGCCGGCTCCTCGCTCGTGGAGACTCCGAACTAGTGGTCAGGCAGGTCATGAAGGAATGGTCGTGCAGGGACCCAGTCATGGAAGCCTACTGCCAAGAGATACGCAAGCTCGAAGCCAAGTTCGATGGACTCGAGATCACGCATGTCCTTCATCGAGACAATGAGGCTGCGGACGCACCCGCTAAGCTGGGGTCCAGTTGGAATGTCGTTCTGGCTGAAGTTTTCCTCCAGGAGTTGCATATTCCCTCCATCAAGGCAGAGACAGCGTCCAAGACCGACGAACCACACCCCAAGGGGTCCGATAGCACTTAGCAGACTTCGCAAGAGGTCTTAGTCATCACTCCCGACTGGACAACGCCTTTCCTCGACTACCTCCTGCGGGACGCTCTCCCGCTGGATGAGACCAAGGCGCGGCACCTCGCGAGGCGCGCTGAAAGGGCCGAAGGTGCCGACTAGAGGGGGGTGAATAGGAGGCTAACAAAAATTACTTTTTTAAATTGATTGAAAAGGTTAAGCCTTAAACAGGAACCAGGGTTAGCTAGCTGTGTGACAGGAGAGTGACACAGGCAACAGATGATGTGTAAATTAGCATGCAGCTGTCACACAGGTGCCTAACACAGGTGTTCTAAGGACTTAGTAAATGATGAGCAATCAATGTGCCTGTGTAACAGGTAACTGACTCAGGTGTGAGATAAGATATATAGCAACTGAGACACAGCTAATGAAACACAGGTATAAAGGAGATCTATAACTGATGAACAGAATAAGTCTAAGATATCACAAGCGAGCAAGCAAGCAAGCAGGAAGCTAAAGACAATACAGGAAAGTATTTAAGGAGACAGTGTGTTTTTCACCGAAGTTCCCAGCTCTTCACAGAGTGGTACGTGTCCGTTGGAGAGACTACTCCGAAGAGATAGCCAGCACCAAATCGTGCTTCTTCTCCGAGTACCTGACGTTCAGGCCTCTTCCTTTGCTTGTGGAAGTCCTTTTGCTTGCCGCAGGTAGACTTCGATTCACCTTCACAAACGTCTGGTTCAGCCCACACAAGCTTGGGTGATACCAGCGACTCCTACACCCGTCTAGGAGTAGACACTCCAAGAGTAATGGATTTAGCAGCAACAACTCTTGGAGGAACCAATGCACTTTGCTCAAGAACTCTAACCCTCCTGAATTGGACTGTTTTTCATCTTAGATCAATCAAATCACTACATGTACTGAACTGACACTTAGGAAACTTTGGCTTTTGTTCGGTGGGAAGAGGCTTTGCAACGGTTGAATATGATTCACTGGATTGGCAAAGGTTGAAGTCGAAGACCTCCCCTGGTCCCCTATATATAGGGTTTGCAGGAACCCGACCGTTACACTATTGCCACGTAGGATTAAGTGAAACCACCGGTGACAGGCACCGGTGACACAGCTACACGCTACGCCCAACCTATAACCGACTCGGGCAGACCGACACCTGTGTCACCGGAGGCTAACACAGGTCAATCCTTAACTGACGTAGCAGCACTACTCAGCCCAGTCCTGGCACATGACATGCCCTCAGCGCACAACACTCTCTGAAACCTAATAAGGAGAGAACCTCCGACAGCCCTCCGACTCAGCAGACAAGCCATCGCAGCACAGGTACCTTAGCATTTACAAGCTCTCCCCTGGTACAGAGATGTACCTGAGTCACAGAGCGCTAGACCACCTGTGACACAGCTGCATCACACCGGTGACTCTAACCCCTAGGGTTTTTTTGCTGCTAGCACTGCAGAGTGCAAGCAGAAAAGCAGTTTCACACTTGTGCAAACTGTTGACACA